>JAGIQG010000040.1:11751549-11759222 GCA_024679065.1 Sphyrna mokarran
ATGGGAAGAGTCGGATGGACAATCGTCAGTGCGCCGGCCCCGCTCCATACCCGCACATGCGCATTCCCCAAAATCTGCACATGCGCGTTCGTCCAAATGACACCAACGCGCCCTTCCGACTCAAGGCCTCTCCTCCCCGCTCTGGCCAATGGGAAGAATTGGAGGACCGGAAAGACTCTGGTCTTCAGCCAATCAAAGAGCCCCATTGTCTAACTGTGTAAGTTGGACCGTGAGCTTGTTCAGCTTCACATTCCTGCCCCGCAGAGCTGATGCTCTCTCTGAACGAAGACTGAGCTTCAAACAGACTCAGACTTCCTCCTGTCTTTAGCATCTGTGAGTAAAACACTTTTTCTCCCCTTTTTATTTATTTTCTCGTTTGGAGGAAATTGGGGACTTGAAGCAACTGAAGGGAAAAGAAGTGAATCCAGGGAGGGCGCAGACTCTGGAAAGGTTAGAACATTACAGCACAGAACAGGCCCTTCGGCCTTCGATGTTGCACTGACCAATATAAAAAGCAATGCCCCTCCAAACTAAACCATCCCTTCTCTTCCATATACTTATCAACTAACCTCTTAAACGCCACCAAACTTGGCGCATCTACAACTGCTGCAGGCAGGGCATTCCACTCCCGAACCACTCTTTGGGTAAAGGTTGGCCCAGGTCTCTCTCTCTTTCTCTCTCTCAAACCTATTTAAACCATCGTTTCCTGCTTGCCAATGTTCTGTCCAGGCCAGTGTTATCTCGCAGCATGAACTTTTATTTGCTGCAACAACCTTTGATGTGGCACCTTATCAAATACCACTTGAAATCTAAGGGCAGCACATCCATTGGTTTCCCTTTATCCATGGGGAACTTTTGAAAATCAAACAACACATTAACAATCTCACTCACCAGTTCTGTTAAGACTCAAGCATGAAGCCCAGCAGGACCCAAGGATTCATCTGTCCATAGCTCCAACAGTTTGCTGAGTACCACTTCCCTGGTCATTCTGATTTTACGAAGTTCCTCCCACACTTATGTTTTCTGATTTACAGCTGTTTCTGAGTTGTTACCTGTATCCTCTATTGTGAAGACCTAGGCAAAATGCATTTCTTTCCATCAGACTTAAGAAATGAGGTAGGGCAAGTGTCAGTCAGGGAGCACTTTGTGTCCAGTGACCAGAACGCTATGTCAGTTTTAAAATAGCTGTGGAAAAAGATAGGACGGGCCTACAGATTAAGGCCCTAAACTGGAGCAGGGCTAATTTTTTTGAGCATAAGACAGCATCTGGCAGATGTCAATTGTGAGAGACTGTTTGAGGGAAAGGAATAATTGGCTGATGGGAGGCTTTTAAAAGTGTGATGTCAAGAGTCCAGGTGCAGTATGTTCCTGTTAGGATGAAGAGAAAGAATGGTAAATTTAGGGATCCCTGGCAGACAAATGATATCGAGGCTCTGGTCAGGTGAAAGAAGGAAGCATAATTGTGTTTAGGCAATCGAACAAGAGAATCATTCGATGACTATAAAAAGTGGAAGGGAACACTTAAGAGAGTTGAGGAGGAACTTTTTCACTGAAAGGGTGATGAATCTCTGGAATTCTCTGCCCATTGAAGCTACTTCACTGAATATATTTAAGTCACGGGTAATCGATTTCTGATGCACAAGGGAATTAACGGTTATGGAGAGAAAGCAGAAAAGTGGAACTGATCCACTTCAGATCAGCCATGATCTTATTGAATGGTGGGGCAGGCTCGAAGGGCGAGATGGCCGACTCCTGCTCCTATTTCTTATGTTCGTAAGAGGAAGTCAGGAGGACAGAAAAAGGGTATGAAATACAGTGATGTCATTAGCAGACTTGAAAATCAAGTTGAAAGGGAATTTGGTCATAGGTGTACAAGGAGTTCAGTAGGGGGGCTGAGAACATAGCCTTGTGGGTCACTAGTGTTGAGGATGATGGTGCAGGAGGTGGTGTTGTGTATCCTCACAGACTGCAGTCTGTGGGTCAGGAAATGTAGGATCCAGTCACAGAGGGAGGAACCGAGTCCCGGGCTATGAAGTTTGATGAGTACATAGAGTATTTTATACAGTTTTGGTCACTCTGTTATTGGAAAGACATTGATAAAATGGAAAGAGAGGATTTACAAGAATGTTGCCTGAACTACTGGACCAGAGTTATATGGAGCAGTTGGACAGGCTAGGGCTTTATTCCTTGGGATGCAGGAGAATGAGGAGTAACCTTATTGAGGTGAATAAAATCATGAGGGGCAAAGATAGGATAAACACACAATCTTTTTCCCAAGAAAGGGGAAAACAAATTCAGGCTAAGTCCTGCCTGAATCAGCCAATTGCAATCCGCGGTGACGTTTCTGGGTTCAGGCGCGCGGACCCAGGAGCCCCCACCCCCATCCATCATTCCCCAGTCTGTACATTTCACACTGTTAATCCAGTCATAGAGACACAGATCTGTCTGCCAGCCTGCTTGGAGATTTTCAGCTCCCTGTGTCCAGGAAGCAGTGAGCATGGATCTGTCAATCAGCCACAATCAGCACCTTCAGGAGAATCAGGAGGATGAATATTATATACAGCAGAAAATGGAGGGAGTGTGTGAGGTGCTGCATTTTGGAAGCTCAAATGTTAAGTATCCAGTTAATGGCAGACCCCTGAACAGCATTGATGTACAGAGGGACCTCAGAGTTCAAGTCCATAACTCTCTGAAATTCCAGTAGATAAGGTGGTAAAGAAGGTAGATGGCATGCTTGCCTTTATTGAGTACAAAACTTCAATAAGTTAAAATAAAAAGTTAATTCATTTTTGATTTGATTTATTATTGTCATACAGTGAAAAGTATTGTTTCTTGCGCTCTATACAGACAAAGCATGCCATTCATAGAGAAGGAAACAAGAGAGTGAAGAATGTAGTGTTACAGCCATAGCTAGGATGTAGAGAAAGATCAACTTAATGCAAGGTAAGTCCATTCAAAAGTCTGATAGCAGCAGGGAAGAAGCTGTTCTTGAGCCAGTTGGTACGTGACCTCAGACTTTTGTGTCTTTTTCCCAACTGAAGAAAGTGGAAGAGAGAACATCCAGGGTGCGTGGGGTCCTTAATTATGCCGGCTGCTTTGCTGAGCCAGCGGCAAGTGTAGACAGTTAATGGATGGAAGGCTGGTTTGTGTAATGGATTGGTCTACATTCACCACCTTTTGTAGTTCCTTACAGTCTTGGGCAGAGCAGGAGGCCATACCAAGCTGTGACACAGCCAGAAACAATGCTTTCTATGGGTCTGTAAAAGTTGTTAGAGAGTTTAAAAGAATGAAGTTTCAGAAGCATAGAACAAGAGTATAAGAATTAGAAGGTGTGCTGGGCACAGCCTGCAAGAAGTCACCTCACTCTGGTGTTGTCTTGGAACCGAAGGTACAATTTAGCCAATCCCCCAAACCTGCACGTCTTGAGTACGGAGGGGAAACCCAAGCAGACATGGGGAGAATGTGCAGACTCCACAGTAACCCGAGCCTAGAATTGAATCCGGATCCCTGGCACTGTGAGGCAGTAATGCCAACCGCTGTGCCACTGTGTCGCCATTCATGGGATAACAATCAGGAATAACACCTTTCACTTCACACCAATCCATGTGACAATAATAAATCAAAGTCTGACACAGAGGTCCAGGTCTCGGGTCATGTCTTACCAGGTGCCCTGGAGATGCAGTTTTTGGAAGACACTGGAGGGTGAGTCTGGTGGATTTGAAATGTGCAACCATGTCCCCTCCCTGTTTCCTTCTCCCCTCCCCCTGTTTCCTCCTCACCCTCCCCCCCCCATTTCCCCTCCCCACCCCTCCAAAGCTGCTGTGTTACACAGGGGTGTGGGCGAAGAGAGAGAGGGCAGTGGGCAGAGACTGAGTTCCTTATTGTGGAGTTTGCACAATCTCCCAGATTGCTCAATGAGGGAGCCTTATCAGGGTGTGCAAAGGTCACAGACTGATAGTGAGACAGGACGAGCCAGGTGCTGTTAGCTGCGGACACTGACAGAGGTGGGAGCCGTCCTGAAGTTTGTTTATTAGTCACAAGTAAGGCTTACATTAACACTGCAGTGAAGTTAGTGTGAAATTCCCCCAGTCACCACACTCGGATGCCCGTTCCAGTTACACTGAGGGAGAATTTAGCATTGCTGATTAGCAAAACCGAAACTGTGTGTGTGTGTGGAGGGGGCTGGGGAGGGGTGAGCAGGAAATGATGGTGTGTGTGGGCGGAGTGCAGGTTGTGTGTGTTGTGGGGTGGGGAATGGGGGGGCAGTATTGAACTGGTCTTGGTTAGGGGGTGGAATGGGCTGTACCAAACCATTCACATTATATGGAGGGGGGGAATAACGGACAGACCATGTTGACCAGAGAGTGGGGGGAGATGGTGGAATTGATGGGCTGGTGAAAATGTGCGGTGGGAGGGAATGCTGGACCGTGGAGTGGGGGGAGTGGGGAATGTTGGACCATGGAGAGGGGGGAGGGGGGAATATTGGTCTGTGGAGTGGGGGAGGGGGGAATGCTGGACCGTGGAGGGGGAGGAGGGGGGAATGTTGGTCTGTACCAAGCTGCTCAAAGTGTGGCCTGAGGGTTCCTGATGGTTTATGTTCTGGGGGGGAGCCGGTGGAGCAGTGAGTTAGCCGCTCAGTGAGGATCCCGTTCTAACCCCCTCTCCATCCTCCTCCACAGGAAGATGGCCGGGATACTGCTGGGCCGGGTCTGCGTTGTGACTGGAGCTTCCCGGGGTATCGGCAAAGGCATCGCCCTGCAACTGGGAGAGGCCGGGGCCACCGTCTACATCACCGGCCGCAACATGGACACGCTGCAGATGGCAGCCAAGGAGGTGGGAGTTGCGGGGGGGAGGGGGGCTGGGTTGGGGAGGGGTGTCAGGCTGGGGTGGGGGGTACTGGGGTGGGGAGGGGTGTCAAGCTGGGGATGGGGGTTTTGTGGGGGGGGTGGTGTGGTGCCAGGGGACAGACGCGGAATTCGAGCAATGGCTGGAGAGGAACAATTTTTTAAAAATGCGTACCTTCCTGATCGCAAAGCTTTTGGTGTCCAGCGGGATGCAGTCTGGGACAGGTGACACCCATTTTGTGCACGGCAGGATCCCATGAGCAGTGGGTTCACTGCCCGCAGACCAGTGATGGTGTGGGTGGAAGCCAATTTGGATATGCTGGTGTTGGACTGGGGTAAACACAGTAAGAAGTCTCACATCGCCAGGTTAAAACCCAACTGGTTTATTTGGTAGCACAAACCAGTACCTTTCAGAGCAGTGCTCCATCATCAGGTGAGTCACCAAGGATCAGCTGAAGGAGCAGCAGTCTGAAAGCTGGTGGATTTTGCTACCAAATAAACCTGTTAGACTTTAACCTGGTGTTGTGAGAACTCTTACTAGGAGTAATTTAGCATGGCCAATCCACCCTAACCCACACATCTTTGAACACTAAGGGGCAATTTAGCATGGCCAATCCACGTAACCTGCACGTCTTGGGACAGTAAGAGGTCATTTACCATGGCCAATTCACCTGTGGGAGTTAAGCAGAGCACTCGGAGGAAACCCATGCAGACACTGGGAGAATGTGCAGCCTCTGCACAGACTGACCTGCACAGAGGCCGAGTCCTCACAGGACCATTATCTGCATCCCAGGAAGCAGTCCAGTGATCCTTAGTTGCAGTCCTATGTCCTTCCTCTGGTAAGGAGAGTGAGACTGTGCACTCTGCTCCAGATGTGGCCACGGCAGTGTCCTGTTTAATCGGAAGATGTTTGACTCTGAGGGCAGCAGCTTATGTTCCCTCGTCGATGGGTCTGTGGCTGTAAACCTTTTGGACAACCCACCCAGAGTGATAATATAATATTTTATATTATCTCTCACCCAGAGAGATAATATAAAATTGCACTCTCTGCAATTTTATATTATCATGAAATGCATTGGCCGTTTTGTAGAGCAGGAAATGCCACAGTGTCAAATGTGACAGGCGTTGGTAAGACAACAATAATCTCTTCCCCAGTGTCAACAAACGAAGGAAATTGTCGTCGACTTCAGGAAACGTAAAGGAGAATCTGCCCCTGTCAACATCAACAGGGACAAAGTAGAAAGGGTAGAGAGCTTCGAGTTTTTAGGTACCCAGTTCACCAGCTACTTGTCCTGGTCCCCCCCATGCTGACACTATAGTTAAGAAAGCCCATTATTGCCTCTACTTTCTCAGCTGCAGTGCCAAATTTCCTTTGTCTTCTGTGACTTGCACTAACTTTTACAGATGCCCCATAGGAAGCATTCTTTCTGGTTGTATCACAGCTTGGTCTGGGCTCCTGCTCTGCTCAAGACCGCAAGGAACTACAAAAGGTTGTGAATATAGCCCAATCCATCACACAAACCAGCCTCCCATCCATTGACTCGACACTTCCCACTGCCTCAGCAAAGCACTCAGCATAATTAAGGACCCCCCACGCACCACGGACATTCCTCTTCCACCTTCTTCCGTCAGAAAAAAAATACAAAAGTCTGAGGTCATGTCCCAACCAACTCAAGAACAGCTTCTTCCCTGTTGCTACCAAATTTTGAATGGACCTACCCCGCATTAAGCTGATCTTTCTCTCCATGATGATGAAGTGCATCGTCCGATTTTTTCAGTGCGATCCCCATCACTTTGCAGAGGGACAAAGAGAAGCCGGATGGAAAGGGCATGACTGCCACTGGTGGGGAAGCTTGGTGGGCATTTTATGCCCCTCAAGATTCTGCGAAGAAAGCAGTTTTACAATTAAGGAGGGGAGGAAAAGGGAAAGGTCGATGCCTCGGGAATGGCACTGTAAGGTTAGTAGGGTGGGGGTTAGTGTGTGACTGGCCTGCTGAAATGTTCCCCCCGCCTCCCTCTGTGTCACAGAGTCCCTCACTCTCTCTGTCCTCTCCCCCCTCGGCAGGTGGAGGCGCGGGGAGGCCACTGCGTGCCGGTGGTGTGCGACTCCACCAGCGAGGAGCAGATCCGTTCGCTCTTTAAACGGGTGGAGCAGGAACAGGGAGGCCGGCTGGACATTCTGGTCAATAACGCCTACGCAGCAGTGGAGGTAGGGCTGAAATCCCGGGCCTGCTGGCAACTCAACGATTCGATCGATCGTTGTGCTAAATATCTACTCAAGGGGGTCGAGGGGTGAGGTAACCGAGGAGGAAGGGAAGAGGGGGAGTTAGAGATTTCACTGGGATCGGGGGTTGGGGGGGGGAGGGGCAGAGGGAAAGAGGAACTTGTTCTTCTGTCTGGAGTTTGGAGGGCGGGGGTGTGCCGAGGTCAGATAGATTCCCTACAAAGCAGAAGGAGGCCATTCGACCCATTAAGGCTGTACTGACCACAGTCCCACCCAGTCCCTATCCCCATAACCCCACGTATTTACCCTGCTAATCCCTCTGATTGTTACAGGCAATACAGCACGGCCAATCCACCTAACCTGCACATCTCCCGATCACATCTGAGATATCCTGAAGTGGGAGGGAGAAGATCCAAAGGTACTGGTAGGAAAAGGGAAGAGGCCCTGAAAAGAAAATATAGGGAATTAGGAAGGGAGTTGAGGAGAACGACTGCAAAGGTAGGAATCTCGGAATTGCTGCCGGTGCCACGAGACAGTGAGAGTAGGAATGGAGTGAGTGGCGGAGAAATGTCGGCTGAGGGATGGAGGGGAGGGGCAGGGATTCA
>JAGIQG010000040.1:11760308-11762808 GCA_024679065.1 Sphyrna mokarran
GGAGCACATAAGTCTTTCACTCAGGGCTGTCAAATCTCAATGTTGTTAATCTTGCAAGCTCTCGGAAGTATAAGGCTGGGCCGTCCTCAACCGGCATCGTGTCTATTCAAACGATGACGGTCCGCATAGACCCAGGATTCACCCCGCTTTATATCAACAGCCCATGGATACCCACACGGTCAGTGAGCCGAAACTCATGAACGCTGTCCCAGCTATCCTGTGGCCAAAGCCCCAGGGCAGAATCCACACCCGCAGCAGATCTACAAAGTGCTGCTGGTCCTAGCGTCTTTATGAGAAACTCACCAAGTTGTTCCAGTCCTTTTGGAAGCAAGAATCCATTCCTCAGGAACTGAAAGATACTTGCATCATACACCTGTACAAGAGGAAGGGCAATCGGCAAGTATGCGACAACCAGCGAGGAATTTCGCTGCTCTCCATCACAGGAAAAACCCTCGCAAGAGTCCTGCTAAATCATCTGGTTACTCATCTGGAGCTGGGCCTGCTTCCAGAGTCACAGTGTGGCTTCCGTAAAGGCCGTGGGATTCCTGACGTGATTTTTGCTGCATGTCAACTTCGGGAGAAGTGTCAGGAGCAGAATCACGGGCTCTGCACAACCTTTGTTGACCTCGTGAAAGCCTTCGCCACTGTAAGCCGAGAAGGCCTGTGGAGGATCATGTCAAAGTTCGGCTGCCCACCAAATTCATTCAGATGGTTCGCCAGTTCCATGATGGTCAGAGTACTGGGTGGTGGAGAATCCTCTGAGGCATTCCCAGTTCCAGTGGTTAGAGAGGGCTGTGTTACTGGAATCAGCCTCAAGTACAGAGTGCATGGGAAGCTCTTCAACCTGAGGAGACTTCAAGCTATTACTAAAGCGAAGGAGACTGTTCTGAGAGATTTCCTCTTTGCCGATGCCTGCACCCTGTGTACTGACTCAGAGCCAGAGACGCAAGTCCGAATGGACAAATTTTCCATAGCTTGTGACAACTTTGGACTCATCATCAACATTAAAAAAACCACCTTACCTGGCACCGCCTCATCCACAAAGGCTGTCAAACTCACAAAGTGAGGTGTATTACTGAAGCACAACTTAAACACGAGCTGTGCAAGTCCAGAGCCACCAGAGCAATAACTACAGTGTCTACACGAGTCTGTCCAATATGTGCCAGGACATTCCGTACCTGAATTGGCCTGATCAATCATCTTCAGAACCAGCCTCAAAGTGACTAATGGTGTCTAGGTCCTCACTGATGATGGATGAACAACAATCTGTAAAGGTGGAGTTACGGGTAGATAGGGCAGTGAAGAAGACCTTTGGCAGGCTGGCCTGCATCAGTCAGGGCACTGAGTATAGAAGTTGGGAAGTTGTAGTTGTACATGACATTGGTGAAGCTGCGTCTGAAGTATTGTGTTCAGTTTTGGTTACCTTGTTATGGAAAGAATGTTAAATTGGGGAGAGTGAAGAAGAGATTTACAAAGATATTGCCAGGACTCAAGGGGCTGAGTTACAGGGAGAGATTGGACAGGCCTGCACTGTTTGTCTTTGCAGTGTAGGAGACTGAGGGTTGATTTTATCGAGTTGTAGAGAATCATGAGAGGCATGGATAGGGTGAACATTCTCAGTCTTTTTCCCAGAATTGGGAACTAGAGATCTTAAGTTTAAGAAGGGAAAGAATTAATGGGAACCTGAAGAACGGCTTTTTTACACAGAGGGTGGTCCGTATGTGGAATGAGCTGCTGGAGGAAGTGGCTGAGGCAGGGACGTTGTCAGCATTTAAATGCATTTGGACAGATACAAGGATAGAAAAGATTTAGAGAGATGTGAGCTAAATGCAAGCAAATGGGGTTAGCTTACATGGGCTTTTTGATCAGCACCAACCAGTTTGGGCCAAAGGGCCTGTCTCCACGCTGTAGTTTCTATGACTCTGGAGGGCATGCTGGGTACACAGGAAGTTGCCATCTTGGATCGAGTCTGCTGTGTCCTCAACTCCACACTGTGAATTTTCTTTCCCTTGGGTAAGAAACTGCAAAGACATTCCCCCTTCCCGGTGGTGATGCTGTGGAGTACTGGACCCAGGGCTCCAAGTGGGAGTGGAGACACTCACTGACCTTTCTCACCCTCTGGATCCCAGGATGGACATGGGGGGTGGGGATTGGGATGCGATGAGGGGAGTGCGGTAATGGAAGAAGAGGTTCTTGCTGCTGGAGTGTGTCCCAACACCTCCCCCTCCTCCCCAATCACACTTGCTTTGTTGTACAGGGGCCACTATATCTGCTCGGTGTACGCAGCCCGGATGATGGTGGAAGCGAAGCAGGGTCTGATTGTCATCGTGTCGTCCTTGGGAGGCCTGCGCTACATTTTCAACGTGGCTTATGGAGTCGGCAAGGCAGCGGTGAGCAGCAGGGCAGTGTGGGTACACAGGCCGAAGGGCAAAGGTCACTCGTTCACTGAGTTGCTGTACCTCTCACTCTCTCTCTTTGTAACTCTCTCTGTCTCTGTTTC
>JAGIQG010000040.1:11767808-11877665 GCA_024679065.1 Sphyrna mokarran
CCTGATGAAGAAATCTGGCAGGGTCCTCATGACCTGTGACCTCGCTGCACAGTACGGGATCAAGGATGTGGATGGTGAGTATATTCCAGCCCACTCGCTCTCTCGGACCCCTTTGTGGCTTTGCTGGGAGGGGTAGAGGACGGAGAAGCCACTGCCAGGGACGAGGTGGGGAACACCCTGAGGCACAGTGAGGAATGGCAGGGTGAGGCCGTCGGGGGGATTGAGGAAAGAGATGTGAGAGGTGGAAGGGCTGGAGGGGAGAGCTTCCAATGGTTGTTGGTCTGGCCAGTGAGTAGGGCCTGGGGTTTGGGGGTGTGGGGCCTGGGGGAGGGGTTCTCCTGATGGGGTCAGCACGGTTATCTTGTGGTGGAGAATGTATTTCCGGTAGATTTGCATTGGGGAACACCAGGGGTTTAGCTAATCCCAGCATTAACCAGTCCTTCTCTCTCCCCCTGCCTCTCCTTCCTCTCCTCCTCCGCCCCCTGCCTCTCCTTCCTCTCCTCCTCCGCCCCCTGCCTATCTCCTCTCCTCTCCGACCCTGCCTCTCCTCCCTCTCTCCTCCGGCCCCCTCGCCTCTCCTCCCCCCCCTTCCCTGCCCCTGCCTGCCTCTCCTCCTCTCCTCCTCCCCCCGCCTCTCCCCTCTCCTCGGTCTTACCATGCCTCTCCTCCCCCCTCCTTCCCGCCCCCTGCCCATCTCCCTCTCCTCTACCCCCTGCCATCCTCCCTCTCCTCCTCCCCCCCGCCTCTCCTCCCTCTCCTCTGTCTACCCTGCCTCTCCTCTGTCCCCTCTCCCTCTCCTCCCCTCTGTGTGTGTGTGTGTCTGTCCACAGGCCGTGCTATGGTGGATTATTGCTCCCTCAAGTTCCTGCTGCAGCAGCTGCCAAGCCTTTCCTGGCTCTCCCCTTTCATCCCGGGATTCATCAGGATTCCCAAGTGGGTCCTTACCCTGTCCTCCAATAAATTTTAAACCTCACCCACCCCCATAATCCTCCACCTCTCTCTAGTGTCAGGGGGGTTAGCTGGATAAATACGTGGGGTTACGGGAATGGGGCCTGGGTGGGATTGTGGTCAGTACAGACTTGATGGGCCGAACGGTCTCCTTCTGCACTGTTGGGATTCAGTGATCGAGAAGAGGCCCTTTGGCCCATTGAGTCTGCACCAGCCCATTAGAACCGCTCGCACTCCCTCCTAATCCCGTCTGTCAGCACTTGGCCCATAGCCCTGAGTGTGAGGATGTGCCAAGTGCCCAAGCAGATCCTTTTTAAAGAGTGTGAAGCAGCCCGTCTCCACCCCCCTCTCCCCCAGGCAGCGCATTCCAGACCCTCACTGCCCCCTGAGGAAAAATGGTTTTTCCTCATATCCCCTCGAAACCTCCTGCCTCTCATAAACCTTTCTCCCCTCGTCACTGACCCTTTCACTATCCACTCTGTCCACGCCCCTCCTAATCTTCAACACTTCGATCAGGTCGCTCCCTCAGTCTTCTCTGCTGAAACTCAAGCCCATCCAAGCTCTCTTCACAACTTAATTATTCCATCCCAGGCAGCCTCCTGGTGAATCTCCTCTGCAGCCCCTCCAGTGCAATCACATCCTGGAATGTGGTGACCAGAACTGCTCGCAGTGCTCCAGCTCTGGCCTCGTACAGCTCCGTCACGACCTCACTGCGTTTGTAATCCGTGCCTTGATTGATAAAGGCATGTGTCCCACGTATCTTTCCACCGCCCGAGTAACATGCCCTTTCCAGCTTCACAGATCGATGGATAAACACGACAAGGTCTCTTCCCTCCTCAGAACTGTCTGAGTCCTACATTCATTGAGCACTTTCTTGTCAATTTACTCCTTCCAAAGTGCATCACCTCTCGCTTATCAGGGTTAAATTCCATCATTTGACCATTCTGTCTACATCATTTTGTAGCCCAAGACACTCCACCTCACTGTTAATCACCTGTCCAAACTTTGTGTCATCTGCAAACTTACTAATCCCCCCCCCCCGACACACACAATCATCAATGTCATTTATATAAATGATGAATAATCAGGAGCCCAACACAGATTCCTGTGATACACGACTGGACACCGGCTTTCAGGCTTTGAAGCAGCCTCCTGTCACCACCCTCTGTCTCCTACAACTGAGCCAATTTTGAATCCACTTTATCAAATTATCCTGATCCATGTGCAGTTACCTTCTTTACAAGTCTCCCACCTGGAACCTTGTCAAAGGATTTGCAGAAATCCACATAAACTACATCGACTGTATCACCATCATCTACATACCCGGTCACCTCCTCGAAAAAAATCAACCACGTTTATCAGGCATGACTTCCCACTGCTCAAGCCACGCTGACTATCCCTGATCAAGCTTTGTCTCTCCAAATGGAGATAGATGTTCTCCTTCAGAATTTCCTCCAATAGGCTCCCTACCACTGACGTGAGACTCACTGGTCTTTACAAAATAACAAAGAAAATTACAGCACAGGAAGCAGCTCTCCAAGCCTGCACTGACCATGCTGCCTGTCTGAAGTAAAACCCTCTATCCTTACTGGGATCATATCCGTCCATTCTCATCCTATTCATGTATTTGTCCAGAAGCCCCTTTAATGGGGTTTTTTGTGCAATAAAGGATCTTTTGTTGACCTGTGAGTTGTGAGTGTATTGGATGGTGCTGTTCACAAATTGGCTGCTGCTATTGTGGCCTCGTATCACCATTATTTTTAAAAAATGAGCATTTTCCTGACAATGGCTCTGAATCTACACTTGGCAAGAAATGTACACAATGGTAAATTGCCTCTTAGTCCCCAAGATGTGCACATCAGGTGGACTGGCTATGTTAAACTGCCCTTAGTGTCCAAAGATGTGTAGGTTAGGGTGGATTGGCTATGCTAAATTGCCCCTCAGTGGCCAAAGACATGTGGGTTCAGTGGATTGGCCATGCTAAATAGTCTCTTAGTATCCAAAGGTGTGACATTAGGTGGATTGGCCATGCTAAATTGTCCCATAGTGTGCACAGATGTGCAAGGTAGGTTAATTTTTTTTTTTAGAAATTTATTTATTAGTCTCAAGTTGGCTTACATTAACACTACAATGAAGTTACTGTGAAAATTCCCTTGTCGCCACTCCCCGGCGCTTATTCAAGTACACCGAGAGAGAATTTAGCACGGCCCAATGCACCTAACTAGCATGTTCTTTGGACTGTGCGAGGAAACCCATGCAGACATGGGGAGAATGTGCAAACGCCACTCAGACTGTGGTGTGAGGCTGGATTGAACCCGGGTCGCTGGCGCTGAGAGACAGCAGTGTGAAGCACCATGCTGCCTGAGAGAATTTCATGTGAGAGATTTAAATGGTCCATTTTCTCCCCCACTCCTCCACCCCCAACAATCATGTCCCACCCTCAGCCTTCTCTACTCTAGGGAAAATGTCAGGAGTGTCTTTCCACTCATGGGAGAATGTTGGTCGGACCAAAGGGCACAAGCTCAGAATGAGGGAGTGCACATTTTAGACAGACATGAGGAAGAATTTCTTCTCTTTAAGACTGGCCAACCTCTGGGATTCATTCCCCCAGTGGGCACCAAATCCTCAAACATTTCCAAGGCCGTGATCAATGCTTTTTGGTTTTTGTTTAATCGGTCAGGGGAATTCAAGGTTACGGCGAGAAGGCAGGAAAGTAGAGGTAGCGAGCACTCAGGTGGGCTACCATCTAATTCAAGGGGGCAGCAGGCTGGAAGGGCTGAATGGCCTCTGCTTCTGCTTCTCACGGGCAATGAAGAGATTGCAGAAATTGGGATTGTATTTGTCGGAATGGAGAAGGTAACTGCTGATTTGATTAAAGTTTACAAGCTTCAGGGAACTAATTCAGGTTAGATAGAGGGTGTTATCTCTGCTATTTGGTGACCTTGGAGCCCTCGAGGGCCCTGCTAAACAGCTTTACGGTCTGTAATTGCAGAAACTGAGCAGTCACAGGAATGTGGTCAAGACAGTCCAGTCCCATAATGCTTCACATTCAATCTGCAGTCCTTCAATTATAACAGAATATTTGGCTGTATGTAGCTGCCTCGGCCTTGGTCAACCCCAACACTACCTTCCTGAACTGCTGCAATGCCTGAGGTGTCAGTACACCCAGTGCTGGAGATATATCCAGCTACACATTCCAGAGTTCCTCTAAACTGTAGGTGGATATCAGATTGATAACTTCATTCAACTGCTTCCAAGCTGAGTTATTCAAATCCCTTTATTATATGGAACAATATATTCACAATATCTTTAAAACAGAATTAAAACATTCCCATTTGATGTCAGGTATTAACATTGTTAGTTTGTTCCTTGTTGTCAATGTCAGGCTCGGGTTGCTCCTCTTGGAGCAAAGGAGGTTGAGGGGAGATTTGATAGAGGTGGACAAGATTCTGACAGATTTAGACAAGGTGGACAAAGAAAAGTTGTTCCCATTCGCTGATGGGACAAGGACAAGGGAGATGCAGATTTGACGTTTTGGGTCAGAGATGCAGAGGCGGGGGATGTGAGGAAGAATGTTTTGATGCAGCGAATGGTAATAACCTGGAACTTACTGCCTACGAGGGTGGAGCAAGTGGAGATAATAAACAAAGGAAATTGGATGGCTATCTGAGGGATTTCCAAACAGAAATGACTAAATATTACTGAACTTCCTAACACTCTGTCACTCTGTGATCCTTGTGGCTTTTTTTATTTTGACTTATTATTCATGACAGTGAAAAATATTATTTCTTGCATGCTAGCCAAAGTATACCGTTCATAGACAAGGAAACAAGAGAGTGCAGAATGGAGTGTTACAGTCATAGCTAGGGTGTGCAAAAAGTCAATTTAATGCAAGGTAAGTCCATTCAAAAGTCAGAACACATCAGACCAATTTGAAACCAGGTATTTACAACAAGACTTAAAGAGTATCAACCCACTGGAAGCAAAGTCGTGAGACCGGTCAGTCCAGCAGAAAGAAACTCTCTGACCGTCCCCATTGACCAACATTGAGAATGAACAAAATGCAGTGCTGGATGGAAATGATAACAGCAGCGTCCACTACCTGTAATCACCATGAAATCGCTGGTGTCTCAACAGGGCAGATGAAGCTCTGAATCCCTTCCCACACTAAGAACAAGTAAATGGTTTCTCCCCAGTGTGAACTCGCTGATGTGTCTGCGCAGGATGAATAATCGAGTGAATCCCTTCCCACACAGAGCAGGTGAATGATCTCTCCTGAGTGTGAACTCGCTGGTGTGCCTGCAGATCAGGTGACTAAGTGAATCCCTTCCCACACTGAGAGCAGGTGAATGGTTTGTCCCCAGTGTGAACTTGCTGGTGTGCCTGCAGGTTGGATCACTGAGTGAATCCCTTCCCACACACAGAGCAGGTGAATGGCCTCTCCCCAGTGTTTCAGCGTCGATGAATTTCCAGCAGAGATGGGACTCTGAATCCCTTCCCACAGACTGTACATTTCCACGGTTTCTCCATAGTTTGGGTTCCTTGTGACTCTCCAGTTAAACAATCAGTTAAATCTCACACAGAACATGGGTACAGTCTCCCCCCACTGTGAATGCTGCCATGTATTTTCAGGCTGTGTAACTGATTAAAGATCTTTCCACAATCATGGACTGGAACACTTTCAGTCGGGTATACATGTGTTTCAGTGCTTTTCCAGTTAAATTTATGCAAAGAAAAACGTCTGCAGCAGACAGAACAGAAAACAATTTTGTCTTTTACACTGAAAGGCTGATGGTATTCAGGTCAGATTTTGACATGATGTTCATTCAAGATTTCTGTCTGTGAAACTTCACCTTCCGATATGCTGTGGAAGGAGTTGATAAAAAAGTCATCAGTATCAGCACAGGATGGAAATACAGAACAGACAATTCTAATTTCTACAGAACGTTATTTCCTCTCTCATTTCCCAAAAGCTGTAAATCTCCATCCCACACACTCCACATTCTCGTTCGACACCTGATATTTTTGATTTCCTTATCCAACAAGAATTGGTATAAAGGCAAATTCTACTGTTGTTAGAATCAAACAAAAACAGACAATCTCAGCAAGTCTGACAGCATCTGTAAAGGGAGAAAAGGGACAATATTTTGAGTCAGGATTACACTTCTTTAGAGGTGAAGACAAGGAAAATCAGACAAAATTTATCCTGAGGGTCAAGAATCGGGAAGCAATCTATTAAACCTTCTCAGATCCAGTTTCAATGCATTTGTATCATTTCTTAACTAGGAGACTAAACTGCACCCAGTATTCAAGATGTAGTCTCAGCAAAGCCCTACATAACTGAAATACAACATCTTCTATGTTCAACTTCTCTTGTAATAAAGGATTGCAGTCCATTTGTCAGAACTATGATTTATTTGAACTAAGATTTATGGATGTTCTCTTGTTATAATTACCTCCTTCATCGTAAATCACCCCAGGTTCCAGTGTCTCATATGGCAAAAAATAATACATTAAATGGTGAATTTGGGAAGTTTATTAATCATTAAAAATGTAAAAAGTCAGAAAGATTTAAAAAAGTGTAGATTTACAGTTAGAGAGAAAGCTTAACATTAACAATTGAACAGACTTCTCTCCATCCCTCTCAGACCAGGACATGAAGTGACCGCTCCAAAAATGTGGACAACTCGTAAAACCAACAGGTCTCAACACTTCTCTGTAAACATATCTCCCTCTCCCTCTCTCTACCAAACTGCCTTCTCAAGACCACTTTTTATACTTTAAAATGTTAGAAGTCCATCTTAGCCAATTCCCATAAATATTCAATTATGAACTAAAATATACACAGGTTTACGGGTGATTTAAAAACAAATGAACTGTGTTGAAAGGGTTAACTTTTCTACAGATATAGAGGGGCAAGGAGTGAACAGCAAAAACTTGGCACACAATTACATCAATTTACACACTTTTAAAACAAAACAGATGATTTTAAACTTTGTTAATTTTTTTGTTATATTCCTCAACCTATTTAACGTGATCAGTTTTTATTAGGGATGGGTAACTTCTATTCTTTATAAACTGATTCACTCATTTTGTTAACCACACTTGGGCTCAGAGAATCAGAACCCAGACATTATCATCCTTATCCTTTTTCTCCCTTTGCTCCCTCTGTTCTGGCGAAGGGTCGTAGGGATTCCAGTCAGACCAAATCATTTTAGCATAAAAGCAAAATATTGCAGATGCCGGAATCTGAAAAACAGAAAATGCTGCAAGATTTCAGCAGGTCTGACAGCATCTGTGGAGCGAGAATAGAGCCAATGTTTCTAGGCTGGATGACCCTTTATAAGAGCTCTTATGAAGTGATCCTTGTGAAATTTGAAACCATGTCTTCGCAACAAGACTCGAAGAGCATCAGCCCACTGGAGTCTGAGACTAGCCAGCCCAGCAGAAAGAAACCCTCCGACTCTCCCCATTGAGAGAATGAACAAAATGCAGCCTGGATGTAATTGAGAGCAGAAACAATAACAGCACACTGGAATCACTCATGAACTTGATGGTGTCTCAGCAGATGGGATGAAAGACTATATCTCTTCTCACACAGAGCAGGCGAGTGGTCTATCCCCAGTGTGAACTCGCTGGTGTTTCCATAGGTGGGCTGACTGCATGAATCCCTTCCCGCACACAGAGCAGGTGAACGGTCTCTCCCCAGTGTGACTTCGCTGGTGTGTCTGCAAATGGAATGACTGCATGAATCCCTTCCCGCACACAGAGCAGGTGAACGGCCTCTCCCCAGTGTGAACTCGCTGGTGTCTTCGCAGTTCAGATGACTGAGTGAATCCCTTCCCACACTGAGAGCAGGTGAATGGCCTCTTCCCCGTGTGAGTTCGCTGGTGTATCTGCAGATAGAATGACCGAGTGAATCTCTTCCCGCATTGAGAGCAGGTGAACGGCCTCTCCCCAGTGTGAACTCGCTGGTGCGCCTGCAGATTGGATGACTGAATGAATCCCTTCCCGCATTGAGAGCAGGTGAACGGCCTCTCCCCGGTGTGAACACGTGCGTGTGCCCGCAGATTGGACGGACAAGCAAATCCCTTTCCACACTGAGAGCAGGTGAACGGCCTCTCCCCGGTGTGAATGCGCTCATGGGCCTGCAGGTTGGAAGATTGCGCGAATCTCTTCCCACACTGAGAACAGATAAATGGCCTTTCCCCAGTGTGAACTCGCTGGTGTGACCGCAGGCTGGATAACTGAGTGAATCCCTTCCCACACTGAGAGCAGGTGAATGGCCTTTCCCCAGTGTGGCTGCGCCGATGAGCATCCAGCTGACAGGGGGCTTTATATCTCTTTCCACAGTCCACACATGTCCATGATTTCTCCATGGTGCGGGTATCCTTGCCTCTCTTTTTGGTGGACAATCAGCTGAAGCCTCGTTCACGCACTCAATTCATGTAAAGTCTCTCCCCGCTGTGAATGGTGTGATATTTATTCAGGCTGTATAACTGGTTAAGGCTCTTCAGTCAGTGCACTGGAACATTCTCACTCGTGTAGCAGTGTATGATGCTTTTCCAGTCACTCTGACATTTGAAATCTTTTCTAATGAAACCATTTCTCCTTCCAGATTCAAAGCCCAATGGTATTCAGGTTCCAAGGAATATGACTCTGTCTGATCTAGACCTGACATTTGAGATTTCAGCCTGTGATTCCTCTTTCAATATCCTGTAAAAGGAGTTTACAAAAGTTATCAATGTCAGTACAGTATAGAAATTCAGAACAGACAATTCTAGTCTCTGTGGAACATTCTTTCTTATTTCAGTCCCAAAAAGCTGTAAGTCTCTATCCCACACATTCCCTCCATTCTCACTCTGCTGTATCTAATATTCACCCTCCCAGTTTCTCCTGAAGGTGCTGATTCAGGCTGATTGATAAATCCATGCTCACTGCTTCCTGTCCAGCACACAGAGACCATAACAAATAGGATGGCCATTTAACCCATTGAATCTTTTAAACTATTCAATGAGATAATTCGTTCATCTACCTCAGCATCATTTTCACCCACACTAAACCATGTGCCTTCATATCTTCAATAATCTAGAAATCAATCTCTCTCTTGAACATAGTTGATGACTGAAGCTTCACTGTCCTCAGGATTTGAGAATTCCAAAGCTTTCCCAAACCCTTGAGTGAAGAAATCCCCCACATCTTAGCTTTTGCTCCATCTTCTTGTCTGTTCCCCTGATCCTTGACAACATTCAGTTAATAATCTGTCTAACTGGAATATATTCAATGATCTTCAGCCTTCACTAGTCCCTGTGGAACAGAAATCCAAAATACCAATAACCCCCTGAGGGAAGAGATGTCTGGAAATATGTAATGTGGAACTGTAGCTACGTTATAAGACATTCAGATCCTAAAGAATATATCTGTCTAGATGTGATGATTGAGGTTTTCATCTGCGATTTCTTGATCAATATCCTGTGAAATAAGTTTGCAAAAGTCATGACAGTCAATATAGGACAGAAATCCAGAACAGACAATTCTAGTTTCTATGTAACATTCTTTCTTATTTAGAACATAGAAGCACAGAACAGGCCCTTCGGCCTTCGATGTTGTGCCGACCAAAATAAAAAGCAATGCCCCTCCTAACTAAACCATTCCCTTCTCTTCCATATACTTATCAACTAACCTCTTAAACGCCACCAAACTTGGCGCATCTACAACAGCTGCAGGCAGGGCATTCCACTCCCTAATCACTCTTTGAGTAAAGAACCTACCTCTGATATCCGTCCTATAACTCATACCCCTTAATTTAAAGCTGTGTCCCCTCGTGCTAGCTTTCTCCATCCTAGGAAAAAGGCTATCACTGTCCACCCTATCTAAACCTCTAATCATCTTATATGCTTCAATAAGATCCCCTCTTAGCCGCCTCCTTTCTAACGAAAACAACCTCAAATCCTTCAACCTCTCTTCATAGGACCTGCCCTCCATACCAGGCAACATCCTGGTAAACCTCCTCTGTACCCTCTCCAATGCCTCCACATCTTTCTTATAATGTGGGGACCAGAACTGCACACAATACTCCAAGTGCGGCCGCACTAGAGTTTTGTACAGTTGCAACATGATGCTGCGGCTCCTAAATTCAATCCCCCTACCAATAAAAGCTAAGACTCCATATGCCTTCTTAACAACTTTATCCACTTGACTGCCTACTTTCAGGGATCTATTGACACATACACCAAGATCCTTCTGTTCCTCAACACTATTAAGAGCCCTACCATTAGCCCTATACTCTACACATTTATTGTTCCTGCCAAAGTGCATTACCTCACACTTTTCCACATTAAACTCCATTTGCCACCTCTCGGCCCAGCTCTGCAACTTGTCCAAGTCACTCTGTAAACTAAAACACCCCTCTTCACTATCTACCACTCCACCAACTTTAGTATCATCTGCAAATTTACTGATCCATCCCTCAATACCCTCATCCAGATCATTTATAAAAATTACAAACAGCAGGGGCCCCAAAACAGACCCCTGAGGCACACCACTCGTCACCGAACTCCACGATGAATATCTCCCATCAACCACCACCCTCTGTCTTCTATCTGCCAGCCAATTCCTAATCCAATTAGCTAAATCACCCTCTATTCCACACATCTGCATTTTCTGTAGAAGTCTTCCATGGGCCACCTTATCAAACGCCTTACTAAAGTCCATATATACTACATCAACCGCCTTACCCCCATCCACCTCTCTGGTCACTTTCTCAAAAAACTCAATGAGGTTAGTAAGGCATGACCTACCCTTCACGAAACCATGCTGACTATCCCCAATCAATTCATTTCTCTCTAAATAACTATAAATCCTATCCCTAATAATTCTCTCCAATACCTTGCCCACAACAGAAGTAAGACTCACTGGCCTATAATTCCCAGGAAGGTCTCTCTTCCCCTTCTTAAACAATGGGACCACATTCGCTATCCTCCAGTCCTCCGGAACCACACCCGTAACCAACGAGGACCTGAAGATCAGAGCCAGAGGCTCTGCAATCTCCTCTCTTGCCTCCCAGAGAATCCTAGGGTAAATCCCGTCCGGCCCAGGGGACTTATCCAACTTCAAACCCTCGAGAATTTCTAACACATCCTCCCTATCCACTACAATACTCCCCAATTTGCAACCCTGTACCTCAGTGCTCTCCATAGCTACATTTCCAGCACTCTGCGTGAATACCGAAGAGAAATATTTATTCAGTGCCTCACATTCCCAAAAAGTTGTAAATCTCTAACCATATCTATGGATTCTATTTAAAAATGAAAATAGAAGGGCATTTGAAGAAATAAACTTTCATCAGAATGGGGATATCGAGTGGGAATGGGGGGACTGGAATGTTATACAGAGAGTTAGCATGGACTCGAGTTACCAAGTGGATTCTTTCTGTGCTCTAATGACTTTATGACTGGAAATGTATAGCATGGCTACAGCAGTATATTACAATGTAAGAAATAATAAATGTATTTTATTACAGAAACATAAAGAATATATCTAATCTGGGTATCATATAACAACACTAGCCATATCTCGGTCTTATATTAATGTAATGTCCCCTTAAATGTCTGCCATTTCCTAGAGAAAACAGCCCTTCAATTGTGAACATTAGGAAAAAGACCATCCTTTTAGACAGACAGATAAATGTGTCAAGCCGAGGGAGCAAAGGATGTTTACCAGGCTGGTTCAGGGAATCGCAGCACTGGTGTATGAGGAGAGACTGACAAGGTTAGGATTGTTTTCATTGAGTTCAAATCAAAGAGGGGGGCGGGGTCTCATACAGACTTACAAAATTCTAAGAGGTCAAGACAGGATAGATGCAGGGAGGACGTTGTTGATGCAGTACAGAACCTGGGGTCACAATCTGAGCATTCAAGGTAGACCATTTAGGACAGAGGGTGGAGACATTTTTTCGTCCAAAGAGTAATGACACTGTGCAATTTATTACCACAGGAAGTAGTTGATGCCAAAATATTGACTGTATTCAAGAGGCGGCTGGATATAGCACTTGGGGCGAATGGGATCAAAGGTTATGGGGGAAAAGCACAGTTAAGCTATTGGGTTAGATGATCAGCCATAATTGTAATGAATGGCGGAGCAAGCTCGAAGGATTAAATGGCCTCCTTCTGCTCCTAACTTCCATGTTTCTGTATCAATGTCATTAAGAGAGAGAGAGAGGAAGAGAGACCTGGGCCAATCCCAGAGTCTGCAGCCTCCCTGGATTCACTTCCTTTCATTTCAGCTGCTGGATGTCCCCAGTTTCCCCCAGAATGGGAAAAGAAATGGAAAGGTGCAGAAAAGAAAGTGTTTTACTCACAGATGTTGACAACAGGAAGAAGTTTGAGTCTGTCTGAAGCTTAATCTTCATTCAGAGAGAGAGCAGCAGCAGCCTTGCTGGATGGGAATGAGCCTCTGAACAAGCTCATTGTCCACTAGCGCATTCAGACAATGGGGGAGCTCTGATTGGCTAGAGGGGGCAGCGTTCTTCCGGTCTTTCAGCCTTTCCCATTGGTCAGGGCCTCAGCAAAAAAGTCGGGGACAGGACTGGCAGCCCTGCACATGCGCAGCTTCCCCTCTCTCTTGAACATGCGCAGTTCCGGTCCGGTGGGGGGAGGGGGAGATAACCGAGCGGCTTCTCGCTCTGGGCGGAGCCGCCAGCCGCTTGTCTGGAAACCTTGGCTCGAGGAGGGGGAGGGGAACAATGGGCGGGGGCGGGGCTCCCGGGAGGGGGAGGGGAACAATGGGCGGAGGAAGGGAAACAATGGGCGGGGGCGGGGCTCTTGGCGACGTCACCGCAGAACTCGGAGACGTCATCGCAGAGCGGAGTGATTGGCTAATCTGGGCAGCACTCCATTATGACGTCACAATACGGAAGTTGTCGAATGAGTTTCAGACTCAGATTTGCTCCTGTCTCTGATATCTGTGAGTAAAACACTTTCTTTACTGCCCCTTTCCATTTCTATTCTCATCCTGGGGGAAACTGGGGACCTGCAGCAACTGAAAGGCAAGGAAGTGAGTCCAGGGAAACTGCAGATTCTGGAAAGGTTGGCCCAGGTCTCTCTCTCTCTCTCTTAAAGACACTGACATCCTTTGCTTCCTTAGCTTGATACGTTGATTTGTTTGGCTAAAAGGATGGTCACTTTCCTAATGTTCACAATTAAAGGGGCGGTTTGCCCAGGAGATAGAAACTAGAAGCAGGAGTAGGCCGTTCAGTCCTTTGCGTTTACTGCACCATTCATTATGATCATGGATGATCATCAATTTCATATTCTGATCCCCCTCCGCCCCCTCCCCATCTCCTTTGATCCCTTGAACCTCAAGAGCTCTATCTAATTTATTCTTGAAATCACACAGTATTTTGGCCTCAACTACTTTCTGTGGTAGTGAATTCCACACATTCATCACTCTCTGGATGAAGACATCTCTTCTCATTTTATTTCTAAAAGGTTTTACCCCTTATCTTCAAACTTTGATCCCTAGTTCTGGACTCACCCAATATCAGGAACATTGGGAGATGGCTGACATTTAAGGAGATAGTAAATATAGAACAGAGATAAATCTAATGCTGTTACATGGTACAGATTAGATGTATAATAATGGTTCTGTGATAAAATACATTTATTAGTGCTAGTCTTGTAATATACCACTGTAACTACATTATAAATTTCCAGTCAGAGTCATTACGGCATAGGTGGAGTCTATTCAGCAACTCGAGTCCATGGCGATTCTCTGGAGGACATTACAGTCAATCCCACTCTGCTTCTATAATCTGTTTTCTCTACAAGTTTATTTCCTTCAGATGTCTAACCCAATTTATTTGAAATTATTCTTCTGCGCTTCAGCCACTGGTGTGATTTTTTGATTATGGCGACTTGTTGTCTAAATAAAGTCCTTCCTTGCACATTCCCCCTCCCCAACTCAATCTCTGATTAAAAGGTACAGTACTCTCTATCAAACATTTTCTATACAATTAATTGTGCACCTGGCGAGATATATGTACATTTACTGAATAAAGTGTTTGGGTATCTGACTCCAGAACTGATAGATCAGCACGACTCACTCATTCATTAGAATTGAGAGATGAATATTGGATTCAGCAGAGTGAGAATGGTGGGAGAGTCTGACATGGAGATTTTCAGATTTTGGGATTTTTAAAATTTAATCATGTCACGAGTAGGCTTGCATTAACACTGCAATGAAGTTACTGCGAAAATCCCCTAGTTGCCGCACTCAGGTACATTGAGGGAGAATTTAGTATGGCCAGTGCAGTTAACCAGCACGTCTTTCAGACTGTGGCAGGAAACCTGAGAAGGAAATCCATGCAGACACAAGGAGAATGTGCATACTCCAGACAGATGGTGATCCAAGCTGGAATCAAAGCCAGATCCCTGGTGCTGTGAGAGAACAACACACTGTGCCAAATAAGGGAGGAAAGAATGCTCTGTAGAAATTTGAATTGTCTGTTTTGAATTTCTATCCTGTTCTGCCAGAAATGACTTTTGTAAACCCTTTTACAGGATATCAGAAGGTGAGGATTTACAGACCGAAATCTTGAATGAAACATCACATCAACGTCTGACAGAGTCACTCAATTCATTGGTAGCTGAATATCATCAGTCTTTGAATCTCGAAGGAGAAATGTTTGTCTGTTTTGACTGCTACAGAAGATTTTAAACATCAGTCTGACTGGAAAAGCACTGAGAACACATGCACATCTCGGTGGGAGTGTTTCAGCTTTAATTAGTTACACAATTTTCTAAAACCCTTCGGAACTGGGAAAGACGCTACACACGTTCTCTGTGCGTGGACACCTCAGTTGATTCTTGAATATGGAGAGACACAAGGACACCTGTACCATGGAAAAACCTTGGAAATGTGCGCAATGTGGGAAGAGCTTCATTACCCCATCAAGCCTGGAAAGTCATCGACGCATTCACACAGGGGAGAGACCGTTTGCTTGCTCTGACTGTGGGAAGGGCTTCACTCAGTTATCCCATCTGCGGACTCACCAGCGAGTTCACACAGGGGAGAGGCCTTTTATCTGCATTGACTGTGGGAAGGGATTCACTCAGTCATCCAACCTGCTTGGACACCAGCGAGTTCACACTGGAGAGAGGCCATTCATCTGCACTGAGTGTGGAAAGGGCTTCAGAGATTCATCCACCCTGCAGAAACACCAGAGAGTACACACTGGGGAAAGGCCATTCAGCTGCTCCGATTGTGGGAAGCGATTCCGAGATTCATCCACCCTGGTGAGACACCATCAATTTCATACCGGGGAGAGACCGTTCATCTGCTCTGACTGTGGGAAGGGATTCACTCAGTTATCCACCTTGCAGACACACCAGCGAGTTCACACCAGGGAGAGGCCGTTCATCTGCTCTCAGTGTGGGAAAGGATTCACTCGGTCAACACTCCTGCTGAGACATCAGCGAGTTCACAATTCCTTCCATGGGTTGGATTGTGCTGTTAATCACATCCAAGACTGATCCGTCTCCATTCTGAGAGTTGGTGAAATGGGGGAGGGTCGGAGGGTTTCTTTTTGCTGAACTGGCCGGTCTCCCAATTTTGCTTCCAGTGGGCTGATGCTCTTTGAGCCAGGATGAGCACATTCCCAGGAAAATCATCTACATAAGCCAATGAAAGACATTTATGATACCTGGTGGTAAATAATGTGTTTCCCCCTACTACATGCAAGCTTAAAATAAATGCAAAAAGAGCTAAAAGAAATGCTGCTGTCTGGCAGCATCTGTGGAAAAAATATCTTGGAGCAAAAGGCAAAGGGAGAGGTATTAGTTGTGCGAATAAATAAAGCATTGATCCAGAGTAAGTTTAATGGCTGAATAAAGGACAGCTCTCCCTATATCTCTCCAGGTAAGGCAATCAGTTGGAGCCTGATTCATATACATGTGGATGGTCTCTCCCTGCTGTGAATGGTACAATTTTTTTTTTTCTGGATGGGTAAGCTGTTAAACCTCTTTTCATAGTCAGTGCACTCGGGTACATTGAGGGAGAATTTAGTATGGCCAGTGCAGTTAACCAGCATGTCTGTCGGACTGTGGCAGGAAACCTGGTTGTGCTTGTGTGTGTGTTAGTATCTTTCCAGTCACACAAATGTTTAAAAGGGAAAAACATTGAAAGGGAAGAATTTGTAGGGCTGTGGGGAAAGAGCAGAGCAGTTGGATGAATCACAGAGTCCTTTCAAAGAGATAGCAGAGGCATGATGGGCTGAATGGTCCCCTCCTGCAGCCTGTCAATCTCAGCTCCTGCTTTTATGCAGGTTAAATGGGCCAGATTTCAGTGCAGCCTCTTCCCTGTTTATGTATTTAAAGAGACAGATTTCTCTTTAGCTGAATGACTGATAGCAATTTGTTGAAGGTTCTTTTCCCACTCAGTTCTCCAGCACCTTTCTGTCTTTCTATTAGTGCGACGATCAGGACAGCTTCCCAACTGGGACGCAGACCCCATTATTCTCAGCTAAATTCAGCCCTCAGTTCTGTCACCCAGCTGTCACTGACAGGAGCAATAGAGAAACAGAAAGGTGTCCCAGGTTCAAATGGGAAGTCAAAACTTATGGCTTTAAATGAACTGTTCAGATCTCTGTAATGATCAACAATTTAAAAAAATGAATTCGAAACTCTGAGTAAATTAAAGAATCACATGACAAAACTTTAAGTTTATGGCATTTACTCCAACAAACTGGAAGAAACAATGACTAACATTTTTTTTGTAGGGAAAATTGCTCTTAAACTTTAAAATTGAACTTTGCCTTTTGCTCTTAACACAATCGAATATCTAGTCAATGGTTATATTTTACATTATCTTGTAATGTTGACAGTCAATTCTCAAAAGATTTTTCACTCCCGCGGGTTTATTTCCATTGTTTTCCTTTCCCAATCCGGCAAACCTTTAATCCCAGACTATCCTTCATAGTGACAATACACCTGGACATTTTCTCAGTAACACAAGCAAGGCGAATCTTCCAGCCTTGATTCACAATCCTCAGGAATTTGTGACCAACATTTGACAGAGGAGCAGAAGGAGGCCATTTGGACACTCTGAGTCTGCTCCCCCATTTATTTAGATCATGGCTGATCTGTTTATGTTAAGTTCCTCATATTCTAGTTCCAGATCCGATATTTTTGATTTCCTTATGCAACAAAAGTTGGTGTAAAGGCAAAATTCTGCTGTTGAGGGAATCTGAGAGAAAAACACAAAATGCTGGATAATCTCAGCAAGTCTGACAGCCTCTGTAGAGAGAGAATAGAGACAACATTTCAAGTCAGGGTGACCCTTTGTCCAAAATGAAGACAAGGAAAATCAGACAAAATTCATACTGTGAGGATCAAGAATTGGGAAGCAACCGATTAAACCTGCACCACACTCAATGCATTTGTATCATTTCTTAAATAGAAGACAAAGCTGCAGCCAATATTCAAGATACAGACTCAGCAATGCCCCGTATAACTGAAGCAGAACAACTTCTATGTTCAATTTCTCTCATAATAAAGGATTGCATTCCATTTGTAAGAACTTTGATTAATTTGAACTAAGATTTAGGGGGTTCTCTTGTGTATAATAACCTCCCCAATTGTAAATCACACCAGGTTCCAGTGTCTTAACCATATGACAAGAAAGAACACTTTAAAAGGTGAATTCAGAAACTTTATTAACCATTAAAAATGTAACAAGTCAGAAAGTTAAAAAGCAAAGTATTGATTAACAGTTAACAGAGAAAGCTTCACTTTAATGATTGAATAGACTTCTCTCCATCTCTCTCAAACCAGGACATGAAGTGACAACTCTGAAAACATGGATAACTTATAAAACCAACAGCTCTCAACATCTGTCTGTAAACATATCTTCCTCGTCCTCTCTGTACCAAATTGCTTCTCAAAACCACTTTTTTATACTTTAAAAATGTCAAAAGTCCATCTTAGCAATTCCCATAAATCTGGTGAGTTTCTGGTGATTTAAAAACACATCGTTAGTGTACGCTTGACCTGGACCATTTGATGGGCAACACAACAGCTCAGTGACTATCGCTGTGCTGTGCAGATACATGGATTTGGGCATGTGTCTGTGGGAATTTGCGCATTCTCCCCGTGCTTGCGTGGGTTTTCTCCGAGCGCTCCGGTTTCCTCCCACATCCCAAAGATGTGCTCTTAGGCTAATTGGCAAAACAAATTCTCCCTAAATTGTTTCAAATTTGGTTTTTAATCCATAGATCTATAAACATGGACAGGGATTGCGGGTAGAGGTGGGAACATCGGGGTGGCGGCGCGGGCTCGTTGGGTCGAAGGGCCTGTTTCCCGTGCTGTTTTGTTCTGTGTTCTAAATCTAATTCCTACTTAAAGGATTAACTTTTCCACAGAACCTAAAGGAGTGGGGAGTGAGCAGCAAAAACTTGGCACACAATTACATCACTTCACACAAGTTTAAAACAAATGATTTTAAACTTCATCTATTAATTTTTTTTGTTATATTCCTCAACCGATTAAATTTGATCAGTTTTTGTTGGGGATGGGTAATTTCTATTCTTTATAAACTGGTTCACTCATTTTGTTTATTCTCCTTGGGCTGAGAGAATCAGAACACAGACTTTATCATCCTTCTCCTTTTTTCTCTTCTCCTACCACTCTCTCTGTTTTGCGGGAGGGTCATGGGGATTCCAATCAGACCTGATCATTTTATCACACAAGTAAAATACTGCGGATACTGGAATCTGAAACAAAAAAACAGAAAATGCTGGAAAATCTCAGCAGGTCTGACAGCATCTGTGGAGAGAGAATAGAGCCAATGTTTCGAGTCTGGATAACCCTTCATTAGCGCTCTTACAAAGTGTCAATCAGATTCAAAAGGTTGGCTCTATCCTCTAATCATTTTAATCAATAAGTTTCTTGCTTTTAGTTTCCAAATGGCAGATAAGTGACTGTCTGATCCCCACTCAAGCTCTGATTTTTCACTGGCCATGATGGGATAAGATAATAACCATTCGGATCTACTCTCAGAGGGTCCGCTTTTCAGTCCAGTGCTACTTGGAGAATACCATCACTTCACTGACTATCAGATCACAAATCAGTCACAGTTTTTATCACAAGTTTAGGATAAATTAATTTAAACAATGCCTGAGAACACATCTTGATTTCTTAACCAACTACTTCCCACTGTTTGTTGATTTGTCAGACTCCCCTTTTTACAGATTCAGAAATATCATCTGCTTAACACCAGCTGGTCCTTGGATAAGTTTAATTCCAACTCATTCCCAGTAAATATTCTCACTGGGTCCTCCCTGGAGGCTCTGCTAAGCAGCGTTAATGGTCTGTGATTGCAGAAACTGAGCAGTCACAGGAATGTGGTCAAGACAGTCCAGTCTCATAATGCTTCACATTCAATCTGCAGTCCTTCAATTATAACAGAATATGTGGCTGTGTGTAGCTGCCTCGGCCATGGTCAACCCCAACACTGCCTTCCTGAACTGCTACCATGCCTGTAAATACATCCACAGTGCTATTAGGGAGTGATTTCCAGATACATATTCCAGAATTTCACTAACTGTAGGTGGATACCAGATTGATATATTCCATTCAACCACATCCAAGCTGCATTACCCAATTTCATTATTGTCCAGGACAATATATTCACAATATCTTTAAAACAGAAATTCAACATTCCCATTTTATTTCAGGTACTAACATATTCTGTTGGTTTGTTCTTTATTGTCAAAGTCAGGCTGGGGTTGTTCCTCTTGGAGCAAAGGAGGTTGAGGGGAGATTTGCTATAGAGTTGGACAAGATTCTGACATAGTTAGATAAGGTGGAAAAAAAAAAGCTGTTCCCATTAGCTGACAGGACAAGGGCGAGGGGATCACAGGTTTATGCTTTTAGGATGTTGCGGGGGGCAGGCGGGGGGATGTGAAGAAGAATATTTTGATGTGGCGAATGGTAATGATCTGGAACTTGCTGCCTACGAGCGTAAAGTGGAGGCAATAAATCATTGCAAAGGAAATTGGATGGGCATTTAGGCAGTGTTGCAAATAGAAATGGGACTAAATATATCTTAACTTTCAATTGCCCTGTCAGTCTTTTATCCTTCTGAAATTTAAAACCAGGTATTTGCAACAAGATTCAAAGATCATCCGTCCACTGGAGATAAAATCATGAGTCCTGCCAGTCCAACACAAAGAAACCCTTTCCTTTGACCAACTGTGAGAATGAATAAAATGTAGTCTTGGCAGTAATTGAGAGCTGAACCAGTAACAGCAGAATCCAAACCTCTGGAATCACTTGTGTATTAGTTGGTGTCTCAGCAGTTGGGATGAAGCTCTGAAACTCTTCTCGCATTGAGAGCAGGTGAACGGCCGCTCCCCAGTGTGAACTTGCTGGTGTCTCCGCAGGGTGGATGACTGAGTGAATCTCTTCCCACACTGAGCGCAGGTGAATAGTTTTTCCCCAGTGTGAACTCGCTGGTGTGTCTGCAGATTGGATAAGTCAGTGAATCCCTTCCCACACTGAGGACAGATGAACGGCCTCTCCCCAGTGTGAACTCGTTGGTGTGCCTGCAGGTGGGATAATTGAGTGAATCCCTTCCCACACTGAGAGCAAATGAATAGCTTCTCGCCAGTATGAACTTGCTGGTGTCTCCGCAGAGCAGATGACTGAGTGAATCCAATCCCACACTGAGAGCAGGTGAATGGTCTTTCCCCGGTGTGAACTCGCTGGTGTCCCCGCAGGCTGGATAAGTCAGTGTATCCCTTCCCACACACAGAGCAGGTAAACGGCCTCTCCCCAGTATGAACTCGCTGGTGTGTTTGCAGGTGGGATGTCTGAGTAAATCCCTTCCCACACTGAGAGCAGGTGAATGGTCTCTCCCCAGTATGAACACGCTGGTGTGTCTGCAGGCTGGATAACCGAGTGAATCCGTCCCCACACCGAGAGCAAAAGAAGGGCCTTTCCCCAGTGTGAACTCGCTGGTGTGTCCGCAGATTCGATAACTGACTGAATCCCTTGCTGCAGACACAGCAAGTGAACGGTCTCTCCCCAGTGTGACTGCGTCGATGAGCTTCTAGCTGAGATGGAGAAACGAATCTCTTCCCACAGTCCCCACATTTCCATGGTTTCTCCATGGTGCAAGTATCCTAGTGACTCTCCAGGTTAAACAATCAGTTAAATCTCACACAGATCATGGGGACAGTCTCTCTCCGCTGTGAATGCTGCGATGTGTTTTCAGGTTGTGTAACTGGTTGAAGCTCTTCCCATACTCAGTGCATTGGAAAACTCTCATTCGGGTGTATCTGTGCCTTGGTGCTTTTCCAGTCACACATATGATTAAAGTTTTTGAAGCAGATAGAATAGAGAAACATTTCTCCTTCGAGAATTAAAATCGATAAATTCAGATCCTGATGAATTGAGTGAGGATGTCAGATGTTGATGTGACATTAGGTTTGAGATTTGTCTGTAAATCCTCCCCTTCCAATATCCTGTAAAAGGAATTTTAAAAAGTGGTCAATATCAGTACAGGATAGAAATTCAGAACAATTGTAGTTTTTGGAACATTCTTTCCCCTTTCATTACCAAAAGCTATAAATCTCCATCCCAGACACTCTCATTCCATTCTCTACTCTAAATTCATTCTCCCAGTTTCTCCTGAAGATGCTGATTGAGGCTGATTTTCAGATCCGTGCTCACTGCTTCCTGTCTGGGACACAGAGAGCTGAAATTCTCCATGCAGGATGCGAGCCCAACAGAAATATGGCTGTATTCCTCGACTAAAAATGTTTTAAATGGATTGGTTCAGTTAGTGAAGATACAGGAGGTTGCAACTGATGATGATCTTGAACTTGCTGCCTATGAGGGTGGTCAGAGGGTTTTACACCATGTAAAGAGGCCCTCCGGCCCATCATGCTTGCACTGGCCACTCTTGATGTGCAACCTTGTCTGCTGGGATACATCCCATCTGGATCTGAGGCTTTATACAATTTAACGCCCAGTTAAAACCGTTAATATCTCCTCCCTCTCAACGTTAAGTTATTGAAGTGATTCACAAAGCCTCTCCCTGCTTTCTATATGACTCACCTTTTAATTTGATTTATTATTGTCACATGTAACGTACAGTGAAAATTTTTGTTTCTTACACGCTTTCCAGAGAAAACATACCGTTCATCGAGAAGGAAATAAGAGATTGCAGAACGTAGTGTTACAATCATAGCTAGGATGTAGGGAAAGATCAACTTAATGCAAGATAAGTCTATTCAAAAGTCTGTCAGCAGCAGGGAAGAAGATGTTCTTGAGTCGGTTGGTAAGTGACTTAAAACATTTGTATCTTTTTCCCAATGGAAGAAGGTAGAAGAGAGTGCCTCCGGCGTGTGTAGAATGCTTAATTATGCTGGCTGTTTTGCCGAGGCAGTGGAAAGTGTAGACAGAGTCAATAGATGGGAGGCTGATGAAGGAGCAATGCTCCAAAAGCTCACTATTCCAAATAAACCTGTAGGACTTTATCCTGGTGTTATGAGTCTTCTTACTGTGCTTTCTATATTTACATCATCCTTCCCCACAGTAAACATATATACAGAGTACTCATTTAAAACCTCACCACTATCTCCCAGTTCCACAAATTTCTACATTGCTCCCTAGTAAATGCTACTATTTCCTGGTCACCTCCTGCCAGTAGTGTACTCACAGAATACCTTTGGATTGCCTGACATGTTGTTGAGAGGAAGAAGTGGAGTCTGAACCTCATTGTCCACTTCCGCATTCAGACAAGGGAGAGATCTGATTGGCTAGATGTCCAGAGTCCTTCCGGACGCCCAAGTCTTCCCATTGGTCAGAACCGCAGTATAAAGGTCAGCGGGTGGACTCCTCCTGCGCACATGTGGTCGTGCTCAGTCCCGGTCCGGTGGGGGGAAGGGGGAGGGGGAGGGGGAGGTCACCGAGCGGCTTCTCGCTCTGGGCGGAGCCGCCAGCCGCTTGTCTGGAAACCTTGGCTCGAGGAGGGGGAGGGGAAAAATGGGGGCGGGGCTCCCGGGAGGGGAACAATGGGTGGGGGCGGGGCTCCCGGGAGGGGGAGGGGAACCCGGGTCCGCGCGCCGGGACCTGCGTACTGGATCCCGGGGACGTCAATTTGGGCAGAGTGATTCCTATTGGCTGATTCAGGCAGGGCTCCCCATTGTGATGTCACAATGCGGAAGTTGGCTGATGAGCTTCAGAGTGAAACTTCCTCCTCTGGGCAACATCTGGGAGGAAAGCAATTTTCCCCCTTTCCATTTCTATTCTCATTCTGGGGGAAACTGGGAACTTGCAGCAACTGAAGAAAAAGGAAGCGAACACAGTCGGTATCTTCCACACATTTCAGTCCAGTTATTTACACATTATTTACACATGTATCTGTCTGGCAGCCTGAATGGTGATTTTCAGCTGTGTGTGTCCAGCAAGGAAGCAGTGAGCATGGATCTGTCAATCAGCACTTCAGGAGAATTGAGAAGGTGAATATTAGGTACAGCAGAGTGAGAATGGAGGGAGAATGTGTGGATGGAGATTCATATCCCGGAGTAAAATATGTTCCACAGAAACTAAAATTGTTCTGAATTTCTATCCTGCGTGGATAGTGATAATTTTTACGAATTGCTTTTCCAGGATATGGAAAAGGAGAAATTACAGACAGAAATCTCACAATGAAATCTGGCATCCTCTCTCAAATTATTGGGATCTGAATATCATCAGCCGTTGAATCAGAAGCTGTTCTGACTGCTTCAGAAGACTGAACATCCAGTGTGATTGGAAAAGCGCTGAGATACATACACGCACACTCACCCAAGTGATAGTATTCCTGTGCACTGTGTGGAAAGAGCTTTAACCAGTTACACAGGCTGAAAATACATTGCAGCATTCATAGCGGAGAAAGACTGTACCCAAACTGACTGACGGTTTAGTGAAAAGGACACCCACATCATGGAGAAACCATGGAAATGTGGAGTTTGTGGAAAGGGATTCATATCTCCATCTCAGCTGGAAATTCATCGACGCAGTCACACTGGGGAGAGGCCATTCATCTGTTGTGTGTGGGGGAAAGGATTCGCTCATTCATCCAGCTTGCTGAGTCACAATCTGACTCATACCCAGGAGAAATCTTTTGAGTGCTCTGACTGCGGGAGTGGTTTCAAAAGCTCCCAGGAACTGATGACCCATCAGCGCATTCACACTGAGGAGAGGCCGTTCAGCTGCTCTCACTGCACAAAGACGTTTAGAACGTCATCCAATCTGCAGAAACACCAACGAATTCACACCGGGGAAAGACCATTCACCTGCCCTGTGTGTGGGAAACGATTCAGTCGGATTGACAGCCTCCAGATACACCAGCGAGTTCACACTGGGGAGAGACCATTCATCTGTTCTGACTGTGGGAAGAGATTCACTCAGTTCTCCACTCTGAATACACACCAGCGGGTTCATACTGGGGAAAGGCCATTCGCCTGCTCTCCCTGTGGAAAGGGATTCACTCGGTTATCAAACCTGATGAGACACCAGCGAGTTCACACTGGGGAGAGGCCGTTCACCTGCTCTCAGTGTGGGAAGGGATTCACACAGTTATCCAGCCTGCAGACACACCAGCGGCTTCACACTGGAGAAAGGCCATTCACCTGCTCCGTGTGTGGGAGAAGCTTCACTCGGTCATCCCACCTTCAGACACACCAACAAGTTCACAAGTGATTAGCAGCGTTGGATTCTGCCGTTAATCACATCCAGGACTGAGCCACGTTCAGACAATGAACTTAAGAACTCAGAACAGGAGTTGGCAATTCAGCCCCTCGAGTCTGCACCACCATTCAATATGATGATGGCTGATCTCACTTCTGTGCCTCAACTCCAATTTCCTTTGTGTTTTCCATAACCCTTCAACCCATTTCTCATTTAAAAGAAAACTTTTTATCTTCTCAAACTAATTCTGGCATTCACCACATTCTGGGGTAGTGAATCCCACAGACTCACTGCCCCTTTGAGAGAAGTACTTTCTCCTCATCTCTATTTTAAATCTGCCCTTCCCTAAAACTATGACATTTTGTTCTAGATTTCCCCACAAGAGGAAGCATCCGCTTTACATCTGTTTTATTTTTTCTTTAATAGAATCATGGAATCCCTACACTGCAGAAGGAAGCCATTTGGCCCATCGAGTCTGCACCGACTACAATCCCATCCAGACCCAATCCCCATAACCCCATGCATTTACCCTTGCGAGTCTCCAACACCAAGGTGCAATCCATCTAACCCGCACATCTTTGGGCACTGAGGGGCAATTTAGCACGGCTTATCAACCCAACTTGCAGATCTTTGGACTGTGGGAGGAAATCAGAGCACTCAGAGGAAACACATGCAGACACGCAGAATATGCAAACTCCGCACAGACCATGACCCGAGACTGGAATTGAACCTAGGTAGCTGGTGCTGTGAGGCAGCAGTGCTAACCATTATTCCACAATATAATTTTATATGTCTCAGTTATAAGGGGTGGCTTGGTTGCACAATGGTTAGCACTGCTGCCTAACAGTGCCTGGAAACCAAATTTAATTTTGGCCAGGCATACACGTGTGCATGTATGTGTTTCAGCTTTAATTAGTTACACAATTTTCCAAAACCCTTTGGAACTGGGAAAGACGCTACATGCGTTCTCTGCGTGTGGACACCTCAGTTGATTCTTGAATGTGGAAACACACAAGGACACCTGTTCCATGGAGAAACCATGGAAATGTGCGGAATGTGGCAAGGGCTTCATTACCCCATCAAGCCTGGAAAGTCATCAACACACTCACACAGGGGAGAGACCGTTTGTTTGCTCTGACTGTGGGAAGGGCTTCACTCAGTTATCCCATCTGCGGACATACCAGCGAGTTCACACTGGAGAGAGGCCATTCATCTGCACTGAGTGTGGAAAGGGATTCAGAGATTCATCCATTCTGCAGAAACACCAGAGACTACACACTGGGGAAAGACCATTCAGCTGCTCCGATTGTGGGAAGTGATTCCGAGATTCCTCCACCCTGATGAGACACCATCAATTTCATACCGGGGAGAGACCGTTTATCTGCTCTGACTGTGGGAAGGGATTCACTCAGTTATCCATCTTGCAGACACACCAGCGAGTTCACACCAGGGAGAGGCCGTTCACCTGCTGTCAGTGTGGGAAGGGATTCACTCGGTCAACACTCCTGCTGAGACATCAGCGAGTTCACAATTCCTTCCAAGGGTTGGATTGTGCTGTTAATCACATCCAAGACTGATCCATGTCCATTCTGACAGTTGGTGAAATGGGGGAGGGATCCTTTCTGCTGGACTGGCCGGTCTCCCAATTTTGCTTCCAGTGGGCCGATGCTCTTTGAGCCAGGGTGAGCACATTCCCACGAAACTGGGGACTTGCAGCATCTGATAGATTCAAGGAAGTGAATCCAGGGAAGCTGCAGAATCCGGAAAGGTTGGCCCAGGTTCTGTCTATGCAGGCCTCAAAGCAGAAAACAAATGATTCCTGTTTACATTAATCAATACAAAATCTTGCACATCACATTGCTTTACAAATTAGAAGATAGCAGTGATATTCATGTAGGACAGAATTGTGTATTTAATTTATTCCTGTCACAGGCGGCATATTAAATTCAGGGAGTCTTGGAATCTCAGGGAGTCAGCCTTTAACTGATCCCTGAAGTTACTTTGCTTTACTGCATAAATAAATGTGTTTGTGCAGCAAATCAAAAGCTGGAGCATATTTGAAAATTCAATGAGGATAAATTTTGGGGTCACTGAAGCCATTGACTTTATACTCATTCGTAAATCGCTCATATAAGAACTGTACAACATACGTCATCCAGAGGAGGATGAAACTACCAGAAATAGAGAACAGTAAGATGATGGACTTCCTCCGGCACCCGACTTCTGGGTCATTATGATTTTCTCCATTGTTTTTGGCTCGGAGTCTCCTGCGTGCTTTACTAGCCACCAGAATGTTTCTCACAGTCAGTGCATTAAGCAAATCAATCAGAAGGAATGGAAGACATGGAGTTAAAAGATGATCAAACCAATCAAATGCTGTCCAGACAGGAGAAGTAAAACAGATATAATTAAGTCTGCAATATTAGGGTACGTTGTCAATTATGTAGAAAGGCTCGTATATAAAGTACCAAGGAATATTGATGAAACAACCCAGTGCACAGATCAATCCTATGACAACAGTTGCTGTTTTTTCTGTTTTCAGTTTTCGGCAGAAGTGGCCACAAACCTATCAAAAGTGAAAGCGACAGTTAACCAGACAGAGCAGACCCTGGCTGCATACGTCAGCGCAATATTAACAATACACACTGGAGTGATGGACAAAAAACTACCCAGAAAATAAATGCCAGGAATTTGGTTTAATATTACAGCGGTAATAATGACCCAAAGATCTGTCACTGCCATAAATATTAGGTATCGAGTAATACATCTGGAGAGACCACATCTTCTTCGGGACAGTATCACAATTGTCACTATGTTAACTGTAGAGGACAGGGGGAGAAAGCGATGAATAATTAAATAATACACACTAAAGAACAGCAAACATATTGATTAGAATTCAATAAATGTAATAGCTCCGTTACTTGAAGTGAGGAGAACTGTTACAACCAACCAAGAAGATGGTAAATTGGGTACATGCTCACATATAATCGACGCACAGCACTCAATCACGGGGAAACAGAAAGGAATTAATAATTGTGTTCCGTTTTTATGCATTGTTTGTATTATGAATAAAATAGAGGAATGACAAGTGCATGAAATTATAACACAATTACAAGTAAGTACACGTAAAAAGCAAAGTAACAGATGGAGTAATGCTGGAAAGCAAATGAAAAAAAATCACCAAAGCAAGACTGTAAGACTTTGGCTGTAACCAGTGCCCTCGCAACCTCCATCCTCACTCCTGTCTTTGCCACAGAAATGTTTTTCAATAGATTAGAACCACTTCACTGTTAGAACCTCAGAAAGCTCTTTTTTAGAGCCAACAACCAGATCAGTGCCGAATCAATTGAGCAATCCATGTATAGTTGTAAACATAATATTGACCTGAGCTTCAGGCTTGCAAAGTCTTCTTCAATTCAGCGATTTTTTTCCCCAGTCATTAGATAGTAGCAATTTATTTATTATTAGGTAAAAGTGAAGAGAGAAAACAATGAACAGTGGGCTGGTTAGTTTCATCAATGAGCATAGTCGGCAATATGCTATAGTTTATTGTTAGAGTCTTGGTAATAGGGCACTTTAAAATATATAATCGGATTAAGCGGATTGAAAATGAAAAGAAACCAGTCCCGATAATGATGTTAAGAATTTTGTAAACACAATTAGTAAAATTGGTATGACAGAATAAATTGACATGGTATGTTTGGCATTATTTTTACTGCCATGGAATCAATACCTTAATTTGGCGTTTATTTTAATGTTTGTAATATATTAAACTGAACTGAGAATTGACTAATGTGTAGAAAATGGACAGTAGGCTGTAACAAATGATGTACCACAATCAACAGCACAAGTTATTGCCTAAAAGCTTAACATATGTGGAATCCTTGTCAGTGAATTTAATAAGGAGCTTGAGTGCAATACTTTTAAGTTGGCTGATGATAAAATGTGAGATGGGAATGGTACCTGGAGCTGCAAAGATTAATAGTTTTGCAACAGTTCAAGAACATCGCATATAAAAACCAAATCTGAAGTGCCACGTTATTTGCTTTGGTGGAGAGAAACTAAAGAAAATATTTGGGACTGGTACAAGAATTGAAATTAAGACGACAAGATATCCTTGTATACAAATTACAAAATTTCAAAGTACAGATAGAGCAAATAATTAGGAAGGTTAAGGCTGGCTTTGTCGACAAATGGCTGAGACATAAAAGGAAATGTTTATGACTCCAATTATAGAAAGCATTTTTGAAATCACATTTGGAATAAGGGGTGGCATTTTGCCCTCTTGACGGAATAAATGGTAGATCTTCCTTGGATTGCAGCCACAAAGATCCTGCAGGCTGGTTTTGGGAGGTGTTTGAAAGACATAACATGATTGAAGTTCTTGCCACGTTGTACAAAGAGAAAATGTTTCTGTTCCTTAAGCACGTGATTAACTTCTCACAATAGGCATTATTTGGTTTGGAAAATGAAGAGCAAATATGTCCTCGAGGACAAGAGTGTGAATCTTTGTGATTCAGTACCCAGAGATCCGTGCCACATTACCAGTCGTTGAGTAGATTTAAGGCAAAGACTGGCATATCCTCGTGTTTGCATGAAATTAAAGAAATAAGTGTGTGTCAAAGTTGAAGACGAGTTATAGACTTATTGAATGACTTAGCGGCTCACAGGGCAGATAGACTACTTCAGCTCGCATCCCCGAATACAATTACGTTGACGGACACATTAATTTAACTGCTTTTTCAAAAATTCAAATCTGCAATGCACCCCTCCATCTGTCCTTCCACGTCATCATGGATATGATCCAAACTCTTGGTGCAAGGCAAACGATCATTATGGAAAAAATATCAAGTCCCAAATAAATTGATATCATTCAGCAAGAAATGAAAATCCTGACTGAGGTGGAAAGTCGTGTCAGAGACATTCAGAAGCAACAAAGGTCAGTCCCAATGGAGCCAGATTCGAGTAAGTAAACTCCTGGATTTTAAACAGATTTTCAAAAGGGACGATTGAGTAATTATGACGGGATAGATGTGAAATGATGGAACAATCTGTAATTTCAATGAATAATGCATAGGGTCTATTGAATGTTTAAACCCGGTAACAAAACTGCAGGAAAGGGACACCAAGGGCAGACTCCTTAACTAGAAACTTAACACTTGGAGTGGGAGATCATTCCACAGAGTCCAAGAGACCCTTGTCTGGGATGAGATGTGGGTGATCATCCAAATTAGTGGAAAGAAGAGTGGTAGATCAAAGTGAACTCGTGAAATGTGCTACCTCTGAAAAATGCACCATTAATGAATTTGGTTGTTCATTAAATTCTCAAAAATAAACAATAACACATCAGATTAATACTTACCTTCAGGAAGTTCATTCCCTGAAACCAATCACAATCTCATAACATAATTTGATCCACCAATTTAATTTAAGAATTTAAGTATTATATCATCAAATTAGTTAGGCATTGAAATATTTAAGACGTATTAAGAGCGGTATAATTTTGGAACTAAAACAATTAGTTTGATTTAATACCAAGTTGAACATAAAATAAAATAGCATAATACAAAAAGATCAATTATTGCCAAGTATGCAACCATACTTGTTGGCTGGTGACATTCCAATTCCTTTGCCATTGACAAATTTGAGTTAGCGAATTCTTAGACAGTAAGAAAATCAGCAGCTTCTAGCCACATTTTCTGAGCTCTCCATATATTAGTCAAAAGGATGCACAAGATTTCTATTCTAGTATTTCCTTGGATGGATTTTCAATATTTCCATCACACCAGATGGAATGATTAAGAATGGAGTGGGGAGGGGTGATGGAGGTTTTGGAGGAGGGCAGACACATTCCACATAATTTCTTCCTTTGTCTGAGGCAAAAGACTCTGACATCACAGCTCACTGCATCCTCTAAATTTCAGGTCTCACTTCTTTGTTCTGAACACGTACACCAGCGTGGATAAGGACACATCTGTTCCTCTACCACACCTTATTCAAATACCTTCCACATCTCTCAATCTCCATGCCCAGGAACTAAAAAAAATCTTCTTCTGACTTAAACCTGTTAGATCTGGAACTATCCTGATGAATGAAAGCAGTTATCACTCTCCTTCCAAGGTGAATGCATGCTCTCTTGGATAATAATGTCAGCGCTCTACAAAATGCTAATGACTCCATCTGATCAGGCCATTAATTTTCAGATCCCCTTCAAACAAAAAAAATGTTCAAATAAATAATGAATATCTTGCAGCGGTACTATACCTGGGACAGCAATTGCTACAAGAGGAGTGTAGTAAATGGCATAGATGAGACCTCTGGGTGGTGCATGCATTTTCTGGGGAAAAAAAAACAACTGTTTCCTGTTCGAAACCCAAATATCCACCGCCCTCTACATAAATGAGCTTTTTATAATAGCTGTGAGACACCTCAGAGATACAATGTCCCCCCAGTTTGAGTTTCACCTGCCAGTTGAAACAACATTCCTGCTTCTATCTTATCTATTATGATAATTTTATATATACTATATTCCATATTTTTATATGTTTCTACAAGAGTTCCTTTCATTTTTCTGAATTCCACTGAGTATAATCACAGTCCATTCAGTCTCTTCTCATAAGCTGACCCTCTTGACTCTGATAGGAAGTTTAACCAAATGTCAGTCCAACACAGGATTGGTCAGAATCATTTCACATCTCCCAAATTTTAAATAACCATGACAATTCAAAACTCTTATTCTCACATGTATGAATTGTATTTAGATTAAAATTCCCCCATGTTTAATAAAATATCCTGGAATCAGGTCTCTGACCAGTAAATATAGCTCCAGGCTCATTAATTTTTGAAAAAAAAGCTTTATTAATTTCATTTTTTTTTGAAAATCTGTCTGATTTAAATCACAGACAGAAATCCTCAAAGCTTGAAGCATTCAACCACAAATATCATCCATATACAAGGACAGAAACTTAGCATGTGCTTTAAAAGAATGACCAAAATTGATTCCATAGAACACAGAAAACTACAGCACAAACAGGCCCTTCAGCCCACAAATTGCGCTGATCATATCAGTACCTCCCAGGCCATAGAACTATCTGTATCTCCCAATCCCATTAAATCCCATGTTCTCATCCAAAAATCTCTTAATTAAACCCAGCGTGTTCGCCTCTACCACCACTGACAGCAGCCGATTCCATTCAGTCACCACCTTCTAAGTGAAAAACTTACCTCTAACATCTCCTCTGTACTTGCTGCCCAGCACTTTAAACCTGTGTCCTCTCATAGAGACCATTTCAGCCCTGGGAAATAGCCTCCAAGAATCCACCCTATATATTCCTCTCAACATCTTATAAACCTCTATCAGGTCGCCTCTCAACCTTCGTCTCTCTAGGGAGAAGAGACCTAGCTCCCTCAACCTACCTTCATAAGGCATGCTTCCCAAACCAGGTAACATCCTTGCAAATCTCCTCTGCAGCCTCTCAATAGGTGTTCTTGTGGTTCTGTTTTTAAATTTCTAGAAGTACCTTTAATTAAAGACTCAAGATAAGGTTAAATCCCCAGAAAGATAAACCTTAACAAATGCAGCCCAAAATAATGATAAAATACATCTACAAACATCCACATAAACAAATAAAACATAGAGGTTCTCACAGCTTGTTTTGGGTCAGAGATGCAGGGGGAATGGGAGAAAGAATATTTTGATGCAGCGAATGGTAATGACCTGAAACTCACTGCCTATGAGGGTGGAGGAAGTGGAGACAATAAATAATTTCAAAGGAAATTGGATGGGCCTTTGATGAGTTTCAAACAGAAGATCTAACTGAATATCTCTGACCTTCCTAACACCCTATCACTCTGTGATCCTTTTAAATTTGAAACCAGGTATTCGCAACAAGACTCAAAGAGCATCAGTCCACTGGAGGCAAAATCATGAGACTGTCCAGTCCAGCAGAAAAATACATTCCGACCCTCCCCATTGACCAACTGTGAGAATGGACAGGATGCAGTCCCGGTGAAATTGAGAGCAGAAACAGTAACAGCAGAATCCAACCCCTGGAATCACTCGTGAACTTGCTGGTGTCTGTGCAGAGTGGATAAAACACTGAATCCCTTCCCACACTCAGAGTACATGAATGGTTTCTCCCCAGTGTGAACTCGCTGGTGTGACTGCAGAGCAGATAACTGAGTGAATCCCGTCCCACACACACAGCAGATGAACGGTCTTTCCCCAGTGTGAACTCGTTGGTGTGCCTGCAGGGTGGATAACTGAGTGAATCCCTTCCCACACTGTGAGCACATGAAGGGCTTCTCCCCAGTGTGAACACGCCGGTGCGTCTGTAGGTTTGAAGACAGAGTAAATCCCTTCCCACACTGAGGGCAGCTGAATGGTTTCTCCCCAGAGTGAACTTGCTGGTGTCTCTGCAGGTTAGATGACTGACTGAATCCCTTTCCACAAATAGAGCAGATGAATGGTCTCTCCCCGGTGTGAATTCGCTGGTGGGTCTGTAGGCTGGACAACTGAGTAAATCCCTTCCCACACTGAGAGCAGGTGAACGGCCTCTCCCCAGTGTGAATGTGCTGGTATTTCAGCAGAGTAGATGAAACACGAAATCCCTTCCCACATACTGAGCAGGTAAAAGGCCTCTCCCCAGTGCGAACACGCTGGTGTCTCTGCAGGCTGCTGGAATCACTGAATCCTGTTTCACACACATAACAGGTGAACGGTCTCTCCCCAGTATGAACTTGCTGGTGTATTTGCAAGCTGGCTAACTGAGTGAATCCCTGGCCACATTGAGAGCAGATGAATGGCCTCTCCCCGGTGTGAATTCGCTGGTGCCTCTACAGGCTGGATGACTGAGTGAATCCCTTTCCACACTGAAAGCAGGTGAATGGTCTTTCCTTGGTGTGAACTCGTTGGTGGGTCTGCAAGTTCGATAACTGAGTAAATCCCTTCCCACACTGAATGCAGGTGAACGGCCTCTCCCCCGAGTGGCTGCGCCAATGAGCTTCCAGTTCTGATGGTGACCTCCATCCCTTCCCACAGTCCCCACATTTCCAAGGTTTTTCCATGTTTTGGGTCTCCTTGGATCTCTGCAGATCAGACAACCAGATGAAGCCTTTTCAACACAAAAACACAGTCAACTCCTCACTGTGAATGCCGCAATGTATTTTGTATAACTGGTTAAAGTTCTTTCCAGTCAGTGCACTGGAACATTTCTCTCAGGGGTCCGTGCATGTTTCGATGTTTTCCAGTCTCACTGATGTTCAAAATCTTCTGAAGCTGATAAATATTTCTCCTTTTGATTCAAAGGCTGATGACATTCAGGTCCCAAGGAATCAAGTGACTCTGTCAGATCTCTAGATGCGACCCAGCCGAGAGTTCTCTCTGAGATTCCTCCTATTCTGATATCCTGTGAAACACTTGTGTAAAAACATCACAGTCAGTACAGGGTAGAAATTCAGAACAGAATTCACAACTAGCTTCTATGGAACATTCTTTCCTCTCTCATTCCCCGAAAGCTGTATAGTGTTCCATTCCAGAGGGATAGAATTGAAAAGCAATGTTCAACTTGTTTAGAACCAGGGTTACACAGCACTGAGGGCTCTGCCAAATTACTGATCTCCGATTAAAACATGGAGGCAGATTCAATGGAACTGAAATTAAAGTATTAGTTTCGATCTAGCTGTAGTGATAAGAAAAACACTATTTACTATCCACGATTAAATAAATGAATTTGTCAGCTTTTATCAATCATTTCAATGGAAACGTGCTCTCTGATGTTCAAAGAGCACTGAAAGCAAAATTGTGATACTGGCCAGCCCAGCAGAAGGAAACTCTGCAACCCTCCTACTTTACCAACTGTCAGAATGAACATGATTCAGTTCTGGGTGTACACAAGAACATAAGAAATAGGAGCAGGAGTCAGCCATCTAGCCCTTTGAACCTGCCCCGCCATTCAATAAGATCATGGCTGATCTGAAGTGGATCAGCTCCACTTCCCTGCTTTCTCCCCATAACCATTAATTCCCTTGTCTATCAGAAACCTATCTATCCATGACTTAAATATATTAAGCAAGGTAGCCTCCACCACTTCAACGGGCAGAGAATTCCAGAGATTTGCCATCCTTTGAGTGAAGAAGTTTCTCCTCAACTCCGATCTAAACTGATAGCACCCTCCCCCCTCTTATTTTGAGGCTTTGCCCTCTAGTCCTGCTATCCTTTCTAAGTGGGAAGAATCTCTCTAACACTACCCCCTTCATTATCTCTTAAGTCTCTATAAAGCCTTCTAAACTGCAACAAGTACAGACCCAGTCTATTCAATCTCTCCTCAGAGGCTAACCCCCTCATCTCCAGTATCAGCCTGGTGAACCCTCTCTCCACTCTCTCCAAGGCCAATATATCCTTTCGCAAATGCGGGGACCAAAACTGCACACAGTACTCCAGCTGTGGCCTCACCAGTTCCCTGTACAGTTGCAGCAAGACCTCTCTTGCTTTTATATTCAAACCCCCTCGCTGTAAAGGCCAACATCCCATTTGCCTTCTTGATCACTACATGGCCCATGGACTCCTCTAGACTGCAGACATTAGCTTCAGTCCTGGGAGTGGGTGAAGCTGTTTGAAAACCTGTTGCTCAGTGTCCACCTCACTCCGGACACTAGGACCCGGCGGGAAGCAGAAAACGCTGAACCCACTCACTGTTGCGTCACCAGGACTCCGGCGCATGCGCCCCGCTCCCTACTGAATCAAAATGGCGGTGGAAAACCTGAGCCTCGTCCCGGGAAAAAGACCCAAAGCTGCAAACACGGGACCTGCGGATTTCTATTAGAGCTTTGGGACCTTCCCGAGATATTTAGAAACCCTCTCCGTCCATCTACCGGCTCTGATCCTCCCTCCGTGTATCCGCTTCCTTACCGGTTCCTGATGAGACAGAGGAACGTCTCTCCCCATCGGCATCGTCCACAAAGCGCATGCGCCACACTGCCTGACTACGCAGGCGCAGCTCTCGCCCGTGCTGTGGATAGGGGACATTCACCACCGCGAGGAATGGTGGGTAAGGCGCACGCCATCGAAACCCCTCATTTGCGAAGTGTGAATTTTTCCTGCTGGCATATGAAAATTAGAGATAGGGGTGCAGGCAACAAAATTAGGAATCAAATTATATTGTAATCCGAGTACTAGAAAGTAGGAGAATGAAAATTTTTGACTGAAGTATCTGAAATTGATGCATAATAAGAGGGGAGTTTGTGCATGGAAACCCCACACCCTGCATTTACTCTTCAGAATCACGCACTATTCTGACTTGGTACTGTACTGCTTTGCCTTCGCTATCAGTTGGCCAAAATACTAAAATTTATTACCGAGCAACACAGTACATCGGCGAATGGAATGTGGAGGGATCTTTTAGAGACTTATGAGATAATGAAGAGGCTAGATAGGGCAAAGGTAGAAAGATTCTTTCCATTTAGAAAGGAAACCAGAATTAGAGGGCACAGCCTCAAAATAAGGGGGAAGGAGCAGGTGCAGTTTAGAACAGAATTGAGGAGGAACTTCTTCTCTCAGAGAGTGGTGAATGTCTGGAATTCTCTGCCCGTTGAAGTGGTGGAGGCTACCTTGTTGAAAATGTTTAACATGGGTAGATAGATTTCTGATCAATAAGAGAATTAAGGATTATGGGGAGCAGGTAGGTAAGTGGACTGATCTACTTCAGATCAGCCAATCTCTTACTGAATGGTGGGGCAGGTTCAAAGGGCTAGATGGTCTACTCCTGTTCCTATTTCTTATGTTCTTATGTGACACAAGGTGGCTCAGTGGTCAGCACTTCTGTCTCACAACACTAGGGACCCAGGTTTACTCTCAAATAAACTTGTTGGACTTCAACCTGGTGTTGTGAGACTTCTTACTGTGTTTATCCCAGTCCAGGACAGGAAGCAGTGAGCATGGATCTATCAATCAACCTCAATCAGCACCTTCAGGAGAATTAGGAGGGTGAATATTAGATACAGCAGAGTGAGAATGGAGGGGGAGTGTGTGAGATGGAGATTCACAGCTTTTGAGGAATGAGAGAGGAAAAATGTTCCATAGGAATTAGAATTGTCTGCTTTGAATTTCTATCCTATACTGACAGTAATGATTTTTTTCAAACCTGTTTACAGAATATCAGAAGGTGAGGATTTACAGAATGAAAATCAAAAAAATGTCACCTTACCATCTGACAGAGTCACTCAGTATCGTCAAACTTTGACTGTAGAAGAAGAAATATTTTTCTGCTCTATCTGCTTTAGAAGACTTTAAACATCAGTGTGACTGGAAAAGCATTGAGACACACACACACACACACACACACACACTGAGTGAGAGTGTTCCAGTGCACTGAGTGTGGAAAGAGCTTTAATGGGAGATATTCACAATGAGGTGAGACTATACCTGTGTTCTGTGTGAGATTTAACTGATTGTTTAAGCTGGAGTGTAACATGGACATCCACACCATGGAGAAACCGTGGAAATGTGGAGACTGTGAGAAGCGATTCAAAGTTCCATCTGATTTGGAAATTCATTGACGCAGTCACACTGGCGAGAGGCCGTTCACCTGCTCGGTGTGTGGGAAGGGATTCACTCAGTTATCCGACCTGCTGAATCACAAATTGACTCATACCAAGAAGAGCCCTTTTAAATGCTCCGATTGTGGGAGTGGAAGGAGTGAGGGGGAAACGGTATAAAACATTTCATACTTCTGTGTGATGCACAGCAGAACTTCCAGAAATGGAGCACAGAAGATCACCAATTCGTAATATTTTGTTAATTTATTTTAAATGTTAACTATTTTGTCTTAATTCTGTGAGATTTCAGTGGGGCAGTTATCACCCAGCATTCCATGCGGGTGTGAAAGTGCCCTATTCACTCCACAGGAGGCCAGTACGCAGGCGCAGTGCTGCCTCTGGAGCATGCGCAGTGTCCCTTCCCTCGGAGCCCTGCGAGTGCGGGAGCGGTTTGTTTTAGCGGGTGAGCATCAGTGGGGCGGAGGGAGGAATGGAGCCGGGAGCTGGGGTGGGAAGGGAGCGGGGGCTTCACAAACACCCGCTGTAGACCGCAAGGCCGAAATCAGAGCCTGCGGCTCCCGGGTTTGCGGGGATTTTATCCGGGATCCGGCCCAGGGCCGCGGCCGCCATGCTTGTTCAGCGTGGAGCAGAGCGCATGCGCGGTCAGTGGGCGGAGCTAAAGCTGACAATGCTGGAAAATCTCAGCAGGTCTGACAGCTCCTGGGGGAAGAGAATAGAGGCAATGTTTCCAGTCTGGACGAGCCTATGTCAGAGCTAAGGACAAAGGTAATCAGAAAAGATTTAGACTGTGGGGTGGAATGGGATGAAGGGAATGTAAATGAGCATAAAGATGGCTGAGAAGTTGCTAAAAATCAGAGAATCATAGAATCTTACAGTGCAGAAGGAGGCCATTTGGCCCATCGAGTCTGCACCGATCACAATCCCACTCAGGCCCTTTTCCCATAATCTCATGCAGTTACCAAACTAGTCTCCCTTACAGAAAGGGGCAATTTAGTATGGCCAATCCACCTAACCTGCACATCTTGGGACTGTGGGAGGCATCCGCAGAAAACCCGCACAGAACTGGGGAGAATGTACAAATTTCACACAGACTGTGGCCCAAGCTAGGAATTGAACCCAGTTCTCTGGTGCTGTGAGGCAGCAGTCCGATACACAGTGCCACCGTGGTTGGAGTATATCAGTAGGGAATTTTTGTTGCAACTGTACAAGGTACTGGCGAGAGCATATCTGGAGGACTCTGAGCAGTTTTGATCTCCTTATTTAAGGAAAAATATTATTTCTTTGAAGGCAGTTCAGGATAGATTCTCAAGGCTTATCCCCGTTATGGAGGGATTGTTTTATGAGGAAAGGTTAAACAGGTTGGGACTCTTCTGATTGGAGTTCAGAAGAATCAGAGGTGATCTTATTGAAGCATTTCAGATTCTTAAGGGACTCGACAAGGTAAATGCTGAGCGGATGTTTCCTCTCATGGGAGAGTCTAGGATAGAGGGCACAGTCTCAGAGCAAAAGGTGCTAATTTAAGACAAAGATCAGGAGCAATTTCTTCTCCCAGAGGGTTGAGAATCTTTGCAACTCCTGACCACAAAGAGCTGTGGGGGCAGGGACTTTGTGTATATTTTTGATCAGGAAGGAAATCAAGGGTTACAGGGAAAGAGTAAGGAAGTGAACATAAGAAATGTCAAATCATCCATGTTCCTATTGAATGAGTGATATTCAGTCCTTTCCTTGCCAGACATCAGTGAATCAGTGGGTTTTTATGATACTCCAGCGATTTTTACATTCATTTTTTCCCTTGTGCCAACCCCACAAATCACCAGATCCATTCAGCTCAGTTTCAGAACCTGCCTTTGTGTTTTTGTGGATTCTCTTTCACTTTTTTTTTGTTTTACCCTCAGTGTCACAGAGTTTTAGGAGTAGAGGATTTGCAGCCAGGAATCTTCAAACAAACATCACATCAAGACCTGACGGAGCTTCCCAGTTAACGGTAAATTGATTAACATTCAGACTTTAAACATTGAAGAGAAAAGCATTGTTCACAGTGGGTAAAGCTCTTCTCTTTGTGGATGAGGCTTCAGCTGATCATTTGGCCTCAGGAGCTACAAATATAAACATCCTGGGGAGGAACCATGTAAGAGTGAGGACAGTGAGGAGGGACTGAGTTACTCGTCTGAGCTGGAAGCTCATCGTGCAGTCACAGTGGGCAGAGACCATTCATCGGCTCCATGTGTTGGACTGACTTCACTCCCATCATCCAACCTGTTGGCTCACCGATATATTCACACTGACAGGAGATTGTTCAAATGCTCCAGAGATGGAAATAATTCATTCAGCCATCCCACCGTATGACACACAAACATGTTCACACTCTGGAGTGATTTTGTAATTGCCCAGACTACGAGAAGAGTTGCAAAAGTTTCAGGGAAGTGTTATCCTATCAATGTGTCCACAATGACAAAAGTTGCTCTCACTTTGGGACTGAGTTCAAGTGATGATCTCACCTCACAGCACAGCAGTAAATTCACACTGGGGAGAGGTTATTCCTCTGCTCTGACTCAGCTGAAAAAATTACAAATAAATCACATTTGCTATCAAACAAAGAAAGCTATTTTATTAGTTACTGTTACAGAGTTACTGTATTATAACAGAGTTATAATACAGAGTTACAGAAATTATACATCAATAGAAACAAACCCAAATGATCAGAATGAACAAAGTTCAGTTTTGGATGTCATTAACAGCAGCAACAACAGCAGAATCCAACCCCAGTAATCACTGCTGAACTCACTGGTGTGTCAGCTGATTAGATGATCGAGTATATCTTCTCGCACGTGGAGAAGGAGTCTGGTCTCTCCCCAGTCTGGTCTCCCCAGTCTCCCCAGTAATATCGATTAATTAATGGTGTTGGTCTGCGGCCCGGGGGGGGTGGTGGTGGGGGGGGGGGGGGGGGGAGGGGGTTGTTGGGGGGGTGGTGGAGGTGGGAGGGGAGGGAGGCGTTTGGGTCGTGGAGCTGGGGGGGACGTGCGGAGGGCATGGGAAATTATGATGGGTATTAAGATAATCATTTCCATGAAATACCAGCCCCAAACTTCCTTTGAGTTACATTCAGAGTCAAATTGCAGCTCGAACAGAAAATTGGAATGTCTGCGACTATACTTAATAAAATCCTGTAATATAACATATTACATATAACATCTAACATAATATAATATAACATCCGACAGTGCGACTGTTATAATGAGCTAATAACTAAAATCAGTGCACAGTAAGTCAGTTTGAGGGGCTCATACAATTTGCAGTCTGTGTTATAGATCAGAGTGAGTTAGGGCTCGAAATGTGCCGAAGCCAAAAATTATAACAGATAACTACATTTTAAATATGCACAAAACATAACATATGGGCAGGGTTCGGCTGGATTTCTGAAGGCAGTGAGAAAAAAAAACGCCAAAGAATGGAAAATCCAGCGAAAAAGAGATATGTGTCCAATTATAATGAAATATTATTTGATAATGTTTGGACGAGAAAATAGACAAATCTTTAAATTACTAAAATGTAAGGTTATCCAATAATCAGCTGGTAATCTACATGTTCACTAGCGGGAAGACAAATATGAATGCAACTATTAAATTCGCTGTCCTTCAGCCAGGTTTCCCTGGGAATGTTACTGGCAGAGATATCAATGCCATTGCTTTACTGATTGTTCTTTTTAACCTGCTGCACTGTCTTGTGATTAAAGTGATACAACACCACCATCTGCTGGCAGCTCAGAGCGACTGCAGGCGCTGCTTGTTGTGAGTCTGCGAACCGGTTGCTGAATTATAAATATTGAACGATATTGTCCGAGATTGGGGTTTATAGAAGGATCTCGCCTGGCGTATTCGCCCTTTTTATAACCACACGCCGCAGATAAACCGTGTTCTTCATTTCCCATTGGGAGATAATGTCTGGAGATTAAAGTTGGGATTATTTGAGACTTCAAATTGTACATTCGATGCTGTTATCACACGTTAATCACATTCAGAATCTTTGTGGGTAAACATTCCTGGTCTCTTTAATTCGTTTGTCAGGTATTTTCACGATTTAGTCTTTAAAAAGGCACAAAGAATCAGACATTTACAGGGATGGACACACACACACACACACACACACACAGAGGTATTGGGGCCGACAGAGATACAGGGTGATGTACACAGATTCAGGGACATAAAGATGCAGGGACACATATAGATGCAGATACACCAAGATTCAGGCACACACATATAGAGATACTGGTAACTCGAAAGATACAAAGGCGAACACAGAATCAGGGACATACAAACAGTGAATCTGGGCATTCGCAAATACAAAGGGCACACACAGAATTAGAGGCTTATACAATCTCTCAGTTTGTACCCTGCCAAACTCTCTTTCGTAATTCCAGACTTTCTCTTATGAACGCGCATTTCTGACATCTCCTGCAGTCACACAACCCTGTGAGATGTCTGCACTGATCTTATTGTGGCATCATGAGCGTTCCGCATGCAACATGATTTGCATCTATAAATTCTCATCTTGAACATTTCAACTGAAATTTCGAGTCAAGCACAGCCTTTTGAGCAGAATTGTTCTGATTCCCACCACCTTTAGTGTGAACAAGTTGATTCTGATCTCACTACAGCGATTTTTATATTAAACAATGACTGAACACAGCGGGGTGAATGTGAGAGGCTGAAGTTCTCAGTTGAAGTTCCCAGTGTCTCTGAGCAGCTGAACTGGGGAAGCCTTTGGGCAGAGACTGTGCTGTTGCTATTTCCCTTCCTGACCACCAGGAGCCGTTGTAAGACGCCCATGTCACCTCTTGCCCACTCCGGCCCGGCCGCTGCTCGTTGGTGGAATATCCGGGTCTCCCCTGGCAACGCAAGATGGCCGCTGGCTGTCTCCCCTGGCAACGCAAGATGGCCGCTGGCCGTCTCCCCTGGCAACGCAAGATGGACGGCGTCGGTGGGTGTGATTGTGGCGCAGGCGCAGTGAGGTCTGCCTGCAGCCCATTGTCCAGATTGCCCCCTAGTGGATGTGGTGGGGATGGTGCAGCAGATGGAGCAACAATCCCAGTTTCAATGGGGGGAGAGAAGCTGCAATGCTGCTCCCTGTTGTTCACTCCTCTCCCCAGTCTCAGCATTGCAGAGTGTTTAAACAAGAGGGTGCATTGTCACAGCAGCACCTAGACCCCCAGTTTAAGTTTATTTATTAGTGTCACGAATAAGTCGGGTTACATTAACACTGCAGTGAAGTTACTATAAGAATTCCCCTAGTCTCCACATTCCTGTTCGGGTAACACTGAGGGAGAATTTAAGCATGGCCCAATCCACCCTAACCCAACACGTCTTTCAGACTGGGGGAGGTAACAGGAGGAAACCCACACAGAAATGGGGAAAACGTGCAAATGACCCACAGGTCCCTAGCACAGTGAGGCTGCAGTGATAACCACTGTACCACCATGCTGACACTGGGGCAAATGTATTTGGGGGGGTTCAGGGGGCAGGTGGGAGTATCGCTATCTCAATTTGATGGCGGGGGAACATCAGGAAAAATCAGCTTTGTCTCAAAAAATTCTTCTATTTTTCTTCTTGTTTCTTATTGAAAACCAGCTCACTCCTCCGTCCCACCCATCAACAGGACTAACAGAAAGCAGAGAAAAGGTTACAGTGCAGGAAAGGTCATTCAGCCCATCGCATCTGTCCCAGCTTGGGAAATAAAGACTAGTTGTGCCCTGTAATCCCATCTTCCAGCAAACCCAGCCTTAATCTCCTTTTTACAGGTCACAGCGGATGAGAGTCTCAGAGAGGGAGAGAGTAACAGAGAGAGGGGAGGATAGCAATGGGGTGAGAGTCTCAGAGAGAGAGAGAGTAACAGAGAGAGGGGAGGATAGCAATGGGGTGAGAGTCTCAGAGAGAGAGAGAGTAACAGAGAGAGGGGAGGATAGCAATGGGGTGAGAGTCCCAGAGAGGGAGGGAGGAAGTGATTGAGATGGAGAGAGTCAGACAGTGTTCCTGCAATGCTGAGGGCAGTGATCACACAGATACCACATAGAACAGGAGGCCATTCTGCCTCTCGAGCCTGCTCCCCCAGTTGATAAGATCATGACTGATCTGACTGTGGCCTTAACTCCTCTTCGCTGCCTGTCTCCCCCATAAACCTCCCCTCCCTTGTATATGTTCAATGTCCCAACGCCCACTGCTCTCTGGGGAAGGGAATTTGAAACACTAACCACCCCCTGAGAGAAGAAATTATTCCTCTGCATCTCTATCTTCAATGGGAACTTCCTGAATTTTAAACAGTGTCCCCCTGATGGCAGGGTGGCACAGTGGTTAACACTGCTGCCTCACAGTGCCAGGGACCCAGGTTCAATTCGCAAAACCTGGACCTTCTGATGGGCAACACGACAGCTCAGTGACTATCGCTGTGCTGTGCAGATACATGGATTTGGGCCTGTGTCTGTGGGAGTTTGCGCATTCTCCCCGTGCTTGCGTGGGTTTTCTCCGGGAGCTCCGGTTTCCTCCCACATCCCAAAGATGTGCTCTTAGGCTAATTGGCAAAAACAAATTCTCCCTAAATTGTCTCAAATTTGGTTTTTAATCCATAGATCTATAAACATGGACAGGGATCACGGGTAGAGGTGAGAACATCGGGGTGGCGGCGCGGGCTCAGTGGGCCGAAGGGCCTGTTTCCCATGTTTTGTTCTTTGTTCTTTGTCTGTGTGGTGTCTACACCTTCTCCCCGTGTCTGCATGGGTTTCCTCTGGTTATCTCCCACAGTTTGAAAGACGCGCTGGTTAGGTGTACCAGCCATGTTAAATTCTCCCTATGTGTGCCCAAACAGGCACCACACTGGGGAGACTGTGGTCTCCTTCTGCATTGTAGGGATTCTATGATTCTATTCTATGTAACAATAATAAATCAAATTAATCGGGTGATGTTTAGACAGTTGCATGATTACAGATTCGATCTTATTGTAACATTACGGTCCCACCTGAGCTGAGCTCAGCAGCGTTCTGTCTGTATTGTGTGAATCCAGTCTGGAAAGATCCACTAATGTTGCTAATTCTGCCAAGACAGAAACAGAAAGAGTGTTTGTGTTCTCCGTGATACGACCCCTTAATGATAAACCACATGGTGGGAGAGGGATAGAGAGAGGGAGAGAGAGAGATGGAGCGATGCAGAGTGACAGAGAGATAGGGAGAGGGAGCAATACAGAGAGTGAGAGACACTGAGATTCACTCAGATGGATAGTGAGTGTCAGGGGAGTCCTAGATGCTACAGAAGCAGGGTAAAGATTTGAAATTGAAGGAGTGTTTCTCTCCTTTTTTTAAAAAAAAAACTATCCACACTCACAGCAGTTCTATTTCACACTCTCTGCTCAGTCCTGTGTTGGGGGGTGTTTAGTGTGGGATCAGTGTTTGCTTTTCTCAAACCGCAGTGAGATTCCCAACAAGGGGAAGAGATGTTTGAAAACATAAACATTACAAAACAAAACCAGACAGAGAGTGATTGGGCCTCACGCCTTCAATATAGCGATCTTCCCTCCAGAGATTGTGGATTCAGCTCAGAGCTGAAAATACTAGGCCCTTAGCATCAAAACACAGAGACACACAGAGAGAAAAACACAGAGACACAGAGACACACAGAGAGAGAAAAACACAGAGAGACAGAGAGAAAGAGACACACCGAGAAACACACTCACAGAGAGAGAAAAACACAGAGAGAGACAGAGACACAGAGAAACACAGAGACACAGAGAGAGAAAAACACAGAGAGACAGAGACAAAGAGACACACCGAGAAACACACTCACACAGAGAGAAAAACCCAGAGAGACAGAGACACAGAGAAACACAGACACAGAGAGAGAGTAACAGAGAGAGGGGAGGATAGCAATGGGGTGAGAGTCTCAGAGAGAGAGAGAGTAACAGAGAGAGGGGAGGATAGCAATGGGGTGAGAGTCTCAGAGAGAGAGAGAGTAACAGAGAGAGGCGAGGATAGCAATGGGGTGAGAGTCTCAGAGAGAGAGAGAGTAACAGAGAGAGGGGAGGATAGCAATGGGGTGAGAGTCTCAGAGAGAGAGAGAGTAAGAGAGAGGGGAGGATAGCAATGGGGTGAGAGTCTCAGAGAGAGAGAGAGTAACAGAGAGAGGGGAGGATAGCAATGGGGTGAGAGTCTCAGAGAGAGAGAGAGTAACAGAGAGAGGGGAGGATAGCAATATGGGGTGAGAGTCTCAGAGAGGGAGAGAGAAACAGAGAGAGGGGAGGATAGCAATGGGGTGAGAGTCTCAGAGAGGGAGAGAGTAACAGAGAGAGGGGAGGATAGCAATGGGGTGAGAGTCCCAGAGAGAGAGAGAGAGAGAGTAACAGAGAGAGGGGAGGATAGCAATGGGGTGAGAGTCTCAGAGAGGGAGAGAGGAAGTGATTGAGATGGAGAGAATCAGACAGTGTTCCTGCAATGCTGAGGGCAGTGATCACACAGGGACCATACAGAACATAAGAAATAGGAGCAGGAGGAGGCCATTCTGCCTCTCGAGCCTGCTCCCCCAGTTGATAAGATCATGGCTGATCTGACTGTGACCTTAACTCCTCTTCGCTGCCTGTCTCCCCCATAACCCTCCCCTCCCTTGTATATGTTCAATGTCCCGACGCCCACTGCTCTCCGGGGAAGGGAATTCGAAACACTAACCACCCCCTGAGAGAAGAAATTATTCCTCTGCATCCCTATCTTCAATGGGAACTTCCTGAATTTTAAACAGTGTCCCCCTGGCGGCACGGTGGCATAGTGGTTAACACTGTGCCTCACAGTGCCAGGGACCCAGGTTCAATTCCCTGCTTGTCTGTGTGGAGTCTGCACCTTCTCCCCGTGTCTGCATGGGTTCCCTCCCACAGTTTGAAAGAGGCGCTGGTTGGGTGTACCAGCCATGTTAAATTCTCCCTATGTGTGCCCAAACAGGCACCACACTGTGGCAACTATGGGTTTTCCACACTAACTTCATTATAGTGTTAATGTAATCCTATTTGTGACACTAATAAATAAACTTTGAAACCTGCTATTCGATTCCCCCCCAATGTGGGGCCTTGTTCTGTGATAATTAATGCAGATATTTAAAGATTATTCAATAGTTCTTTAAGGAGAGCAGACACAGGGATGAAACATGTGGCTCTGAACACAACAGATCGATTTCAGGGGGATATCACAGCCCCCCCATGTCTGAGTGGGCAGGAATCTTCCCTCAGAATCAGACAGATTGTGGGTTCAGCTCCGAGCCTCCAATACTAGGCCCTTAGCATCGATCAGAGAGAGTCCGAACACAGCAGGATGGGAGAAGGGACAGAGCAAAGTGGGGTTGAATGTGTGAGCCTTGCTCTGTGGAAAGATTGAGGATTTGAGCAGAATGCCAACTTTTGAGTGACGGGATATTAATCTGCACTTTCTCTGTATCCTCTCGCTCACTGTGACACTGTATTCTGCACCCTCTCCTCTCCTTCTCCCCAATGTACTCTATGTCTGGTATGTTTTGTTTGTGCAGAGTGCAAGAAACAAAACCTTTCACTGCATCCCGATACATGGGATAGGACAGCACGGTGGCACGATGGTTAGCATTGCTGCCTCACCGCACCAGGGACCCGGCTTCAATTCCATGAGAAATAGGAGCAGGAGTCGGCCATCCAGCCCCTCGAGCCTGCCCCGAAATTCAATATGATCACGGCTGATCTGAAGTGGATCAGTTCCACTTTCCCGCTTTCTCCCCATAATTCCCTTGTCTATCAGAAATCTATCTATCTATCCGTGACTTCAATATATTCTGCGAGGCAGCCTCTACCACTTCAATGGGCAGAGAATCCTAGAGATTGGACATCCTTTGAGTGAAAAGAAGTTCCTCCTCAACTCTGATCTAATCTGCCCTCCCCCCTTATTTTGAGGCTGTGCCCTTTAGTCCTGCTATCCTTTCTAAGTGGGAAGAATCTCTCTACCTCTCCCCTATCCAGCCCCTTCATTATCTTGTAAGTCTCAGTAAGATCCCCCCTCAGCCTTCTAAACTCCAACGAATACAGTCCCAATCTATTCAATCTCTCTTCATAAGCTAACTCCCTTATCTCTGGTATCAGCCTGGTGAACCTTCTCTGTACTCCCTCCAAGGCCAATTTATCTTTTCATAAATAAGGGGACCAAAACTGCACGCAGTACTCCAGATGCTGCCTCACCAGTGCCCTGTACAGTTGCACCAAGACCTCCCTGCTTTTATATTCTATCCCCCTCGTGATTCCGGCCCAGGGTTACTGTTTGTGTGGAGTTTGCACATTCTCTCTGTGTCTGTGTGGGTTTCCAGTGTACAGGTTAGGAGGACTGGCCTTGATAAATTGCCCCTTAGTGTCAGGGGGATTTTCTGGAGCAAATGCATGGGGTTATGGGGATAGGGACAGGGTGGGAGTATGGTCAGTTTAGACTCGATGGGCCGAACGGTCTCCTCCTGCATTGTAGGGATTCTATGATTCTATTCTATGTAACAATAATAAATCAAATTAATCGGGTGATGTTTAGACAGATGCATGATTGCAGATTCGATCTTATTGTAACATTACCGTCCCACCTGAGCTGAGCTCAGCAGCGTTCTGTCTGTATTGTGTGAATCCAGTCTGGAAAGATCCACTAATGTTGCTAATTCTGTCAAGACAGAAACAGAAAGAGTGTTTGTGTTCTCTGTGATACGACCCCTTAATGATAAACCACACGGTGGGAGAGGGATAGAGAGAGCGAGCGAGCGAGAGAGAGAGAGAGAGATGGAGCGATGCAGAGTAACAGAGAGATAGGGAGAGGGAGCAATGCAGAGAGTTAGAGACACTGAGATTCACTCAGATGGATAGTGAGTGTCAGGGGAGGCCGAGATGCTACAGAAGCAGGGTAAAGATTTGAAAATGAGGTAGCGTTTCTCTCCTTTTTTTAAAGAAAATCTATCCACACTCACAGCAGTTCCATTTCACACTCTCTGCTCAGTCCTGTGTTGGGGGATGTTTAGTGTGGGATCAGTATTTGCTTTTCTCAAACCGCAGTGAGATTCCCAACAAGGGGAAGAGATGTTTAAAAACATAAACATTACAAAACCAAACTAGACAGAGAGTGATTCGGCCTCATGCCTTCAATATAGCAATCTTCCCTCCAGAGATTGTGGATTCAGCTCAGAGCTGAAAATACTAGGCCCTTAGCATCAAAACACAGAGACACACAGAGAGAAAAACACAGAGAGACAGAGACACAGAGACACACAGAGAGATAGAGACCAAGAGATACATGATACAGAGACAGAGAGATGTGGAAACAGAGAAATACAGAGAGAGAGAGAGTCAGAGTGATAGAGGCAGAGAGAGACAAAGATACACAGAGATGGAGAGTCATAGATACAGATAAATACAAAGAAACAGAGAGACACACAATACACAGATACGGACAAGGAGACAGAAAGAGACACAGATACAGAGAAATAGAGAGACACAGAGAGGTACACAGATACAGACAAAGAGACAGAAAGAGACACAGATACAGAGAAATAGAGAGGCAGAGCCACACAGATATGTAGAGACACACACACACAAAACCATACTAACAGAGATATGGAGAAAGACAGATGGAGTTAGACAAAGTCAGAATTAATTCATTTTGCATTCCATGTTTATTTAAAAATTCAGAGAATATTGGACAGGAAAATTGATTTTAAAGTTAACACTGTGAATATGATCTTTGAGCTTCACACTGGGATCAGAACCCATTCGATCTGAGCTGCCCAGGATCTGTACAACTGTAAAAGAGACCAGAAAGAGAAAAAACACAGCTCAACATCACGGGAAATGTACAACTGTGAATTGTTGTATGCATTTAAATCCAGAGTAAAATTCCCTCTGCTCTGTCCAAGGAATGTTTCAGCACAGGTTTTTATTTTTGTTTGGGGAAAACAAAAACAGGAATCAAATAGTTCAGCATCCCAGTGTGGCCTTGGGTTTACTTCAATCAGCCCTTCACATTAAAACATGAAGTTGAAGTTTCGAATACTGTCTGTGGCAGCGTTTGTGGATTCAGTTGTTCTCTTGCTTTTTCACCTGTCTGAAGAATTTGAATTGTAGATATTGTTTAATCATTCCTTTCTCTCAGCACATGGAACTTGTGATTCTTCAAGGCAGACAGTCTCATGTCATTAACATCAAACTGCATCTTTATTCATCCATCCATTTCCTATCTCTGAATAGATCCCACACATTTCCAGAATGCAGGAAGCTCTCAATGGAAACTGTTTCCAATGATTCCCCAATACAATTCTTCACACTTGACTGGAAACTACATTCCACTGACATTCCCCAAAGCAGCTACAGAAAAGTGACTGGTTATTTTAAACATTGATCCTGAACTCATTGAGTTTATGATTCACTCACATTGTACAGAAATGTTGATGCTGTTTTGATGAGAGTGATCAGATTAACTCTGTAACGTGAAGGCAGCCTCCGGACTGAGATTAACCATATTTACACGAATCCCACAATATCAGAGACATTGCTGTGTGGATTGTGTGAATCCAGCTGTGAAATATTGGAACATTTGGAGCTTTCACTGTTTCTGTCTTTTCATCATTTATTAAAGTACGTTGTTCTATCCCTTTTAAATCTAAATCTAAATCTCTCTGTTCTTATAATCTGAGACTTGTATCAATAATACCTACCCTAAACCTCTCTCAGTTATTACAACCTTGGCCCTGTATCATCAATTTCTGCCCTAAACCTCTTTCAGTTATTACAATCTGGGGCTTATATCAGTAATCTCTGCTCTCAACCTCTTTCAGATATTACAATCTGGTCCTTGTATGAGTAATCTCTGCCCTAAACCTCTCGGTATTTACAATCAGTGCCTTGTACCAGTAATCTCTGCCCTAAACCTCTCTCAGTTATTACAATCAGGACCTTGTGTCAGTAATCTCTGCTCTAAACGTCCCTCAGTTATGACTATCTGGGCCTCATATCGGTAATTTCTGCCCTAAACCTCTCTCAGTTATTACAATCTGGGCCTTGAATCAGTAATCTCTGTAATAAACCTCTCTCAGTTATTACAATCTGGGCCTTGTGTCAGTAATCTCTGCCCTAAACTTCTCTCTGTTATTAATATCTGGGCCTTGTATCAATAAACTCTGCTCTAAAATTCTCTCAGTTATTACAATCTGGGCCTTGTATCAGTAATCTCTGCCCTAAACATCTCTCAGTTATTACAATCTGGGCCTTCTATTAGTAATCTCTGCCCTAAACCACTCTCAGTTATTACAATCTGGGCCTTGTATCAGGAATCTCTGCCCTAAATCTCTCTCAGTTATTACAATCTGGGCCTTGTATCAGTAATCTCTGCTCTAAACCTCTCTCAGTTATTACAATCTGGGCCTTGTATTAGTAATCTCTGCCCTAAACCTCTCTCAGTTATTACAATCTGGGATAGTATCAGTAATCTCTGCCCTAAACCTCTCTCAGTTATTACAATCTGGGCCTTGTATCAGTAATCTCTGCCCTAAACCTCTCTCAGTGATTACAATCTGGGCCTTGTATCAATAATCTCTGCTCTAAACCTCTCTCAGTTATTACAATCTGGGCCTTGTATCAGTAATCTCTGCCCTAAACCTCTCTCAGTTATTACAATCTGGGCCTTCTATTAGTAATCTCTGCCCTAAACCACTCTCAGTTATTACAATCTGGGCCTTGTATCAGTAATCTCTGCCCTAAATCTCTCTCAGTTATTACAATCTGGGCCTTGTATCAGTAATCTCTGCTCTAAACCTCTCTCAGTTATTACAATCTGGGCCTTGTATCAGTAATCTCTGCTCTAAACCTCTCTCAATTATTACAATCTGGGCCTTGTATCAGTAATCTCTGCTCTAAACCTCTCTCAGTTATTACAATCTGGGCCTTGTGTCAGTAATCTCTGCCCTACACTTTTCTCAGTTATTACAATCTGGGCCTTGTGTCAGTAATCTCTGCCCTAAACTTCTCTCAGTTATTACAATCTGGGCCTTGTGTCAGTAATCTCTGCCCTAAACTTCTCTCAGTTATTACAATCTGGGGGGCCTGGGCTGGGCTGTCTGGCGTGGGAATCTGGTCTGGGGCTGCTGGCTGGGCTGCTGATCTGCTGGGTGGGCTGGCTGGGGGAATCTGCCTGGCTGGCTGGTGGCTGGTCTGGGCCTTGTATCAATAAACTCTGCTCTAAAATTCTCTCAGTTATAACAATCTGGGCCTTGAATCAGTAATCTCTGTAATAAACCTCTCTCAGTTATTACAATCTGGGCCTTGTATTAGTAATCTCTGCCCTAAACCTCCCTGAGTTATTACAATCTGGGCCTTGTATCAGTAATCTCTGCCCTAAACTTCTCTCTGTTATTACAATCTGGGCCTTGTATCAATAAACTCTTCTCTAAAATTCTCTCAGTTATTACAATCTGGGCCTTGTATCAGTAATCTCTGCCCTAAACATCTCTCAGTTATTACAATCTGGGCCTTCTATTAGTAATCTCTGCCCTAAACCACTCTCAGTTATTACAATCTGGGCCTTGTATCAGTAATCTCTGCCCTAATTCTCTCTCAGTTATTACAATCTGGGCCTTGTATCAGTAATCTCTGCTCTAAACCTCTCTCAGTTATTACAATCTGGGCCTTGTATCAGTAATCTCTGCCCAAAAACTCTCTCAGTTATTACAATCTGGGCCTTGTATCAGTAATCTCTGCACTAAAACTCTCTCAGTTATTACAATCTGGGCCTTGTATCAGTAATCTCTGCCCTAAACCTCTCTCAGTTATTACAATCTGGGCCTTGTATTAGTAATCTCTGCCCTAAACCTCTCTCAGTCATAAGTCTTGTGACAGTAATAAATGAATTTTAAAACTTTGAACTTTAAAACCTCTCTGTGTCTCTGTCTGAATTCAGACCCCAGGTCAGTGCCAGATTGAGAGGGGGTCAGTATTGAGCAGAATGGACAGACACTTTGATATAAAGTTGGAAGAAACTCCAGGGAGTGTTTGTAAACATGTTGGGGGTTGTGGAAAGGTCAGTGTGTAACAAGCTGAGGGAAGGGGTTTCCAGTTCACATCTTGCTGCTGTTTGGGGCAATGGGAGCTCCCTTTGCATTTACAGGGTGCTCTGAAACCTCAGGGGTTTCTGCCTGCCTCTGTTTGAACAATTTCATATGTTTAAACACTCAGATCTCTGGCCCTTGTTGGGAACATCAGAATTCCAGAATATCTCATTGCCCTCTCCTAATCCCCCCACCCTGTGTGTGTGTTGTCCCAAGTCTGGAGACTTCCCCACAGTCCCCTGAAAGTTTTTAAACTCCCTCTGAGAAACCACCCCCCCCTTTTAAAACACAATCCCTGTGGTGCACAGCAAGATCCCACAAGGTGCAGTCAGCTGTGTTGAGTGTTTTTTACTTTGGGAAATGTTTATACAGAGAGAGAGGCAGAGAGAGGCTGAGACAGTGAAATCAAACCTCCCTGGGACACCCAGAATGAAAATTACACAGCACAAAATCCCAGGAATTCTGCTTTCCAGATTTTACTGAGAGATTGTCCAACTAAATATTAATTCCTGGGAGGAAGAGGGAGAGAATAAAAAAGAGAGGGGATAGAGGAAGGAAATGGAGAGAAAAGCAGAGAGAAATAGACAGAATGGGGGAAAAGCTGTGGAGAGGATGGAATGAAAATCTGAATTTCGGAAAACTGAATTGTAAAGGCCTCTGTGAATTTTATTTAACAATTAGGAACAGCGCTCTGTCTCCCATCCCCTGTTATTTTAGATTTATAACAAACTTACAGACAGTTTCCACAACAATTTACTCTTTGCCACCACACCAAAGGGTTAACGTGTTTGTGACTAATTACAAAGCTGGGATATTTTAACCCTAAGGTTTTAAACTCCAGCACCCCCAAACTTCCCACAATCAAACCAGAACTGGTTCATCCGAGGAAGCGAGATTAAAATTAAACCTGGATCGGGATAATAAAGAGACAACAACTCATGTGCGGCCTATAGAACAGAACTCAGTCCATCCATCCTCCTCTGGAGAAAAGCCCCTTGTCCAAGGATTCCCAGTCCCATTGCAGTCTTCAAAATTCAAATCCCTGGGGAGAAGAGAAAATAATTAATTAAAATACCAAAACATGTTTAAACTAAACAGCACAAGAGCCCAGGATTCCCCCTTCTCAGATTTTACTGAGAGATTGTTCAGCTACATATTAATTCCTTGGGAAGAGACAGAATCTAATTAATTTAAATACGAGAAAATGTTGAAGTTAAATATCACAAGAGACCAGGATTCCCCCTTCCAAGATTTGACTGAGAGATTCCCCAACTAAATATTAATACTTAATATTAAGTGTCTTTTAAGAGACTTCTGGATGAGTACATGGGATTTAATAGGATTGAGGGTTATAGGTAGGCTTAGTAGGTAGAGATATGATCAGTGCAACTTGTGGGCTGAAGGGCCTGTTTATACTGTAGCTTTCTTATGATTCTATGATTACAATTTGGGCCTTGTATCAGTAACCTCTCCTCTAAACCCGTCATAGTTATTACAATCTGGGCCTTGTATCAGTAATCTCTGCCCTAAACCTCTCTCAGTTTTTACAATCTGGACCTTGTACACATAATCTCTGCCCTAAGCCTCTCTCAGTTATTACAATCCGAGCCTTGTATCAGTCATCTCTGCCCGAAACTGCTCTCAGTTATTCCAATCTGGACCTTGTATCAGTAATCCAAGTAAAGTAGTGGAGGCAGGTACTCTGGAGATATCTAAGAAATACTTAGATGGGCACATGAACAGAATGGGAATGGAGCGGTATAGAAAACTGATTTAAAATAGGGATCATGAGCCTTGGGATCCCTGGGAAGTGTGTAAATAGATGATGATATTGATGTACTTATTTTTATCCTACAGGTGCTTTGGTCCAACTTGTTGTCTAACAAGGGGCATACACGCGATGGGTTGTGAGAGGGCTGGTCTTGGATTTTTTTTTGAGAGTATCCTAGTGCTTCACATCGTTAGCGTACGCTTGACCTGGACCATTTGACGGGCAACGCAACGGCTCAGTGACTATCGCAGTGCAGATACACGGATTTGGGGCTGTGTCTGTGGGAGTTTGCGCATTCTCCCCGTGCTTGCGTGGGGTTTCTCCGGAAGCTCTGGTTTCCTCCCACATCGCAAAGATGTGGCTGATTGGCAAAACAAATTCTCCCTAAATTGTCTCAAATTTGGTTTTTAATCCATAGATCTATAAACATGGACAGGGATCGCGTGTAGAAGTGGGAACATTGAGGTGGAGGCGCCGGCTCGTTGGGCCGAAGGGCCTGTTTACCATGCTGTTTTGTTCTTTGTTCTTTAAAAATCTCTCAGTTATAACAATCTGGAAATTGTATCAGTAATCTCTGCTCTAAAACTCACTCAGTTATTACAATCTGGGCCTTATATCTGTAATCTTTGCCCTAAACTTCTCTCAGTTATTACAATCCAGGCCTTGTATCAGTAATCTCTGCCATAAACCATCTCTCATAATTATAATCTATGCCTTGTATCAGTAATCTCTGTCCTAAACCAACCTCTCTCATTATTAGCAGCTGGGCCTTGTATCATAATTTCTGGGCCCTACACTCTCTCAGTTATTGACAATCTGGGCCTTGTATCAGTAACTCTGCTCTAAACCTCTCTCAGTTATTACAATCTCTGGGCCTTGAATCAGTAATTCTGTGGTTCTGCCCTAACCTCTCTCAGTTATTACAATCTGGGCCTTGAATCAGTAATCTCTGCTCTAAACCTCTCTCAGTTATTACAATCTGGGCCTTGTATCAGTAATTCTGCCCTAAACCTCTCTCAGTTATTACAATCTGGGCCTTGTATCAGTAATCTCTGCTCTAAACCTCTCTCAGTTATTACAATCTGGGCCTTGTATCAGTAATTCTGCCCTAAACCTCTCTCAGTTATTACAATCTGGGCCTTGTATCAGTAATCTCTGCCCTAAACCTCTCTCAGTTATTACAATCTGGGCCTTGTATCAGTAATCTCTGCCCTGAACCTCTCTCAGTTATTACAATCTGGGCCTTGTATCAGTAATCTCTCCCTTTAGGCTGATTGAGACTATCATTGTGAATATTACTGAGTTTGCGATGTAATATTTTCCTGCGTTGCCAATTGTGACTATTTTGAATATTTTTTGGGGGATTCCCCGGCCTCCCTCAGGCAGACTTTCTTGCAGTGATAGTGACAGACAGAAACACCGTTCACAGTAGTGGGGAGGTTCGCTCCTGTTGCGGTCGATGGGTATTTTCTCCTTGAAGCTTGGGCTGCCTCACGCTTGGCAGGGAATCCAGAGGCAGGGCAACGAGAGCAGAGAATTCCCCACTAGTGAAGAGCCGGAGAATTCCCGACATTCGCTCCTTTCCCAGTTATCACTGCGCTCGACCCTGTCGCTGTTTATACTCTCAGTTGTCCCAGTGAAGACTACATTACACCAGGCTGCTGTGGACACCAGTGAACCCCCCTCTTTGAGATCTTACTGTATGAATACCTTGCATGGATTGACGTGACCCTGAGAGATCCCCTTAAATCAACATCTTCTGGATTTCCCCAGGGATAAGTGTCCTCAGGGCTCCCAACCACCTTCAGCGGCTCCATCAATGTCCTTCCCACCATCACAGGCTCTGAAGTGGGATGTTCGCTGATGATTGCACAATGTTCAGCACCACCCGCACTCCTCCGATACTGAAACAGAAAATAAGAACATCCCAAACAGGTCAGGCAGCATCTGTGGAGAGAGAAACAGATTCTGGGAGCACTGAGAGACAGGCAGATCAAGAAAGAATATGTACACACACTCACACTCAGAGAGCCGAAAACTAAACAGATATATACTGGATTCCAGGAGAGAAAGGTTCCACCTGGATCATCATCTCAATGGATTCTCCATCACCGGAGAGAACATTCCAGCTCCTACAGAAAGGAACAACTGATCAATATCAGGGACAGAATCGGAATGGATTAGACACAAGAGAGATGAAAGGTTTCTGCTCATCGTAAAAAGCAAAACAGTCACTCAGTGTCATTAAAGGAGAGAGCTGGCTGCTCTATCTTTGACTCAAGTTACACACTGACGCATTCTGAATATCCTCACAGCAGTTTGGGGAACAGAGATTTCTAAAGCACTATTCATGGCTTTAGGGTCTCCAAAAGTGTTTCACTGGCAAAGGAGCACCATTGAAATGTTGTCAGTGTTATTTAGGAAAGGTTTTGTCACCAGCAGGATGTGGAGGCTTTGGAGGGGAGACAGAAAAGAGTTCCCAGAATGTTGCCCTGGTCTGGAGGGCATTCGCTATGAGGAGAGGTTGGAGAAACTTGGGTTTGTTCTCATTGGGACGATGGAGGGCGAGGGGAGACCTGATAGAAGTCTACAAGATTATGAGGGGCACGGACAGAGTGGAGAGTCAGAAGCTTTTTTCCCCAGGATGGAAGAATCAATTACCAGGGGGTGAGAGGTTTAAGGTGCGAGGGGCAAGGTTTAAAGGACATGTACGAGGCAAGTTCTTTTTTAACACAGAGGGTGGTGGGTGCCTGGAACTCACTGCCGGGGGAGGGAGTAGAAGCAGATACGATTGTGACTATTAGGGATTGTCTGGACAAATCCATGAATAGGATGGGAATAGAGGGATATGGTCCCTGGAAGGGTAGGGGGTTTTAGTTCACTCGGGCAGCATGGTCAGTACAGGCTTGGAGGGGCCGAAGGGCCTGTTCCTGTGCTGGAATTTTCTTTGTTCTAATTTCAGACAGAGAGAGAGATAAAGATCCAGAGGCAGAGAGAGACAGAAACAGGATGGAACTGTGCTGTACATGTTTCCGAGCTGACACTGAGACACACACGAGATGGACATCAATGATTTGGACGAGGGAAGGAAATATAATCTTTCCAAGTTTGCTGATGCCATGAAGCTTGTTGGGAATGTGAGTAGTGAGAAGGATGTTAGAATGATTCCCAGAGATTTCAGCAAGTTGGGTAAATGTGAAACAGATGCAGTATAACGTGGACAAACGTGGATTTAACTACTTCAGATAGAGAAACAGAACGGCAGAGGATTATTTAAATGGTGAAAGATTGGGAAATGTTGATGTGCAGAGGGATCTGGGTGTCCTAGTACACCAGGCACTGAAAACAAGCACGCAGCTCCAGCAAACAGTTAGGAAGGCAAATGGTATATTGGCCTTCACTGTAAGAGAACTTGAGTAAAGGAGCAAGGATGTCTTAACACCAAAGATGTGCAGGTTGGGCTGATTGGCCATTCAAAATTGGCCTTTAGTATCAGAGGGATTAGCAGGGTCAATATGCCCATTAGTGATGGGGCCTGGGTGGGATTGTTGCTAGCACAGCCTCGAGTGGCTGAATGGCCTCCTTCTGCACTGTAGGGATTCTATGATTCTAATATGTCCATACGTTAAGGAAGGTGGCAGGGCACTTTGAGAGAGCAGGAAATGAAGTATACGGTATCCCGGCTTTTATTAATGGAGGAATTGAGTACAAGAGGAAGGAGCTCATATTGAACTTGTATAAGACACTCGTTAGGCCTCAGCAGGAGACTGCACCCAGTTCCGGGCCCCGCACTTGAGGAGGGATGTGAAGACATTGGAGAGAGTACAGAGCAGGTTCACAAGAATGATTCCAGGGATTAAGATCCGTAGCTACGAGGGTAGATCGGAGAGGTTGGGACTGTTTTCCTTGGAGAAAAGAAGGCCGAGGTGAGACTTGAGAGAGAGATTGAAGATCCTAAGGGTTATGGACAGGTTAAAGAGTGGGAAACTCTTCCCTCTCAAGAGATGGTGATGAACTAGAGGACACAGATTGGAAATGATGGGGAAATGGATCAGAAGTGAAATGTGGAAAATCACTTCACCAAGAGGGGGTTTGGAATCTGGAACAATCTTCCTGAAAGCCTGTTCCAATATTCAATAGGATCCTGGCTGATCTGTGATCTAACTCTCTGTCTCTTTACCCCTTTGCACTAAGGGAAATCTATCAAACCCCAGATTTAAAATAATAACAAGTGACTGAGCATCAATAGCCATTTGCAGAAGATTGTTTCAAACTAACTCCACACCACATCTGGCAATGTTTTCATTCCTACAATTCTCAAATTCTACACTGAGGCTAACACCCAAATATTCCCAAATCCTGGAATTCCCCAACCAGCAGAAAAACTTGTTCTTTATCAGCTTCTCCCTTTCCCTCATTATTTTCAATGTTTGATTCCATCAGCCCCCAACTTCAATTCCAGTGGTTAAGAATAATGTTTAATCTGCACCGTTCATCAAATATTCCCAACACAAATACTGTCATGGGCTAAATCCAGAGTGAAATTCCCTCTGCTCTGTCCAAGGAATGTTTCAGCACAAATTTTTATTTTGAACTTTGGGAAAAAAGCAGGAATCAAATAGTTCAGCATCCCAGTGTGGCCTCGGGTTTATTTCAATCAGCCCTTCACATTAAAACCTGAAGTTGAAGTTTCGAATACTGTCTGTGGCAGCGTTTGTGGATTCAGTTGTTCTCTTGCTTTTTCACCTGTCTGAAGAATTTGAATTTTGGATATTGTTTAATCATTCCTTTCTCTCAGCACATGGAACTTGTGAATCTTCAAGGCAGACAGTCGCATGTCATTAACATCAAACTGCATCTTTATTCATCCATCCATTTCCTATCTCTGAATAGATCCCACACATTTCCAGAATGCAGGAAGCTCTCAATGGAAACTGCTTCCAATGATTCCCCAATACAATTCTTCACACTTGACTGGAAACTACATTCCACTGACATTCCCCAAAGCAGCCACAGAAAAGTGACTGGTTATTTTCAACATTGAACCTGAACTCATTGAGTTTATGATTCACTCACATTGTACAGAAATGTTGATGCTGTTTCGATGAGAGTGATCAGATTAACTCTGTAACATGAAGGCAGCCTCCGGACTGAGATTAACCACATTTACAACATTTCCACAATATCAGAGACATTGCTGTGTGGATTGTGTGATTCCAGCTGTGAAATATGCGAACATTTGGAGCTGCCACTGTTTCTGTCTTTCCATCATTTATTAAAATACGTTGTTCTATCCCTTTTAAATCTAAGTTGTATCAATTTATATTTCCCTGCACTGAAACATTGCCACCAGTTTTGTCCATTTACTAAATATGAAAAACTCTTTGCAATTTGATGTTTCCAGCTATGCTGCTTACAATAGAACATAGAACATTACAGCACAGAACAGGCCCTTCGGCCTTCGATGTTGCGCCGACCAATATAAAAAGCAATGCCCTCCAAACTAAACCATTCCCTTCTCTTCCGTATACTTATCAACTAACCTCTTAAACGCCACCAAACTTGGCGCATCTACAACTGCGCAGGCAGGGCATTCCACTCCCTAACCACCCTCTGGGTAAAGAACCTACCTCTGATGTCCATCCTATAACTATCACCCCTTAATTTAAAGCTGTGTCCCCTCGTGCTAGCTTTCTCCATCCTAGGAAAAAGGCTATCACTGTCCACCATATCTAAACCTCTAATCATCTTATATGCTTCAATAAGATCCCCTCTTAGCCGCCTCCTTTCTAACGAAAACAACCTCAAATCCTTCAACCTCTCTTCATAGGACCTGCCCTCCATACCAGGCAACATCCTGGTAAACCTCCTCGGTACCCTCTCCAATGCCTCCACATCTTTCTTATAATGTGGGGACCAGAACTGCACAAAATACTCCAAGTGCGGCCGCACTAGAGGCACAGAGTTAGATACACACACTGAGATACAGAGAGAGAGAGAGACACACACACAGGCACAGAGTTAGATACACACATTGAGACACAGAGACACACACACACACAGGCACAGAGAGACACGTGCACACTGAGAGAAAGAACAACACTTACACAAACACGCACATGCTGAGAGACCCACAGCGACACAGAGAGACACACATTGAAATATACAGAGAGACACACACACTCACAGAAAAATATGTACACACTTAGAAACTCTCCCTCACACAGCCAGAAACACAGAAACATAACCACACTGACACTCCCACACACTCATTCCTATTTGTGTTTTACTCCTCACTGCCCCAACTATAAAGCACTGGGATCTGAGCTTGAAATGCTGGAACTGATCAGGGAGGAACGAGTGGGGCCTAATAGAAACTGAGAGGTTCACTTGTGTGTGAATCATAGAATGGGAACAGCACAGGAGGCCATTCAGCCCGTCAAGCCAGGATGGACACCCTGCAAGAGCAGTTTCACTATTCCCACTCCCCCCACCCTCTCCCCGGAACCCTGTCAATATTTTCCCTTCAGCTTCCCATTCAATCTCCTCTGGATGGAATCTTCTTCCCCTCCGGCTCAGACACAACGTTCCAGATCCCAGCAGTCACTGCGTTACAAACATTTCCCCGTCACACAATCACAGATTCATACATCGGCCCATCGAGTCTGTACTGACCCGTGTGAACCACCTACCCTACCGCCCGAAACCCCATTTCCCAGCACTGGGCCCATAGCCCTGAATGTGATGATGGGCCAAGTGCTCATCCAGGGACTTTTTAAAGGGTTTGAGAATACTTGCCTCTACCCCACCTTCCAGGCAGCACATTCCAAACCCTCACCACCCTCTGGGTAAAACTGTTCTTCCTCACATCCCCACCTAAACCTCCTGTCCCTTACCTTGAACCTGTGTCCCCCTCATCACTGACCCTTCAACTAAGGGGAGAAACAGCTCCGCATCCATACACTTTATGTCTCTCTCAATTATTACAATCTGGGCCTTGTATCAGTAATCTCTGCCGTAAAACACTCCCAGTTATTACAATCTGGGCCTTGTATCATCAATTTCTGCCCTAAACATCTTCCACATATTACAATCTAGGCCTTATATCAGTAATCTTTCATCTAAACCTCTTTCTGCTATTCAATATGTACCTTGCATCAGTAAACTCCGCCCTAAACCTCTCTCAATTATTACAATCTGGACCTTGTATCATTAATCTCTGCCCTAAACCTTTCTCAGTTATTACAATCTGGGCCTTGTATCAAGAATCATTACCTTAAACTGCTTTCGGTTATTACAATCTGGGCCTTGTATCAGTAATCTCTGCCCTAAACCTTTCTCAGTTATTACAATCTGGGCCTTGTATCAGTAATCATTACCCTAAACTGCTTTCGGTTATTACAATCTGGGCCTTGTATCATTAATCTCTGCTCTGAACCTCTCTCAATTATTACCAACTGGACCTTGTATCAGTAATCTCTGCCCTAAATCTTTCTCAGTTATTACAATTTGGGCCTTGTATCAGTAATCATTACTCTAAACTGCTTTTGGTTATTACAGTCTGGGCCTTGTATCAGTAATCTCTGCTCTAAACCCCTCTCAATTAATACAATCTGGACCTTGTATCATTAATCTCTGCCCTAAACCTCTCTCAATTATTACAATCTGGGCCTTGTATCAGTAATCATTACCCTAAACTGCTTTCGGTTATTACAATCTTGGGGTTGTATTTGTAAACTCTGCCCTAAACATCTTTCAGAATTTATAATCTGGGCCTCATATGAGTAATCTTTTCCCAAAACCCCTCACACTTATTAGAATCTAGTCCTTGTATCAGTAAACTCTTCTCTAAACCCCCTCAGTTATTAAAATCAAGGCTTGGATCAGTAATCACTGCACGAAACTTCTCTCAGATATTGCAATCTGTGCCTTGTGTCAGTGAACTCTGCCCTAAACCTCCCTCAGATTATACAATCTGTGTCTTGTATCACTAATCTCTGCATTAAACTTCTCTCAGTTATTACAATCTGTGCCTTTTGTCAGTAAGGTCTGCCCTAAACTTCCCTGCTGTTACGATCTGGGCCTTGTATCAATAATCTCTAACCTAAACCTCTCTCAGTTTTTACTATATGGGCCTTGTATCATCAATTTCTGCCCTAAACATCTTCCACTAATTACAATCTAGGCCTTGTATCAGTAAACTCTGATCTAAACCTCACTTGGTTATTCAATCTGGGCCTTGTACCAGTAAACTCTGCATAAACCTCTCTCAGTTATTACAATCTGGGCCTTGTATCAGTAATCTCTGCCCTAAGCCTCTCGGTATTTACAATGTGTGCTTTGCATCAGTAATCTCTGCCCGAAATCTCTCAGTTATTGCAATCTGGGCCTTTTATCACTAATCTGAGCCCTGAACCTCTCTCAGTTATTACAATCTGGGCCTTGTATCAGTAATCTTTGTCCTAAACCTCCCTCAGTTATTACAATCTAGGCCTTGTAGCAATGAACACTGCTATAAACTTCTCTCAGTTATTACAATCTGGGCCTTGTATCAGTAATCTCTGCCCTAAAGTATATTCCAGACATTCACACACTTGTCTCCTGAGAGAAGAAGTTTGACCTCCTCAATTCTGTTCTCGAAAACTGCACCTGTGTCCTTCACCGCTTAAGTTAGTTTGAGGCTGTGCCACCTCTAATTCTGGTTTCCTTTCTGAATGAGAAAGAATCTTTTACCTTGCTTATCTTAGCCCCTTCATTTATTCCTCTATAGTCTCTAAAAGATCTCTCCTCAGCTTTCTAAAACTCTAACGATAATATAGATCCCAGTCTATTCAATCTACTCCTCATAAGCTAACCCATCATACTCCAGTGTGAGCGAGTGAACCTTCTCTGTTATCCTCCAAGGCCAATTAAGCGCGCAGACCAAAATTGCACACAGTACTCCAGTTGTGGCCTCACCAGTGCCTTGTACTGTTGCACCAAGACCTCCCTGTTTTTATATTCTATCCCCCTTGTGATTACTGAGCAACCCAGTACATAGGCGAACATTCCATTTGCCGATGTACTGTGTTGCTCGGTAATAAATTTTAGTATTTTGGCCAACTGATAGCGAAGGCAAAGCAGTATAGTACCAAGTCAGAATACTGCGTGATTCTGAAAAGTAAATGCAGGGTGTGGGGTTTCCATGCACAAACTCCTCCCTTATTATGTATCAATTTCAGATACTTCAGTCAAAAATTTCCATTCTCCTACTTTCTAGTACTCGGATTACAATATAATTTGATTCCTAATTTTGTTGCCTGCACCCCTATCTCTAATTTTCATATGCCAGCAGAAAAAATTCACACTTCGTAAATGAGGGGTTTCGATGGCGTGCGCCTTACCCACCATTCCTCGCGGTGGTGAATGTCCCCTATCCACAGCACGGGCGAGAGCTGCGCCTGCGCAGTCAGGCAGTGTGGCGCATGCGCTTTGTGGACGATGCCGATGGGGTGAGACGTTCCTCTGTCTCATCAGGAACCGGTAAGGAAGCGGATACACGGAGGGAGGATCAGAGCCGGTAGATGGACGGAGAGGGTTTCTAAATATCTCGGGAAGGTCCCAAAGCTCTAATAGAAATCCGCAGGTCCCGTGTTTGCAGCTTTGGGTCTTTTTCCCGGGACGAGGCTCAGGTTTTTACCGCCATTTTGATTCAGTAGGGAGCGGGGCGCATGCGCCGGTGTCCTGGTGACGCAACAGTGAGTGGGTTCAGCGTTTTCTGCTTCCCGCCGGGTCCTAGTGTCCGGAGTGAGGTGGACACTGAGCAACAGGTTTTCAAACAGCTTCACCCACTCCCAGGACTGCAGCTAATGTCTGCAGTCTAGAGGAGTCCATGGGCCATGTAGTGATCAAGAAGGCGAATGGGATGTTGGCCTTTACAGCGAGGGGGTTTGAATATAAAAGCAAGAGAGGTCTTGCTGCAACTGTACAGGGAACTGGTGAGGCCACAGCTGGAGTACTGTGTGCAGTTTTGGTCCCCGCATTTGCAAAAGGATATATTGGCCTTGGAGAGAGTGGAGAGAGGGTTCACCAGGCTGATACCAGAGATGAGGGGGTTAGCCTCTGAGGAGAGATTGAATAGACTGGGTCTGTACTTGTTGCAGTTTAGAAGGCTTTATAGAGACTTAAAAGATAATGAAGGGGGTAGTGTTAGAGAGATTCTTCCCACTTAGAAAGGATAGCAGGACTAGAGGGCAAAGCCTCAAAATAAGAGGGGGGAGGGTGCTATCAGTTTAGATCGGAGTTGAGGAGAAACTTCTTCACTCAAAGGATGGCAAATCTCTGGAATTCTCTGCCCGTTGAAGTGGTGGAGGCTACCTTGCTTAATATATTTAAGTCACGGATAGATAGGTTTCTGAAAGACAAGGGAATTAATGGTTATGGGGAGAAAGCAGGGAAGTGGAGCTGATCCACTTCAGATCAGCCATGATCTTATTGAATGGCGGGGCAGGTTCAAAGGGCTAGATGGCCGACTCCTGCTCCTATTTCTTATGTTCTTGTGTACACCCAGAACTGAATCATGTTCATTCTGACAGTTGGTAAAGTAGGAGGGTTGCAGAGTTTCCTTCTGCTGGGCTGGCCAGTATCACAATTTTGCTTTCAGTGCTCTTTGAACGTCGGAGAGCACGTTTCCATTGAAATGATTGATAAAAGCTGACAAATTCATTTATTTAATCATGGATAGTAAATCGTGTTTTTCCTATCACTACAGCTAGATCCAAACTAATACTTTAATTTCAGTTCCATTGAATCTGCCTCCATGTTTTAATCGGAGATCAGTAATTTGGCAGAGCTCTCAGTGCTGTGTAAACCTGGTTCTAAACAAGTTGAACATTGCTTTTCAATTCTATCGCTCTGGAATGGAACACTATACAGCTTTCGGGGAATGAGAGAGGAAAGAATGTTCCATAGAAGCTAGTTGTGAATTCTGTTCTGAATTTCTACCCTGTACTGACTGTGATGTTTTTACACAAGTGTTTCACAGGATATCAGAATAGGAGGAACCTCAGAGAGAACTCTCGGCTGGGTCGCATCTAGAGATCTGACAGAGTCACTTGATTCCTTGGGACCTGAATGTCATCAGCCTTTGAATCAAAAGGAGAAATATTTATCAGCTTCAGAAGATGTTGGACATCAGTGAGACTGGAAAACATCGAAACATGCACGGACCCCTGAGAGAAACGTTCCAGTGCACTGACTGGAAAGAACCTTAACCAGTTATACAAAATACATTGCGGCATTCACAGGGGGGAGTTGACTGTGTTTTTGTGTTGAAAAGGCTTCATCTGGTTGTCTGATCTGCAGAGATCCAAGGAGACCCAAAACATGGAAAAACCTTGGAAATGTGGGGACTGTGGGAAGGGATGGAGGTCACCATCAGAACTGGAAGCTCATTGGCGCAGCCACACAGGGGAGAGGCCGTTCACCTGCGTTCAGTGTGGGAAGGGATTTACTCAGTTATCGAACTTGCAGACCCACCAACGAGTTCACACCAAGGAAAGACCATTCACCTGCTCTCAGTGTGGAAAGGGATTCACTCATTCATCCAGCCTGCAGAGGCACCAGCGAATTCACACCGGGGAGAGGCCATTCATCTGCTCTCAGTGTGGCCAGGGATTCACTCAGTTAGCCAGCCTGCAAACACACCAGCAAGTTCATACTGGGGAGAGACCGTTCACCTGTTCTGTGTGTGAAACAGGATTCAGTGATTCCAGCAGCCTGCAGAGACACCAGCATGTTCACACTGGGGAGAGGCCTTTTACCTGCTCAGTATGTGGGAAGGGATTTCGTGTTTCATCTACTCTGCTGAACCACCAGCACATTCACACTGGGGAGAGGCCATTCACCTGCTCTCAGTGTGGGAAGGGATTTACTCAGTTGTCCAGCCTACAGACCCACCAGCGAATTCACACTGGGGAGAGACCATTCATCTGCTCTATTTGTGGAAAGAGATTCAGTCAGTCATCTAACCTGCAGAGACACCAGCAAGTTCACTCTGGGGAGAAACCATTCAGCTGCCCTCAGTGTGGGAAGGGATTTACTCTGTCTTCAACCCTACAGACACACCGGCGTGTTCACACTGGGGAGAAGCCCTTCATGTGCTCACAGTGTGGGAAGGGATTCACTCAGTTATCCACCCTGCAGGCACACCAACGAGTTCACACTGGGGAAAGACCGTTCATCTGCTGTGTGTGTGGGACGGGATTCACTCAGTTATCTGCTCTGCAGTCACACCAGCGAGTTCACACTGGGGAGAAACCATTCATGTGCCCTGAGTGTGGGAAGGGATTCAGTGTTTTATCCACTCTGCACAGACACCAGCAAGTTCACGAGTGATTCCAGGGGTTGGATTCTGCGGTTACTGTTTCTGCTCTCAATTTCACCGGGACTGCATCCTGTCCATTCTCACAGTTGGTCAATGGGGAGGGTCGGAATGTATTTTTCTGCTGGACTGGACAGTCTCATGATTTTGCCTCCAGTGGACTGATGCTCTTTGAGTCTTGTTGCGAATACCTGGTTTCAAATTTAAAAGGATCACAGAGTCAGAGTTAGGAAGGTCAGAGATATTCAGTTAGATCTTCTGTTTGAAACTCATCAAAGGCCCGTCCAATTTCCTTTGAAATTATTTATTGTCTCCACTTCCTCCACCCTCATAGGCAGTGAGTTTCAGGTCATTACCATTCGCTGCATCAAAATATTCTTTCTCACATTCCCCCTGCATCTCTGACCCAAAACAAGCTGTGAGAACCTCTATGTTTTATTTGTTTATGTGGATGTTTGTAGATGTATTTTATCATTATTTTGGGCTGCGTTTGTTAAGGTTTATCTTTCTGGGGATTTAACCTTATCTTGAGTCTTTAATTAAAGGTACTTCTAGAAATTTAAAAACAGAACCACAAGAACACCTATTGAGAGGCTGCAGAGGAGATTTGCAAGGATGTTACCTGGTTTGGGAAGCATGCCTTATGAAGGTAGGTTGAGGGAGCTAGGTCTCTTCTCCCTAGAGAGACGAAGGTTGAGAGGCGACCTGATAGAGGTTTATAAGATGTTGAGAGGAATATATAGGGTGGATTCTTGGAGGCTATTTCCCAGGGCTGAAATGGTCTCTATGAGAGGACACAGGTTTAAGTTGCTGGGCAGCAAGTACAGAGGAGATGTTAGAGGTAAGTTTTTCACTTAGAGGGTGGTGACTGAATGGAATCGGCTGCTGTCAGTGGTGGTAGAGGTGAACACGCTGGGTTTAATTAAGAGATTTTTGGATGAGAACATGGGATTTAATGCGATTGGGAGATACAGATAGTTCTATGGCCTGGTAGGTACTGATATGATCAGCGCAATTTGTGGGCCGAAGGGCCTGTTTGTGCTGTAGTTTTCTGTGTTCTATGGAATCAATTTTGGTCATTCTTTTAAAGCACATGCTAAGTTTCTGTCCTTGTATATGGATGATATTTGTGGTTGAATGCTTCAAGCTTTGAGGATTTCTGTCTGTGATTTAAATCAGACAGATTTTCAAAAAAAAATGAAATTAATAAAGCTTTTTTTTCAAAAATTAATGAGCCTGGAGCTATATTTACTGGTCAGAGACCTGATTCCAGGATATTTTATTAAACATGGGGGAATTTTAATCTAAATACAATTCATACATGTGAGAATAAGAGTTTTGAATTGTCATGGTTATTTAAAATTTGGGAGATGTGAAATGATTCTGACCAATCCTGTGTTGGACTGACCTTTGGTTAAACTTCCTATCAGAGTCAAGAGGGTCAGCTTATGAGAAGAGACTGAATGGACTGTGATTATACTCATTGGAATTCAGAAAAATGAAAGGAACTCTTGTAGAAACATATAAAAATATGGAATATAGTATATATAAAATTATCATAATAGATAAGATAGAAGCAGGAATGTTGTTTCAACTGGCAGGTGAAACTCAAACTGGGAGGACATTGTATCTCTGAGGTGTCTCACAGCTATTATAAAAAGCTCATTTATGTAGAGGGCAGTGGATATTTGGGTTTCGAACAGGAAACAGTTGTTTTTTTTTTTCCCCAGAAAATGCATGCACCACCCAGAGGTCTCATCTATGCCATTTACTACACTTCTCTTGTAGCAATTGCTGTCCCAGGTATAGTACTGCTGCAAGATATTCATTATTTATTTGAACATTTTTTTTGTTTGAAGGGGATCTGAAAATTAATGGCCTGATTAGATGGAGTCATTAGCATTTTGTTCAGCGCTGACATTATTATCCAAGAGAGCATGCATTCACCTTGGAAGGAGAGTGATAACTGCTTTCATTCATCGGGATAGTTCCAGATCTACCAGGTTTAAGTCAGAAGAAGATTTTTTTTAGTTCCTGGGCATGGAGATTGAGAGATGTGGAAGGTATTTGAATAAGGTGTGGTAGAGGAACAGATGTGTCCTTATCCACGCTGGTGTACATGTTCAGAACAAAGAAGTGAGACCTGAAATTTAGAGGATGCAGTGAGCTGTGATGTCAGAGTCTTTTGCCTCAGACAAAGGAAGAAATTATGTGGAATGTGTCTGCCCTCCTCCAAAACCTCCATCACCTCTCCCCACTCCATTCTTAATCATTCCATCTGGTGTGATGGAAATATTGAAAATCCATCCAAGGAAATACTAGAATAGAAACCTTGTGCATCCTTTTGACTAATATATGGAGAGCTCAGAAAATGTGGCTAGAAGCTGCTGATTTTCTTACTGTCTAAGAATTCGCTAACTCAAATTTGTCAATGGCAAAGGAATTGGAATGTCACCAGCCAACAAGTATGGTTGCATACTTGGGAATAATTGATCTTTTTGTATTATGCTATTTTATTTTATGTTCAACTTGGTATTAAATCAAACTAATTGTTTTAGTTCTACAATTATACCGCTCTTAATATGTCTTAAATATTTCAATGCCTAACTAATTTGATGATATAATACTTAAATTCTTAAATTAAATTGGTGGATCAAATTATGTTATGAGATTGTGATTGGTTTCAGGGAATGAACTTCCTGAAGGTAAGTATTAATCTGATGTGTTATTGTTTATTTTTGAGAATTTAATGAACAACCAAATTCATTAATGGTGCATTTTTCAGAGGTAGCACATTTCACGAGTTCACTTTGATCTACCACTCTTCTTTCCACTAATTTGGACGATCACCCACATCTCATCCCAGACAAGGGTCTCTTGGACTCTGTGGAATGATCTCCCACTCCAAGTGTTAAGTTTCTAGTTAAGGAGTCCGCCCTTGGTGTCCCTTTCCTGCAGTTTCGTTACCGGGTTTAAACATTCAACAGACCCTATGCATTATTCATTGAAATTACAGATTGTTCCATCATTTCACATCTATCCCGTCATAATTACTCAATCGTCCCTTTTGAAAATCTGTTTAAAATCCAGGAGTTTACTTACTCCAATCTGGCTCCATTGGGACTGACCTTTGTTGATTCTGGATGTCTCTGACACGACTTTCCACCTCAGTCGGGATTTTCATTTCTTGCTGAATTATATCAATTTATTTGGGACTTGATATTTTTTCCATAATGATCGTATGCCTTGCACCAAGAGTTTGGATCATATCCATGATGACGTGGAAGGACAGATGGAGGGGTGCATTGCAGATTTGAATTTTTGAAAAAGCAGGTAAATTAATGTGTCCGTCAACGTAATTGTATTCGGGGATGCGAGCTGAAGTAGTCTATCTGCCCTGTGAGCCGCTACATCATTCAATAAGTCTATAACTCGTCTTCAACTTTGACAAACACACATTTCTTTAATTTCATGCAAACACGAGGATATGCCAGTCTTTGCCTTAAATCTACTCAACGACTGGTAATGTGGCACGGATCTCTGGGTACTGAATCACAAAGATTCACACTCTAGTCCTCGAGGACATATTTCCGCTTCATTTTCCAAACAAAATAATGTCTATTGTGAGAAGTTAATCACGTGCTTAAGGAACAGAAACATTTTCTCTTTGTACAACGTGGCAAGAACTTCAATCATGTTATGTCTTTCAAACACCTCCCACAACCAGCCTGCAGGATCTTTGTGGCTGCAATCCAAGGAAGATCTACCATTTATTCCTCAAGAGGGCAAAATGCCACCCCTTATTCCAAATGTGATTTCAAAAATGCTTTCTATAATTGGAGTCATAAACATTTCCTTTTATGTCTCAGCCATTTGTCGACAAAGCCAGCCTTAACCTTCCTAATTATTTTCTCTATCTGTACTTTGGAATTTTGTAATTTGTATACAAGGATATCTTGTCGTCTTAATTTCAATTCTTGTACCAGTCCCAAATATTTTCTTTAGTTTCTCTCCACCAAAGCAAATAACGTGGCACTTCAGATTTGGTTTTTATATGCGATGTTCTTGAACTGTTGCAAAACTATTAATCTTTGCAGCTCCAGGTACCATTCCCGTCTCACATTTTATCGTCAGCCAACTTAAAAGTATTGCACTCAAGCTCCTTATTAAATTCATTGACAAGGATTCCACATATGTTAAGCTTTTAGGCAATAACTTGTGCTGTTGATTGTGGTACATCATTCGTTACAGCCTACTGTCCATTTTCTACACATTAGTCAATTCTCAGTTCAGTTTAATATATTACAAACATTAAAATAAACGCCAAATTAAGGTATTGATTCCATGGCAGTAAAAATAATGCCAAACATACCATGTCAATTTATTCTGTCATACCAATTTTACTAATTGTGTTTACAAAATTCTTAACATCATTATCGGGACTGGTTTCTTTTCATTTTCAATCCGCTTAATCCGATTATATATTTTAAAGTGCCCTATTACCAAGACTCTAACAATAAACTATAGCATATTGCCGACTATGCTCATTGATTAAACTAACCAGCCCACTATTCGTTGTTTTCTCTCTTCACTTTTACCTAATAATAAATAACTTGCTACTATCTAATGACTGGGGGAAAAATCGCTGAATTGAAGAAGACTTTGCAAGCCTGAAGCTCAGGTCAATATTATGTTTACAACTATACGTGGATTGCTCAATTGATTCGGTACTGATGTGGTTGTTGGCTCTAAAAAAGAGCTTTCTGAGGTTCTAACGGTGAAGTGGTTCTAATCTATTGAAAAACATTTCTGTGGCAGGGACAGGAGTGAGGATGGAGGTTGTGAGGGCGCTGGTTACAGCCAAACAAAGTCTTACAGTCTTGCTTTGATTGGTGATTTTTTTTTTCATTTGCTTTCCAGCATTATTTCATCTGTTACTTTGCTTTTTACGTGTACTTACTTGTAATTGTGTTATAATTTCGTGCACTTGTCATTCCTCTATTTTATTCATTATACAAACAATGTATAAAAACGGAACACAATTATTAATTCCTTTCTGTTTCCCCGTGATTGAGTGCTGTGCGTCGATTATATGTGAGCATGTGCCCAATTTACCATCTTCTTGGTTGGTTGTAACAATTCTCCTCACTTCAAGTAACGGAGCTATTACATTTATGGACTTCTAATCAATATGTTTGCTGTTCTTTAGTATGTATTATTTAATTATTCATCGCTTTCTCCCCTTGTCCTCTACAGTTAACATAGTGATGATTGTGATACTGTCCGAAGAAGATGTGGTCTCTCCAGATGTATTACTCGATACCTAATATTTTTGGCAGTGACAGATCTTTGGGTCATTATTACCGCTGTAATATTAAACCAAATTCCTGGCATTTATTTTCTGGGTAGTTTTTTGTCCATCACTCCAGTGTGTAGTGTTAATGTTGCGCTGACGTTATGCAGCCAGGGTCTGCTCTGTCTGGTTAACTGTCGCTTTCACGTTTGATAGGTTTGTGGCCACTTGTTGTCGAAAACTGAAAACAGAATATTGCACTGAAAAAACAGCAGCTATTGTCATAGGATTGATCTGTGCACTGGGTTGTTTCATCAATATTCCTTGGTACTTTATACACGAGCCTTTCTACATAATTGACAATGTACCCTGATATTGCAGACTTAATTATATCTGTTTTATTTTTCCCGTCTGGACAGCATTTGATTGGTTTGATCATCTTTTAACTCCATGTCTTCCATTCCTTCTGATTGTTTTGCTTAATGCACTGACTGTGAGAAACATTCTGGTGGCTAGTAAAGCACGCAGGAGACTCCGAGCTGAAAACAATGGAGAAAATCATAATGACCCAGAATGCCGGAGGAAGTCCATCATCTTACTGTTCTCTATTTCTGGTAGTTTCATCCTCCTCTGGATGACATATGTTGTACAGTTCTTATATGAGCGATTTACGAATGACTATAAACTCAATGGCTTTAGTGACCCCAAAATTTATCCTCATTGAATCTTCAAATATGCTCCAGCTTTTGAGTTGCTGCACAAACACATTTATTTATGCAGTAACGCAAAGTAACTTCAGGGATCAGTTAAAGGCTGACTCCCTGAGATTCCAAGACTCCCTGAATTTAATATGCCGCCTGTGACAGGAATAAATTAAATACACAATTCTGTCCTACATGAATATCACTGCTATCTTCTAATTTGTAAAGCAATGTGATGTGCAAGATTTTGTATTGATTAACGTAAACAGGAATCATTTGTTTTCTGCTTTCAGGCCTGCATAGACAGAATCTGGGCCAACCTTTCTAGATTCTGCAGCTTCCCTGGATTCACTTCTTTGAATCTATCAGATGCTGCAAGTCCCCAGTTTTGTGGGAATGTGCTCACCCTGGCTCAAAGAGCATCAGCCCACTGGAAGCAAAATTGGGAGACCGGCCAGTCCAGCAGAAAGAAACCCTCCCCCATTTCTGTCCCAACTGTCAGAATGGACATGGATCAGTCTTGGATGTGAGTAACAGCACAATCCAACCCACGGAAGGAATTGTGAACTCGCTGATGTCTCAGCAGGAGTGTTGACCGAGTGAATCCCTTCCCACACTGAGAGCAGGCGAACGGCCTCTCCCTGGTGTGAACTCGCTGGTGTGTCTGCAAGATGGATAACTGAGTGAATCCCTTCCCACAGTCAGAGCAGATAAACGGTCTCTCCCCGGTATGAAACTGATGGTGTCTCATCAGGGTGGAGGAATCTCGGAATCACTTCCCACAATCGGAGCAGCTGAATGGTCTTTCCCCAGTGTGTACTCTCTGGTGTTTCTGCAGAATGGATGAATCTCTGAATCCCTTTCCACACTCAGTGCAGATGAATGGCCTCTCTCCAGTGTGAACTCGCTGGTATGTCCGCAGATGGGATAACTGAGTGAAGCCCTTCCCACAGTCAGAGCAAACAAACGGTCTCTCCCTGTGTGAGTGTGTTGATGACTTTCCAGGCTTGATGGGGTAATGAAGCCCTTCCCACATTCCGCACATTTCCACGGTTTCTCCATGGAACAGGTGTCCTTGTGTGTTTCCACATTCAAGAATCAACTGAGGTGTCCACACGCAGAGAACGCATGTAGCGTCTTTCCCAGTTCCAAAGGGTTTTGGAAAATTGTGTAACTAATTAAAGCTGAAACACATACATGCACACGTGTATGCCTGGCCAAAATTAAATTTGGTTTCCAGGCACTGTTAGGCAGCAGTGCTAACCATTGTGCAACCAAGCCACCCCTTATAACTGAGACATATAAAATTATATTGTGGAATAATGGTTAGCACTGCTGCCTCACAGCACCAGCTACCTAGGTTCAATTCCAGTCTCGGGTCACGGTCTGTGCGGAGTTTGCACATTCTGCGTGTCTGCATGTGTTTCCTCTGAGTGCTCTGATTTCCTCCCACAGTCCAAAGATCTGCAAGTTGGGTTGATAAGCCGTGCTAAATTGCCCCTCAGTGCCCAAAGATGTGTGGGTTAGATGGATTGTCCCTTGGTGTTGGAGACTCGCAAGGGTAAATGCATGGGGTTATGGGGATAGGGTCTGGATGGGATTGTAGTCGGTGCAGACTCGATGGGCCAAATGGCTTCCTTCTGCAGTGTAGGGATTCCATGATTCTATTAAAGAAAAAATAAAACAGATGTAAAGCGGATGCTTCCTCTTGTGGGGAAATCTAGAACAAACCTCGCTAGCACGAGGGGACACAGCTTTAAATTAAGGGGTATGAGTTATAGGACGGATATCAGAGGTAGGTTCTTTACTCAAAGAGTGATTATGGAGTGGAATGCCCTGCCTGCAGCTGTTGTAGATGCGCCAAGTTTGGTGGCGTTTAAGAGGTTAATTGATAAGTATATGGAAGAGAAGGGAATGGTTTAGTTTGGAGGGGCATTGCTTTTGATTTTGGTCGGCACAACATCGAAGGCCGAAGGGCCTGTTCTGTGCTGTAATGTTCTATGTTCTATGTTCTTAAAATGTCATAGTTTTAGGGAAGGGCAGATTTAAAATAGAGATGAGGAGAAAGTACTTCTCTCAAAGGGGCAGTGAGTCTGTGGGATTCACTACCCCAGAATGTGGTGAATGCCAGAATTAGTTTGAGAAGATAAAAAGTTTTCTTTTAAATGAGAAATGGGTTGAAGGGTTATGGAAAACACAAAGGGAATTGGAGTTGAGGCACAGAAGTGAGATCAGCCATCATCATATTGAATGGTGGTGCAGACTCGAGGGGCTGAATTGCCGACTCCTGTTCTGAGTTCTTAAGTTCATTGTCTGAACGTGGCTCAGTCCTGGATGTGATTAACAGCAGAATCCAACGCCGCTAATCACTTGTGAACTTGTTGGTGTGTCTGAAGGTGGGATGACCGAGTGAAGCTTCTCCCACACACGGAGCAGGTGAATGGCCTTTCTCCAGTGTGAAGCCACTGGTGTGTCTGCAGGCTGGATAACTGTGTGAATCCCTTCCCACACTGAGAGCAGGTGAACGGCCTCTCCCCAGTGTGAACTCGCTGGTGTCTCATCAGGTTTGATAACCGAGTGAATCCCTTTCCACAGGGAGAGCAGGTGAATGGCCTTTCCCCAGTATGAACCCGCTGGTGTGTATTCAGAGTGGAGAACTGAGTGAATCTCTTCCCACAGTCAGAACAGATGAATGGTCTCTCCCCAGTGTGAACTCGCTGGTGTATCTGGAGGCTGTCAATCCGACTGAATCGTTTCCCACACACAGGGCAGGTGAATGGTCTTTCCCCGGTGTGAATTCGTTGGTGTTTCTGCAGATTGGATGACGTTCTAAAACTCTTTGTGCAGTGAGAGCAGCTGAACGGCCTCTCCTCAGTGTGAATGCGCTGATGGGTCATCAGTTCCTGGGAGCTTTTGAAACCACTCCCGCAGTCAGAGCACTCAAAAGATTTCCCCTGGGTATGAGTCAGATTGTGACTCAGCAAGCTGGATGAATGAGCGAATCCTTTCCCACACACACAGCAGATGAATGGCCTCTCCCCAGTGTGACTGCGTCGATGAATTTCCAGCTGAGATGGAGATATGAATCCCTTTCCACAAACTCCACATTTCCATGGTTTCTCCATGATGTGGGTGTCCTTTTCACTAAACCGTCAGTCAGTTTGGGTACAGTCTCTCTCCGCTATGAATGCTGCAATGTATTTTCAGCCTGTGTAACTGGTTAAAGCTCTTTCCACACAGTGCACAGGAATACTATCACTTGGGTGAGTGTGCGTGTATGTATCTCAGCGCTTTTCCAATCACACTGGATGTTCAGTCTTCTGAAGCAGTCAGAACAGCTTCTGATTCAACGGCTGATGATATTCAGATCCCAATAATTTGAGAGAGGATGTCAGATTTCATTGTGAGATTTCTGTCTGTAATTTCTCCTTTTCCATATCCTGGAAAAGCAATTTGTAAAAATTATCACTATCCACGCAGGATAGAAATTCAGAACAATTTTAGTTTCTGTGGAACATATTTTACTCCGGGATATGAATCTCCATCCACACATTCTCCCTCCATTCTCACTCTGCTGTATCTAATATTCACCTTCTCAATTCTCCTGAAGTGCTGATTGACAGATCCATGCTCACTGCTTCCTTGCTGGACACACACAGCTGAAAATCACCATTCAGGCTGCCAGACAGATACATGTGTAAATAATGTGTAAATAACTGGACTGAAATGTGTGGAAGATACCGACTGTGTTCGCTTCCTTTTTCTTCAGTTGCTGCAAGTCCCCAGTTTCCCCCAGAATGAGAATAGAAATGGAAAGGGGGAAAATTGCTTTCCTCCCAGATGTTGCCCAGAGGAGGAAGTTTCACTCTGAAGCTCATCAGCCAACTTCCGCATTGTGACATCACAATGGGGAGCCCTGCCTGAATCAGCCAATAGGAATCACTCTGCCCAAATTGACGTCCCCGGGATCCAGTACGCAGGTCCCGGCGCGCGGACCCGGGTTCCCCTCCCCCTCCCGGGAGCCCCGCCCCCACCCATTGTTCCCCTCCCGGGAGCCCCGCCCCCATTTTTCCCCTCCCCCTCCTCGAGCCAAGGTTTCCAGACAAGCGGCTGGCGGCTCCGCCCAGAGCGAGAAGCCGCTCGGTGACCTCCCCCTCCCCCCGCCGGACCGGAACTGCGCATGTTCAAGAGAGAGGGGAAGCTGCGCATGTGTAGGGCTGCCTGTCCCCTCCCCGACTTTTTTGCTGAGGCCCTGACCAATGGGAAAGGCTGAAAGACCGGAAGAACACTGCCCCCTCTAGCCAATCAGAGCTTCCCCATTGTCTGAATGCGCTAGTGGACAATGAGCTTGTTCAGAGGCTCATTCCCATCCAGCAAGGCTGCTGCTGCTCTCTCTCTGAATGAAGATTAAGCTTCAGACAGACTCAAACTTCTTCCTGTTGTCAACATCTGTGAGTAAAACACTTTCTTTTCTGCACCTTTCCATTTCTTTTCCCATTCTGGGGGAAATTGGGGACATCCAGCAGCAGAAATGAAAGGAAGTGGATCCAGGGAGGCTGCAGACTCTGGGATTGGCCCAGGTCTCTCTTCCTCTCTCTCTCTCTTAATGACATTGATATAGAAACATGGAAGTTAGGAGCAGAAGGAGGCCATTTAATCCTTCGAGCTTGCTCCGCCATTCATTACAATTATGGCTGATCATCTAACCCAATAGCTTAACTGTGCTTTTCCCCCATAACCTTTGATCCCATTTGCCCCAAGTGCTATATGTAGCTGCCTCTTGAATACAGTCAATATTTTGGCATCAACTACTTCCTGTGGTAATAAATTGCACAGTGTCATTACTCTTTGGATGAAAAAATGTCTCCACCCTCTGTCCTAAATGGTCTACCTTGAGTGCTCAGATTGTGACCCCAGGTTCTGTACTCCATCGACAACATCCTCCCTGCATCTATCCTGTCTTGACCTCTTAGAATTTTGTAAGTCTGTATGAGACCCCGCCCCCCTCTTTCATTTGAACTCAATGAAAACAATCCTAACCTTGTCAGTCTCTCCTCATACACCAATGCTGCGATTCCCTGAATCAGCCTGGTAAACATCCTTTGCTCCCTCGGCTTGACACATTTATGTCTGTCTAAAAGGATGGTCTTTTTCCTAATGTTCACAATTAAAGGGCTGTTTTCTCTAAGAGATGGCTGACATTTAAGGGGACAGTACATTAATAAAGGACCGAGATATGGCTAGTGTTGTTATATGATACCCAGATTAGATATATTATTTATGTTTCCGTAATAAAATACATTTATTATTTCTTACATTGTAATATAACACTGAAGCAATGCTATACGTTTCCAGTCATAAAGTCATTACAGCACAGAAAGAATCCAATTGGTAACTCCATGCTAATTCTCTGTATAACATTCCAGTCCCCCCATTCCCATTCGATATCCCCATTCTTTTGCAAGTTTATTTCTTCAAGTGCCCTTCTACTTTTATTTTTAAATAGAATCCATAGATATGGTTGGAGATTTACAACTTTATGGGAATGAAATAGGAAAGAATGTTACATAGAAACTAGAATTGTCTGTTCTGGATTTCTGTCCTATATTGACTGTCATGACTTTTGCAAACTTCTTTCACAGGACATTGGCCAAGGAATCACAGATGAAAACCTCAACCATCACATCTAGACAGTCATATTCTTTAGGATCTAGATATCTTGTAATGTGGAACTGTAGCTACGTTATATGTTTCCAGACATCTCTTCCCTCAGGGCGTTGTTGGTATTTTGGATTTCTGTTCCACAGGGACCAGTGCAGGCTGAAGATCATTGAATATATTCCAGTTAGACAGATTTTTAACTGAATGTTGTCAAGGATCAGAGGAACAGACAAGAAGATGGAGCAAAAGCTAAGATGTGGGGGATTTCTTCACTTAAGGGTTTGGGAAAGCTTTGGAATTCTCAACTCCTGAGGACAGTGAAGCTTCAATCATCAACTATGTTCAAGAGAGATTGGTTTCTACATATTGAAGATACGAAGGCATATGGTTTAGTGTGGGGGAAAATGATGCTGAGGTAGATGAACGAATTATCCCATTGAATAGTTTAAAAGATTCAATGGGTTAAATGGCCATCCTATTTGTTATGGTCTCTGTGTGCTGGACAGGAAGCAGTGAGCACGGATCTATCAATCAGCCTGAATCAGCACCTTCAGGAGAAACTGGGAGGGTGAATATTAGATACAGCAGAGTGAGAATGGAAGGAATGTGTGGGATAGAAATTTATAGCTTTTTGGGACTGAAATAAGAAAGAATGTTCCACAGAGACTAGAATTGTCTGTTCTGAATTTCTGCACTGTACTGACATTTATAACTTTTGTAAACTCCTTTTACAGGATATTGAAAGAGGAATCACAGGGTGAAATCTCAAATGTCAGGTCTAGATCAGACTGAGTCATATTCCTTGGGACCTGAATACCATTGGACTTTGAATCTGGAAGGAGAAATGGTTGTCTGGTCTGTTGATTTGAAAAGATTTCAAATGTCAGCGTGACTGGAAAAGCATCGTACACTGCTGCACGAGTGAGAATGTTCCAGTGCACTGACTGAAGAGCCTTAACCAGTTACACAGTCTGAATAAATATCACACCATTCACAGCGGGGAGAGAATGTACATGTATTGAGTGCTTGGACGAGGCTTCAGCTGATTGTCCACCAAAGAGAGAGGCAAGGACACCCACACCATGGAGAAATCATGGACATGTGTGGACTGTGGAAAGAGATATAAAGCCCCCTGTCAGCTGGATGCTCATCGGCGCAGCCACACTGGGGAAAGGCCATTCACCTGCTCTCAGTGTGGGAAGGGATTCACTCAGTTATCCAGCCTGCGGTCACACCAGCGAGTTCACACTGGGGAAAGGCCATTTATCTGTTCTCAGTGTGGGAAGAGGTTCGCTCAATCTTCCAACCTGCAGGCCCATGAGCGCATTCACACCGGGGAGAGACCGTTCACCTGCTCTCAGTGTGGAAAGGGATTTGCTTGTCCGTCCAATCTGCGGGCACACGCACGTGTTCACACCGGGGAGAGGCCGTTCACCTGCTCTCAATGCGGGAAGGGATTCAATCAGTCATCCAATCTGCAGGCACACCAGCGAGTTCACACTGGGGAGAGGCCGTTCACCTGCTCTCAATGCGGGAAGAGATTCACTCGGTCATTCTATCTGCAGATACACCAGCGAACTCACACGGGGAAGAGGCCATTCACCTGCTCTCAGTGTGGGAAGGGATTCACTCAGTCATCTGAACTGCGGAGACACCAGCGAGTTCACACTGGGGAGAGGCCGTTCACCTGCTCTGTGTGCGGGAAGGGATTCATGCAGTCATTCCATTTGCAGACACACCAGCGAATTCACACTGGGGAGAGACCGTTCACCTGCTCTGTGTGCGGGAAGGGATTCATGCAGTCAGCCCACCTATGGAAACACCAGCGAGTTCACACTGGGGAGAGACCGCTCGCCTGCTCTGTGTGAGAAGAGATATAGTCTTTCATCCCATCTGCTGAGACACCATCAAGTTCATGAGTGATTCTAGTGTGCTGTTATTGTTTCTGCTCTCAATTACATCCAGACTGCATTTTGTTCATTCTCTCAATGGGGAGAGTCGGAGGGTTTCTTTCTGCTGGGCTGGCTAGTCTCAGACTCCAGTGGGCTGATGCTCTTCGAGTCTTGTTGCGAATACATGGTTTTAAATTTCACAAGGATCACTTCATAAGAGCTCTTATAAAGGGTCATCCAGCCTAGAAACATTGGTTCTATTCTCGCTCCACAGATGCTGTCAGACCTGCTGAAATCTTGCAGCATTTTCTGTTTTTCAGATTCCGGCATCTGCAATATTTTGCTTTTATGCTAAAATGATTTGGTCTGACTGGAATCTGTACGACCCTTTGCCAGAACAGAGGGAGCAAAAGGAGAAAAAGGATAAGGATGATAATGTCTGGGTTCTGATTCTCTGAGCCCAAGTGTGATTAACAAAATGAGTGAATCAGTTTATAAAGAATAGAAGTTACCCATCCCTAATAAAAACTGATCACGTTAAATAGGTTCAGGAATATAACAAAAAAATTAACAGACAAAGTTTAAAATCATTTGTTTTGTTTTAAATGTGTGTAAATTGATGTAATTGTGTGCCAAGTTTTTGCTGTTCACTCCCCGCCCCTTTATAACTGTCGAAAAGTTAACCCTTTCAACAGACAGTTCATTTGTTTTTAAATCGCCTGTAAACCTGTGTATATTTTAGTTCATAATTGAATATTTATGGGAATTGGCTAAGATGGACTTCTGACATTTTAAAGTATAAAAAGTGATCTTGAGAAGGCAGTTTGGTAGAGAGAGGGGGAGGGAGATATGTTTACAGAGAAGTGTTGAGACCTGTTGGTTTTACGAGTTGTCCACATTTTTGGAGTGGTCACTTCATGTCCTGGTCTGAGAAGGATGGAGAGAAGTCTGTTCAATTGTTAATGTTAAACTTTCTCTCTAACTGTAAATCTGCACTTTTTTTAATCTTTCTGACTTTTTACATTTTTAATGATTAATAAACTTCCCAAATTCACCATTTAACGTATTCTTTTTTGCCATATGAGACACTGGAACCTGGGGTGATTTACAATGAAGGAGGTAATTGTAACAAGAGAACATCCATAAATCTTAGTTCAAATAAATCATAGTTCTGACAAATGGACTGCAATCCTTTATTACGAGAGAAATTGAACAAAGAAGATGTTATACTTCAGTTATGTAGGGCTTTGCTGAGACTACATCTTGAATACTGGGTGCAGTTTAGTCTCCTAGTTAAGAAATGATACAAATGCATTGAAACTGGATCTGAGAAGGTTTAATAGATTGCTTCCCGATTCTTGACCCTCAGGATAAATTTTGTCTGATTTTCCTTGTCTTCACCTCTGACAAAGTGTAATCCTGACTCAAAATATTGTCCCTATTCTTCCTTTACAGATGCTGTCAGACTTGCTGAGATTGTCTGTTTCTGTTTGATTCCAACAACAGTAGAATTTGCCTTTATACCAATTCTTGTTGGATAAGGAAATCACAAGTATCAGGTGTAGAACAAGAATGTGGAGAGTGTGGGGGATGGAGATTTACAGCTTTTGGGAAATAACATTCTGTAGAAATTAGAATTGTCTGTTCTGTATTTCCATCCTGTGCTGATACTGATGACTTTTTCATCAACTCCTTCCACAGGATATCAGAAGGTGAGGTTTCAGACAGAAATCTTGAATGAACATCATGTCAAAATCTGACCTGAATACCATCGGCCTTTCAGTGTAAAAGAAGAAATTGTTTTCTGTTCTGTCTGCTGCAGACGTTTTTCTTTGCATAAATTTAACTGGAAAAGCACTGAAACACGTGTATACCCGACTGAAAGTGTTCCAGTCCACGATTGTGGAAAAATCTTTAATCAGTTACGCAGCCTGAAAATACATGGCAGCATTCACAGTGGAGGGAGACCGTACCCGTGTTCTGTGTGAGATTTAACTGATTGTTTAACCTGGAGAGTCACAAGGAACCCAAACTATGGAGAAACCATGGAAATGTACAGTCTGTGGGAAGGGCTTCAGAGTCCCATCTCTGCTGGAAATTCATCGACGCTGAAACACTGGGGAGAGGCCATTCACCTGCTCTGTGTGTGGGAAGGGATTCACTCAGTTAATCAAACTGCAGACGCACCAGCGAGTTGACACTGGGGACAAACCATTCACCTGCTCTCAGTGTGGGAAGGGATTCACTTAGTCATCTGATCTGCAGGCACACCAGCGAGTTCACACTCAGGAGAGATCATTCACCTGCTCTCAGTGTGGGAAAGGATTCATTCACACATCCAGCCTGCAAAGACACCAGTGAGTTCACACGGGGGAGAGACCATTCACCTGCTGTCAGTGTGGGAAGGGATTCACTCGATTATTCCCCCTGCAGACACATCAGTGAGTTCACACTGGGGAGAAACCATTTACTTGTTCTCAGTGTGGGAAGAGATTCAGAACTTCATCTGCCCTGTTGAGACACCAGCGATTTCATGGTGAATACAGGTAGTGGATGCTGCTGTTATCATTTCCGCTCTCAATACATCCAGCACTGCATTTTTTTCATTCTCAATGTTGGTCAATGGGGAGGGTCAGAGAGTTTCTTTCTGCTGGACTGGCCGGTCTCACGACTTTGCTTCCAGTGAGTTGATGCTCTTTGAGTCTTGTTGTAAATACCTGGTTTCAAACTGGTCTGACGTGGTCTGACTTTTGAATGGACTTATCCTGCATTAAATTGACTTTTTCCACACCCTAGCTATGACTGTAATGCTACATTCTACACTCTTGTTTCCTTGTCTATGAACGGTATACTTTGTGTAGCATGCAAGAAATAATACTTTTCACTGTCATGAATAATAAATCAAAAAAAGTCACAAGGGTCACAGAGTGACAGGGTGTTAGGAAGTTCAGTAATATTTAGTAGGCATTTCTGTTTGGAAATCCCTCAAACGTTCATCCAATTTGCTTTGAAATTATTTATTGTCTCCACTTCCTCCACTCTCGTAGGCAGCGAGTTCCAGGTCATTACCTTTCACTGCATCAAAATATTCTTCCTCACATTCCCCGCCTCCGCATCTCTGACCCAAAACGTCAAATCTACATCTCCCTTGTCCTTGTCCCATCAGCGAATGGGAACAACTTTTCTTTGTCCACCTTATTTAAACTGTCAAAATCTTGTCCACCTCTATCAAGTCTCCCCTCAACTTCCTATGCTCCAAGGGGAACAACCCTAGCCTGACATTGACAATAAGGAACAAACTAAAAGAATGTTAATACCCGACATCAAATGGAAATGTTTTAAAGATATTGTGAATATATTGTTCCATCTAATAAAGGGATTTGAATAACTCAGCTTGGACGCAGTTGAATGAAATTATCAATCTAATATCCACCTACAGTTTAGAGGAACTCTAGAATGTGTAGCTGGATATATCTCCAGCACTGGGTGTACTGACACCTCAGGCATTGTAGCAGTTCAGGAAGGCAGTGTTGGGGGTTGACCAAGGCCGAGGCAGCTACATACAGCCAAATATTCTGTTATAATTGAAGGACTGCAGATTGAATGTGAAGCATTATGGGACTGGACTGTCTTGACCACATTCCTGTGACTGCTCAGTTTCTGCACTCACGGACCATTAAAGCTGTTTAACAGGACCCCGGAGGACTCCAAGGTCACCAAATAGCAGAGATAACACCCTCTATCTAACCCGAATCCGTTCCCTGAAGCTTGTAAACTTTAATCAAATCAGCAGTTACCTTCTTCATTCCGGCAAATACAATCCCAATTTCTGCAATCTCTTTGTTGCCCGTGAGAAGCAGAAGCAGAGGCCATTCAGCCCTTCCAGCCTGCTGCCCCCTTGAATTAGATGGTGGCCCGCCTGAATACTTGCTGCCGCTACTTTCCTGCCTTCTCGCCATAACCTTGAATTCCCCTGACCAATTAAACAAAAACCAAAAAGCATTGATCACGGCCTTGGATTTGGTGCCGACTGGGGGAATGAATCCCAAAGGTTGGCCAGTCTTAAAGAGAAGAAATTCTTCCTCATGTCTGTCTAAGATGAGCACTCCCTCATTCTGAGCCTGTGCCCTTTGGTCCGACCAACACTCTCCCATGAGTGGAAAGACACTCCTGACATTTTCCCTCGAGCAGAGAAGGCTGAGGATGGGACATGATTGTTGGGGGTGGAGGAGTGGGGGAGAAAATGGAGTATTTAAATCTCTCGCATGAAATTCTCTCAGCCAGTATGGTGCTTCACACTGCTGTCTCACAGCGCCAGCGACCCGGGTTCAATTCCAGCCTCACATCACAGTCTGTGTGGTGACAGAGCTGGAGGACCGAGCGCCAGCAACTGGTCCTCCAACCGATCGGAGTGAATGAGGGGCGGGGCCCTCATGACGCATGCGTCGTACCGCACAGCCTCCTGATAAAGATGGCGGCAGGGAATCTGGGCCTGTATCGGGGAAAAGCCCGAGCTGATTTCCCCGGTTCACAACCCGCATCCGAAATTTGTATTCGGGGCTCGTCACCGACACGGCGTTTTATTGAAGCCTCCTCCTCATCCTTCGGTTTCTGATGCGATGAGAATTTTCACCGCCTCAATGCCGAACTCCCAGCGGCACTGCGCATGCTCCAAAACACAATGTCCGGGCAGTGATTGACAGCAGCTCTGGACCAGTAGGAAGAGGGGGCGGGACTGGAGGACTGAGTGGAGCGGCTGGTCCTCCAACCAATGGGAGTGAATGAGGGGCGGGGCTGATCCCGGGTCTCCCTCGTTGGCTGTACCCATTAAGCTGCCTGTTCAATGTCGCTAATGTGCCTCCTTCCACCACCTCCTCTGGCAGCTTGTTCCAGGCATCCACCATTCTCTGCACGAAAAATTTCCCCTGCACATCTCCCTCAAACTACCCTCCCCCCTCACCTTGAACTTGTAACGCCTTGTAATTGACATTTCCACCCTGGGAAAAAGTGTCTGACTATCCACTTGCCTTTCAGGATTTTGTAGACCTCTATCAGATATCTCCTTTGCCTCTGTCTTTGCAGTGAAAACAATCCTAGTTTATTCAACCATTCCTTATAGCTGATGTCCTCGAGGCCAGGTAACAACCTGGTCAATTTTCAGTCAGGACACTGTGTGAGTGCCAGTGATGATATTCACAGATTCCTGATACTCTGATCTCACTAAGTTTTAGAAGTTGAGGGTTTGAGAGATTCTAAAAAGTTTTGGTTAACTGTAAATGTGACTCCTGCCTCTTCCATCTTCTCGTTTTCACCCCTTTCTGTAAGGAAATTAGTGAACCAGACTGGACTGAAGTTGAATATTCTAAATTTATGGGAAATAAAACTGCTTTGTTTGAATACATTGTTGCAGATGTCTGTTTTTCCCAGCTGAGTATTTGACTGTCTGGAGCTCACAAAGGGCAATATGGGGGAGGATCACATGGCGGAAACAGAACTTCAGTCTGTCCCTGTCATAGGGTGACACTGAGAGGGACAAACAGCATTTTTGTCTTTCTCATTTCTCTGACAGCCAAGTGGGTTAAGACTGAGGTGTGTAAGAAATATGTCCCAGCTGTTCTCTTGCCTGCAGTGATTGTGGAATCAGACACTTTAGGAACTTTCAAGCGGTTATTGGATCAGCTCATGGATCACAGGAGAATTGATAGGGAGTGGGATAGCTTGATCTTGGGTTTGCACATAGCTTGGCACAACATTGAGGGCCGAAGGGCCTGTACTATGCTGTAATCTTCTATAGTCCAGAGCTCCTAGACATGGAACAGAAGGCTGTTTTACAACTATGTTTAGAGTCAGGATAAATAATTGTGAAAGAAAATCAAATTACTACAGATGCTGGAAATCTGAAATAAAAACAAAGCTAGAAAAACTCAGCAGGTCTGGCGGCTTTTCTGCAGAAACAGAGCCAATGATTTGGAACTGAAGAAGAGTCATGTTGGACTGGAAACATTGACTCTGTTTCTATCTTTACAGATACTGTCGCAGTTGCAGAGAGTTTGCAACAATTCCGGCTTTTGAACAACGGTGAAGGCTGTCGAATCAAAGATTAGTGTAAAGCAAGGACTTGTTCCTGACTGAAAGTGGAACAGCGGGTTTAAATTTCCAGTCTGATAAATGATTGTGGTAATTGCACTGTGCACACTATTTCGAGGAAGGTGTTAAATAATTTGAAATAAGCCCGTTTGAATATATTTTCATAGAAAATAGGAAGAGGAGTAAGTCATTCTTGGCCAGTCATTATGATCATGGAGCAGGAAAGATGTATTTATATTCCATAATATCAGGTGGCAATGGCGGCGCTATTACCCAGCAAACACCGAGAGAGGGACTACACCCTATTTTCTAATACAGGAGATCATTGCGCAGGCTCAGTACCGCTCCCACCGGAGCATGCGCAGTGCGGTGTAGGCAGTGATCGGATGGGGTGGTGTTGGAGCAGCCGGAAAGCAGAAACTGGAGACAGCGGGTGAGTGAAGTTAAATGGAGCCTGAGGGTCAAAAGGGAGACCTTATAAACACCCGGTGTAGGAACCAGAACTTTCATAAACATCGGATATTAGCTTCAGTCCACAAATAAGATGCTCGAGGCCCTGTCTGACCGATTTTGTAGCCTACATCTTTCGAGAACAATGGGCAGCGTGGCCGCCATATTTATTGGGGGCAATGGACAGCAGGTGGTGGCCATTTTTATAGGGGGCAATGGGCAATAGGGCGCATGTGCAGTCGCCACCTCTGTCGGAGGCGATAGGCATTGATTCCAGAAGTTAGTTGCTGGGCTCCAGAATGGGTCTCTTTTCCATTAAGCCAAAGAAACATTGAATTGTTACACTGCAGAAAATGACTAACCCGTCATGCATGTGCTGGTTCTCTGCAAGGGAAAATCAGCTCATCCCATTACCCTGTCTTTTCACCAACAAGGCTAGCAGAAATTATTTCCCATCCCCAATTACCAGTGGAGAAGATTATGTTTTATCTTCTTGAACAGTTACGGGCAATGGGGTGAAGGTGCTCCCCATTGGGTCAGGAGTTACAGGCTATTCACCCAATGATGATGATGGGATGGTGATATATCTCTGTGGCACGGTAGCACAGTGGTTAGCACTGCTGCTTCACAGCTCCAGAGACCTGGGTTCGATTCCCAACGCAGGTCACTGTCTGTGTGGAGTTTGCACATTCTCCTTGTGTCTGCATGGGTTTCCTCTCACAGTCCAAAGATATGGGCAAGGTTGATTGGTGATGCTAAAGAAAATTGTTCCTTAGTGTCTTGAGATGCATAAATTAGAGGGATTAGGGAGTAAAATATGTGGGGATAGGGCCTGGGTGGGATTGTGGTCGGTGCAGACTCAATGGACTGAATAGCCTCTTTCTTCATGGGAGGGTTCTATGATTCTATGATCTCTGATTCAGTAATTACAATATGTATTTATACAGCATCTTTCATGTAATGAAACATTCTGAGGTGTTTCTCAGATGTGTTATAAAGCAACATTTGACATTGAATCATGTGAGCAGACATGAGGTTGGATGGGTAAAGGCTTGGTTAAAGAGGTAATTTTAATGAGTATGTTAAAGGGGGTGGGAGGATGATAGAGAGGGGAACAATTTAGAGGAAAATTGCAAAGTTTGTGGCCTTGCTAACTGGGAGTGTGGACATGTAGGATAGAGTGTTTAAAACTGTGAATGCTGAGGAAGCTGGAATGAAAGGAATGCAGAGATACAGTCCTCTCAGACTGCCTGGATCCAATACAGCCTACTGCCCAACAATTCCACAGCGGACAAAAATTCCTTGCCTTGCGCTCAACCCTGGAACATCTGGATTACAAAGACAGATATGTCAGACTCCTATTTTTTGACTACAGCTCAGCCTTCAGCATCATTATTCGCACAAAACTCATCTCCAAACTCTGTGGCCTGGGCTCGGCTCCTCCCTCCATGATTGGATGCTGAACTTCCTAACCCATAAACCACAATCAGTGAGGATAGGCAACAACATCTCCTCCTCGATCATCCTCAACACCAGTGCCCCGCAAGGCTGTGTTCTCAGCTGTTACTATACTCCTTATACACCTGTGACTGTGTGGCCAAATTTCCCTCCAACTCGATTTTCAAGTTTGCTAGTGGCACCACCGTAGTGGGTTGGATCTCCAACAATGATGAGACAGAGTACAGGAATGAGATAGAGAATCTGGTGAACTGGTGCAACAACAATAATCTCTCCCTCAATCTAAACAAAATGGAGGAAATTGCCATCAACTTAAGGAAACATAATGGAGAACGTGCCCTGTCTACATCAATGGGGATGAAATAGAAATGGTTGAACGTTTCAAGGTTTTAGGAGTCCAGATAATTAACAACCTGTCCTGGTGCCCCCCAAGCCAACAATATAGTTAAAAAAGCCCACCAATGCCTCTACTTTCTCAGAAGACTAAGGAAAACCTCATGGGATTCAGGGTGAGGTAGCGAAATGCATTCAAAATTGACTTGATGACAGAAGCCAGGGGGTGGTTGTAGAGGGTTGTTTTTCAAACTGGAGACCGGTGACCAGCAGAGTGTCTCAGGAAATCCACGCAGACACGAGGAGAACATGTAAACACACAAATAGTGACCCGAGCCGGGTATCAAACCCAGATCCCTGGAGCTGTGAAGCAGCAATGCTAACCACTGTGCTACCGTGCTGCCCGTGGTCTATGAACGGTATGCTTTGTCGGTATTAGCATGCAGGAAAAAATACTTTTCACTGTGTACTAATACATGTGAGAATAATAAATCAAATCAAAACAAAAGAATGAGTGACGGTTTGAGCAGCAGATGAACAGAGTAGACTGGAGTTGGGTGATATTACTGAGGTGGAACTGGTCTTGGTAATGATGTGGATTTGTGGTCAGATTCTCAGGTTGGGTGTAATATTTTGCTGTGGTTGTGAACAGTCTCAGACAATTTCAGAGGAGGGGGATGGAGTCAATGGGTGGAATTTGTAGCAGAGAGTGGAGACAATAACAATAGTTTTCCCAGGATTAAAATGGAGGAAAATTCTAGCCCAGAGATGGAGAGATCTTTCAGGGAATCAAAGGATTGGGGGAGGAGTGGGAAATGGGCACTAAAACCAGCTGAGTTTCACAACCCGCCTTTCTGTTTTTTTTGAGTTCTCTCACACTCCCTTTTTTTCTGTTTTAAATCAATTTCACAGGGTGTTGGAAGGGGAAGATCTGCAGTCAGGGAAACTGAAACCAAACATCACATGAGAATCTGAATATCATCAGGTTTTTAACATGCAAGAAAACAGCAATGTTCACAGTGTAGATAAACCATGGAAATCTGGGGACTGTGAGCAAGGATTCAGCTCCCTGTCTGAGCTGGAAACTCATCAGCCCCGTCACACTGAGGAGAGGCCATTCACCTGCCCTGAGTGTGGGAAGGGATTCACTTGGTCATCCAACCTGTTGAGGCACCAGCGTGTTCATAATGGGCAGAAGCCTTTCACCTGCCCCGACTGTGGGAAGGGATTCACTCGATCATCTGGGCTGCAACAACACCACTGAGTTCACACTGGGGAGAGGCCATTCACCTGCTCCAAGTGTGGGAAGGGTTTTACTGATTCATCCAGTCTGCTGAAACATCAGCGAGTTCACACTGATGAGAGACCATTTAAATGCCCGGACTGTGGGAAGTGCTATAAAAGTTCTCTGAACCTAATGCGACATCAGCTTGTTCACACTGATGAGAGGCCCTTCAGATGCTCTCACTGTGAGACTGGGTTCAGACAATCATCTGAACTCACTGCACATCAGCGAATTCACACTGGGGAGAAGCCATTCATCTGTCTGAAATGTGGGAAGAGATTCACTCGATCATCAGGGCTTCTACAACACCATCGAGTTCACACAGGGGAGAGAACATTCACCTGCTCCAAATGTGGGAAGGGATTCAGCGATTTGTCCGCTCTGCTGAAACACCAGCAAGTTCACATTGAGAAGAGACCTTTTAAATGTGCTGACTGTGAGAAATGCTATAAACGTACTGTGGACCTGATGCGCCATCAGCTTGTTCACACTGACGAGAGACCATTCAGGTGCTCTCACTGCGGGATTGGGTTTAGACAATTATGTCAACTGACTGCACACCAGCGGATTCACACTGGAGAGAAGCCATTCATCTGTTTGCAGTGTGAGAAAGGATTTACTCAGTCAGCCACCCTGCAGAGACACCAGCGAATTCACACTGGAGAGAGACTATTCATGTGCCTCGTGTGTGGGAAGAGATTCACTCGCTCATCCACCCTGACAAGTCACCAGCGAGTTCACAAATAATCAGTGACTGGATTTTACTGTAAAACTCATTCCTGGATGTGATATGTTCATTGATGTCCATTTCTATTGATATGTCAAGAAAATCTGAGAAATTAATATATTTTTTGTGGGTAAATTCTGATTTTTTTAAACTGAAGTGACTGATAATTACAAAAGGAGACAGAATGGCCATGTGAATTTAAACTGTGGGAATTTTTTATGCATTTGTGGGAAATGAGCGTCACTGCATGGCCAGCATTTACTGCGCATCCTTAGCTGCCATTGAACTGAGTGGCTTACTAGGCCATTTCAGAGGGGAGTTGACAGTCAATCACATTGCTATGGCTCCAGGGTCACATGTAAGATGGACAGGTAAGGTTGGCAGATTTCCTTCTCCGAAAGGACATTCATGAGGTGTCATAGTGGTTAACACAGTTGCCTCACAACGCCAGGGACCTACATTTGAATCCCGGCATGGATCACTGTCTGTGTGGAGTTTGCATGTTCTCTGCATGGGTTTCCTCCAGTGAGTCCAGTTTCCTCCCACAATCTGGAAGACATGCTGGTTAGGTGCATTGACTTGAACAAATGCTGGAGTGTGGCGACAGGGGAATTTCACAGTATCCTCACTGCACAATTAATGTAAGCCTATTTGTGATTAATAAATAAACTTTACTTTTTACTGAACCAAATGTTTTTTTCATGTCAATTGACAATGGTTTCATGGTCAGCAGTAGATTCTTAATTCTGATTTTTTTTTCATTGAATTCAATTATTTTTATTGAATTAGATGTATGAGGCAAGTTTTTTTTTACATAGAGGGTAGTAGATGCCTGGAACTCATTGCCAGGGAGGTAGTGGAAGCAGATATGATAGTGACTTAAGGGATGCCTGGATAAATGATTGAATAAGATGGGAATAGAGGGATATGGTCACCAGAGGGATTTTTAGTTCAGACGGGCAGCATGGTGTGTGTAGGCTTGGAGGGCCAAAGGGCCAGCTCCTGTACTGTAATTTTCTTTTCTCTTGTTCTTTGTTCAAATTACACCACTTGCTGTAGTGGGATTTGAACCCAGCCTTCAGAACATTAGCTGAGTTTATGGATTAACAGTCTAGGAGATAATACCATTGACCATCACCTCCCGTCTGGAACAAAACTGTTTTCATCACTGAAGTCCCACTGTGATGTAATAGTCTCTATGACATCATCACAGCAGGACTGGATGACATCATCAGAGTCCATTGTTTGTGAATGAACCACATCAATAACAGGAAATACTCATCAAGCTGAGCACATTCTCTAGGCTGACACTCCAGTCTGACATTGAGGGACTGCTGCACTCTGAAACACAGTGTCCTTCACACGGAGCTTGTAGAGTTCTGGCCACAACCTTTCAATCTTCCTTATAGAGTTGTGGTGATGAAGGACAGAGAATATAAATGTTATATCTCTGTTCAAAAACACAGCAATTATAGAACAATCAGCTTAACATCGGTGAAAAGCCAATAAACTGAGACACAACCAACTGTCACTTGGAAAAGTATGGGTTATAATTTCCAGTATTTTCTGTTTTTAAATACTGAAAACTGCTCTGGATTTCAAGGCTGGGAGAGACACTGTGAAAGATATAGGGAGCTGGGACTTGTCCATGATTGGAAACAATACTTCTCACCAATACATGTGACAATAATAAATCAAACGTTAAAAAAAGCGTAATTGAAAGTCTGAAATAATCGAGTTAGAAAGGGGAAAAGAACAGGACATCAATTAATCGCTTATCCTGGAGAAATCAAGGATTTGACATACTGTGTTTGAAACAAAACTGATTTATTTAACAGATGTCAGCATATTAAACTCTCATCCAGATACAGAGATTATTAACATCAGAAGAAATAGACGTGAATTGTCTGTATGCATTTGGTCAAGAGGAGATTGATTGAGGTATTCAAGATGCTGAGGAATTGGGAAGGTGAAATAGTGAGAATATGTTTCCACCAAGAGAACATCAAAAAACCAGAGGACACAAACATACATTAATGGGGAAAATTATTTTCACCTAGAGAGTGGTTGGAATCTGGAATAAACTTCCTGTGAGGGCAGTGAAGGTAGGTTTGACCAAGATACTGAAAAGAGAATTGGATTATCTGAAAAGAATGTGTAAGTTTATAGGGGTTACGGCAGGGGAGTGGCATTAGGCTCTTTCAGTGAACCAGTGCAGATTTGATGAGCTGAACGGCTTCTTTCTGTATTGTAAAGAATGTGATGAGAGGTCCTGAATGATGGGGAAGATCACAAGCAGCGGTTCTTAAAGGGAAACCGCAACCCCAAAAAAGCAATCAGCTTTAGATTGAGAATATTAAGCTGTGGTCCACCTACAGGGATTATTAACATCTGCAGAAACAAACCTCAAATTTCAGAATGAATGTGGCTCACTCCTGGATGTGACCAACAGCAGCAATTATAGCAGAATCCACTCCCTGCACTCACTCATGACATTGCTGATGTGTCATCAGCTGGGAGAAGGGAGTGAATTCCTTCCCACACTGAGCAGGTGAATGGTCTCTCTCCAGTATAAAGTCGCTGATGTGCTTTGAGGCTGGATGAATGTCTGAAGCTCTTTCCACAATCAGTGCAGCTGAATGGCCTCTCCTCAGTGTGAACTCGCTGGTGTGTCACAAGGTTGGTTGAATTAATGAATTGCTTCCCACACACAGAGCAGGTGAACGGTCTCTCCCCAGTGTGAACTCTCCTATGTAATTGTAGGTTATACATGTGGACGAATCTCTTCCCCACACACAGAGCAAGTGTATGGCCTCTCTCCAGTGTGAACTCACTGGTGTAATGTTAGGCAGGATGATTGAGTAAATTCCTTCCAACACATGGGGCAGGTGAAGGGTCTCTCCTCAGTGTGGGTGCGTTGATGAGTTTCCAGTTTGAATGGGCAAGTGAATGCTTTCCCACAGTCCCCACATATCCACGGTTTCTCTATGATGTCAGTATCATCATGTCTCTCCATATTGGGCAATTAGTTGAAGCTTCATCCACACAAAGAACACATGCACAGATTCACATTGCAGTGAATGGTCTGATCTTTTTTCAGGCTGTGTAACTGGTTAAAGTTCTTTCCACAGTCAGTTCACTGGAAAACTCTCACTCGGTTATGTGTGTGTCTCAGTGCTTTTCCAGTCACATTGATGTTGAAATTTTTTCCTGCATTCCATGTTCAAAGGCTGATAGTGTTCAGGTGCTGCTAAACTGACCGACTGTTAAATCTTGATTCCATTTTTCTGACTGTAAATCTTCCCCTTCAAATATCCTGGAAAAGGAGTTTACAAAACTATTGTCAGTCCACAATAGAAATTCTGATCAGATAAGTCTAATTTCAAAACAATATCTTTTCTGCTCTTGTTCCTAAAAACAGTAAATCTCTGTCCCACACATACTCCCTCCTCCCCAGGGAAAGGGCAGCACAGCGGTTAGCACTGTTGCATCAACAGTGCCAGGAACCTGAGTTTGATTCCCAGCTTGGATCACTATTTGTGTGGAAGTTACATGTTCTCCCCGTGTCTGCATGGGTTTCCTTCAAATGCTCCGATTTCATCCTTCAGTCCAAAGATGTGTGTTTTAGGTGGATTGGCTATGCTAAATTAGCCCTTATTGTTAGGGGATCTAGATAAGATAAATGCATGGGATTGTGGTCAGTGCAGACTCGATGGACCAAATGGCATCCTTCTGCACTGAGGGATTCCAAGACATCCAAATGAAATATTCTGTATTTTTCATGCATCCTTACAACTAATTTGTACAAATCACTCCAATGCCAGTTCTCCCCTATCTCTGGGATCACCTTTAACACTGCTCTGATTCTGGTTTCCTGCACATTCCCTATTTTAGTCACTCCAACATTAGTGACCAGACCCTAAGTGCGCAGGGACTAATTCGCAAAGAATTCCTACAATGCAGAAGGAAATCATTTGTCCATCAAGTCTGCACCAATTCTTTGAATATTTTACCCCTGATCTATACCAGTAATCCACGTTTTTACCCCACTAATCCCCCTTACATGCACATCTTAAAGCAGAGCATAAAGGAGAACATACCCTGTCTACATCAACAGGGACAAAGTAGAAAAGGTCGAGAGCTTCAAGTTCTTAGGTGTCCAGATCACCAACAACCTGTCTTGATTTCCCCCTATGTCAACACTATCGTTAAAAAAAGCCCATCAACATTTTACTTTCTCAGAAGATTAAGGAAACTTGGCATGTCAGCTACAACTCTCACCAACTTTTACAGATACAACCAGAAAGAATGTTTTCTATGGTGCATCACAGTTCCTGTTCTGCCCAATCCACCACACAAACCAGCCTCTCATCCATTGACTCTGTCTACACTTCCCAATGCCTCGGCAAAGCGGCCAGCATAATTAAGGACCTCACACATTCTCTTTCCCACTTTCTCCCTTTGAAAAAAAGATACAAAAATCTGAGGTCACTTACCAATCGACTCAAGAGTAGCTTCTTCCTTGCTGCTCCAGACTTACCTTGTATTAAGTTGTTCTATATTCTAGCTATGAATATATTCTGCACTCTCTCATGTGTTTGTCTATGAATGGTATGTTTTGCCTTGTAGCGCACAAGAAACAATTTCATTGTATGTTAATACATGCAACAATCTTAAATCAATTTAAATCTTTGTACACAAAGGGGCTACATAGCATGGCCAATCCTCCTAAGCATCACACCTTTGGAATGGTGGAAGAAAACCAGAACGTCCGGAGGAAACCCACACAGTCACAGGCATAACGTGCAAACTCTGCACAGATAGTGACCTAAGGCTGGAATCGAACTAGAGTCCCTGGAGCTGTGAGACAGCAGTGCTAACCATCCTGATGTTAATGATGTTTTATAAATATAAGTTGTTGTTAGCTATAACCGTAGTTTCTGTTTTACACCAATGGATTGATTTAATAACAAACTCTATCTCTGGTATTTTTTTCATTCATTTGGTTTCACCCTCGAGAACTACCGTGGCTGCGCATGCGTTGTTCGAATTTACCTCAATAAAGATGGCGGATACGCATGCGCTTTGTAGTAGGTGAATCCCGGTAAAGATGGCGGATGTGAACTCGGGCCCGAGGAATTTTCTTCGCAGATTGAGGGTTTGTGGTGTTTATAAAGACTCAGCGACCACCCACCAACTCCATTTATATTTCCGATTTTATTTCCACACTCGGTCTTTGTAAAAATCTCCATTTAAAACCGGCTCGCCCAAGCTCCTTACCGTCTGTCTGCGCATGCTCCAGCTTCCGAACCGGGATGGGGCCGTTAACCTGGGCCTGTTCCCGGGAGAAGCCCCGCAGCTGCAAACCAGGGAGCGGACAGTGATTCTGAAGCGGATCCACAAAGTGTTTCCAGACCCTCCGAGCCACCGCCTAACGCTGACTCCGCTTCTCTGGGAGAAACCAGCACCAAGGCCAGGGCGCATGCTCCATATCACAATGCCCGGGGAACTGATTGACACGCCAACAGACCAATAGGAAAGAGGGGGCGGGGCTGGAGGACCGAGCGGGAGCGGCTGCTCCTCCAACCAATCGGAGTGAATGAGGGGCGGGGCTGGAGACCAACACTCAGCTGAAACCTGGTGAATGTGGGGCAAACATTGCAGCAGCGGAGGGGGAGGCGCTGGAACTCGCGGCTGGATATTGGGGAGGGTCTGGAAACACTTTGTGGATCCGCAAACCCTTCAGAATCACTGGCAGCTCCCTGGTTTGCAGCTGCGCAGCTTCTCCCTCCCAGGAATAGGCCCGGGTTAACAGCCCCAAGCTGGTTCAGACACTGGAGGATGGTTCACATCAGAGGATGGGGAAGGGTACAATAAATATGAGGTGACACTTTGGCCCCAAATCAATGAGGATCTCTGGAAAGGAAGGAAACCCTGGGAGGCTGGTTTTATTGTCAGTCTGCAAATAGGAGCTGGAGAACTGAACCCAAACAGAGGGAGGGAGAAAACTGGGAGTGGAGGAAAGAGAATTGTCTGTTCAGCGTTTCCACTGTGGGCTGATTTTTAAAACAGTTTTTACACACAGTTACAATTTGATGATTTACACACAGAAAACTCAACCCCAAGAGAAATATTTGTCTCTCTGTAATTTGTATTCTGCATTGGTTGTGATGTTTTTTCTGAACAAAAATTACAGCTTTCAGGAAAAATTAAATGGAATGAAGTTTTTTCTTATGGAGCAGTGACCTGATAGAAGTCTTTAAAATTATCAGTGCCTTGGACAGGGGAAATGAGGAGAGAATGCTTCCACTTGTGACAGAGTCTAAAATGAGGAAAATCAATAAACAAAGAGTCATAAATACTAGATAGTTACTAATAAATCCAGGAAGGCAATAAGGACAAATGTAGAATTGCCAGAGAAATGAGGAAAGTGCTGAAATTGTTTCAAAAGGAAATGGGAGAAGCGCACAAGAGAAAAAGAAATAGAAAAATCAACTGAAAGGCTGAGATGAGATTTATGGGACAGGAGAAAATGTGTCAAGTATAAAGAATTAAACTGAATGGTTTGTTTGTGTCTTGTAATTCAAAGTAATTCAATGTAAACTCCTTTTCCAGAATATCTACAGACGGATGATTCAAATCAAACGTCTCGGGATCTGACAGTGTCACACAATTCTTCAGGATCTGAATATCAAAGGCCGATGAATGTGGAAGGAGAAATGTTTGCTTATTTTGTCTTTGGGAAATTATCCAACATCATTGTGACTGGAAAAGCCCCGAGACTCTCACGTCTCCGTTATTTTTCTACAGCTGGAACAGAGTTTTGACCAGTCACACAACGTGGAAGGAAATAACACATTAACATCAGGTGGACACCGTATTCGTGTTCTTTGTGTGGACCTGGTTTTTAACTGATTGGATAACCTGGAGAGATATGAGGACATCTGCACCATGTGAACAAGGAGCAGCAACAGGCCATTCGGCCCCACGGGTCAGTTCCACCATTTAATAACGTCATGGCTGATCTGATAGTCAGCTCGAATCGGCCTACGCCCGATAGCCTGTCAATAATCATGGGGAAACCGTGGAAATGTGTGGACTGTGGGACGGGATTCAATTACCCATCTGAATTGGAAACCCATCGACGTATTCACACTGGGGAGAGACCGTTCACCTGCTGTGTGTGTGGGAAGGGATTCACTCAGTCATCCAGCCTGTACACACACCAGCATGTTCACACTGGGGAGAGGCCATTCACCTGTCTTCAATGTGGGAAGGGATTTAATGCCTTATCAAACCTCCGGACTCACCACCAGGTTCACTCTGATCAGAGACCATTTAAATGTTCTGATTGTGAGAAGAGCTTTAAAAGCAGAAAGGATTTATTGATTCACCAACGCACTCACACTGGGGAGAGGCCGTTCATCTGCAACATGTGTGGGAAGGGATTCACTCAGTCGTCCCACCTCCTGACACACCAAAGTGTTCACACTGATCAGAGACCATTTAAATGTTCTGACTGTGAGAAGAGCTTTAAAAGCAGAAAGGACTTATTGATTCATCAACGCACTCACACTGGGGAGAGGCCGTTCATTTGCTCCGTGTGTGGGAAGGGATTCACTTGTTCGTCGCAGCTCCTGAAACACCAATTTGTTCACACTGATCAGAGACCTATCAATTGTTCTGAATGTGAGAAAACATTTAAAAGCAGAAAGGATCTTCTGAAACATCAGCATATTCACACTGGGGAGAGGCCGTTCATCTGCTCTCTCTGTGAGAAGGGATTCACTCGATTAGCCCACCTTCTGAGACACCATCGAGTTCACACTGGGGAGAGGCCGTTCACCTGCCCTGTATGTTGTCAGGAATTCACTGATACATCCGACCTTCTGATACACCGGCGAGTTCACACTGGAGAGAGACCTTACTGTTGCCTCCTGTGCGGCAAGAGATTCACTCAGTCATCCCACCTGACTACACACCAACTTGTTCACACTGATCAGAGACCTTTTGAGTGTTCTGATTGTGAGAGGAGTTTTAAAAGTAAACAGAACCTGTTGAAACACCAGCGAGTTCATACTGGGGAAAGGCCGTTCAACTGTTCCATGTGTGGGAAGGGATTCACAGAGTCAAACAACCTGCTGAAACACCAGCAAGTTCACGGGCGACAGCAGGAGTTGGATTCTGCTGTTAATCACATCCAGGACTGAATAGTGTCTGGTTATCAGTGAGGTTCCACTGTTTTGTGATATATATCAATGACTTAGACTTAAATGTAAGGATCATGATTCAGTTTGCAGATGATACAACAATTGTATTTGTGTTTAACAATCCAGAAGATAGCCGTGGGCTGCAGGAAGATATCAGTGGGCTGGTCAGATGGACAGAAAAATGGCACATGGAATTCGATCTGAGAGAGAATGAATTTGGGACATTAGACAAGACAAGGGAATGAACAATAAAGGAGATGATGCTGAGAATTATAAAGGATCAGAGAGAACCTGGAGTTAACATCCAGATATCTGTGAAAGAGGCTGGACAGGTAGATCATAAGATCATAAGCAGAATTAGGCCATTCAGCCCATTGAGCCTGCTCTGTCATTCAGTCAAGGCTGATAATTTTCTCAATCAGGTGGTCAAGAAGACATTTGGCCCAAGCCTGGTATAGAAGAGGAGGGAGATTATGCTCAAACTGAAGCAGAGAGTGGGAATAAATGGATTCTTTTCCGAGTGGCAATCAGTGACTAGTGGGTAAGGAAGCGTTCAATGCTGCAATCCCAGCTGTTCATAATATCCATTAATGATTTGGATGAAGGAATTGAATGCAATATCTCCAATTTTCAGGCGACACTAAGCTAGGTGGCAGTGTGTGTGCTGTGAGGAGGATCCTAAGTGGCTACAGGGTGACTTGAACAGGCTGAGTGGGCAGATACACGGCAAATGCAATATAATGTGGATAAATGTGAGGTTATCAACTTTGGTGGCACAAACAGGAAGAAAGATGACTATCTGAATGGTGGCTGAATTTAGGAAAAGGGGAAGTGCAATGTGATCTGGATCTCATGGTGGAACAGTTGCTGAAAATTGTCATGCTGGTAAAGCAGGCAGTGAGGAAAGCTAATGGCATGCTGGCCTTCATAGCAAGAGGATTTGAGTACAGGAGTAAAGATGTTTTGCTGCAGTTATATAGAGCCTTGGGGAAGCCACACCTTGAGTATTGTGTAAAGTTTTGGTCTCCTAGCCTGAGGAAGGACATTCTTGCTATTGAAGGTGAGGGTTCACCTGCCATTCCAGACTGATTCCTGGAATGGCAGGACTGACAAATAGAGAGATTGGATCGACTGGGCTTGTACTGACTGGAATTTAGAAGAATGAGAGCGGATTTCATCGAAACAGATAAAATCCTGATGGCACTGGACAGGCTAGAGGCAGGAAAAATGTTCCTGAATTTGGGGAAGTCCAGAACTAGGAGTCACAGTCTAAGAATAAGGGGTAAGCAATTCAGGACTGAGATAAGGAAGAACTTCTTCACTCAGAGTTGTGAACTTGTGGAATTCTCTACCACAGAAAACTCGGGGAACAGTTTGTTAGATATATTCAAGAGAGAGCTGGACGTGGCCCTTGTGGCTAAAGGGATCAAGGGGTCTGGAGAGAAATGGGAGTGTGATACTGAAAGTGCCTGATCAGCCATGATAATGAATGGTGGAGCAGGCTCAAAGGGTTGATTGACCTACTCCTGCATCTATTCTCTATGTTTCTATATTTATATCACGATTCTTAGAATTCGTAGGAGGTGGCCATTTGGCCCATCAAATCTACACTGACAACAATCCCACCCAGGTCCTATCCCCGTAACCCCATATATTTACCCCTCTAACATATGCATCAGGACAATTTAGCATAGTCAATCCACCTAACCTGCACATGTTTGGGCTGTGGAAGGAAACTGGAGGAAATCCATACAGATACAGGGAGAACCTGTAAACTCCATACAGGCAGTGACCCAAGCCTGGAATCGAACCTGGGTCTCTGGAGCTGTGAGACAGCACTCCTAACCATTTGCTCATTCCTAACTGCCCCCTGGCACCCAGAGGGAACATGCAAACAGTCACCCAAAACTGAAATTGAACCGGATCCCTGGCACTTCGAGGTTGTGGTGCTATCTCTGTGTGAGCTGTGTGCAGCTATCTGTGTGAAGTTTGCATGTTCTCCCTGTGTCTGCATGGGTTTGCTTAGAGTGCTTCAATTTCCTCCCAAATTCCAAAGATGTGCAGATTAGTGGATTGGCCATGGAAATTGCTTCTTACTGTATGAGTTAGGGGAATTAATACGGTAAATACATGGAGTTAGAATTCAGCCTCGGTAAGAGTCAGTAAGACTCAATAGGCTGAATGGCCTCTTCTCCACTCTAATGATTTAATAAGAAACATTATTTAATATATTCCAATCTGATTCAGCATGCATCCTGTTCACAGCACATGAATTTTTCTTGAAGATCAGTTGTTCCTTTGTAATCTGTGTTGTTCTGAATGATGACAGTATTAACCTTATCCAAACCTGCCCTAACCCTCCTGTCGGTTCATTTACTGAAACAAGGGTCTGTTGTTTTAATGGTGATGATCTCTGTCTGCTCAGTTATTCCTTTAACTCGGCCTACAATTGCTGTGAATTGCTCTCTCATGCTCCCACATCTCAGTGAGAAATGTTGGTCTGTTTGTTTCACACCCACAGGGCTCCATCTGTTTAAAGCCACAAACAGTTTCAGTTTTCCTCAATATTTATCCAATTTCCTTTTAAAGTTATTATTAAACCTGATTCTAGCACCTGTCAGTTTGTACATTCAAGATCAAATTATTGTGTACAAAAAATCTCCTTATCACCCCCTTCAATTCTGTTGTCAATTATAGTAAATCTCTGTGTCCTCTGCTTAAGGTCTAGATTGTAATAACTGAGAGAGGTTTAGGGCAGAGATTACTGATACAAGGCCCAGATTGCAATAATTGAGAGGGGTTTAGGGCAGAGATTACTGAAACAAGGCCCAGATTGTAATAACCGAGAGAGGTTTAGGGCAGAGATTACTGATACAAGGCCCAGATTGTACACCCTTCGCTACATCAGGGTGTGGTGTGGGTTTGCATCTTTCGGATATATTGGGAGTCAGTGGCGATGTCCAATTTTTGGATAAATGAATTTTGACCTTGGACTGCACCATTGTTTCAATGTAGACTTGGACAATAACCATTATTGTGATTTATCTGAACATGTCAACAAATATCCCGTTGTTTTCTGAATAAGTATCCCAACATTTGCAAAGTCTTTGTTTCTCATTTGTGTGTAAAATCCCTACAGTACAGGGGGAGGCCATTCTGTCCATCAAGTCTGCACTAACCACAATCCCATCCATGCTCTGTCCCTGTATCCCACACATTTACCCTGCAGCTCCCCCTGTCACTAAAGCATGACCAATCAGCCTATCCCGCATATCTTTGAACAGTGGGAGGAAACCGGAGCACCCTGGGGAAACCCATGCAGACATGGGGAAAACGTGCAAACACCACACAGTCACACGAGGCCAGAATTGAATCAAGTCCCTTTGAGACAGCAGTGTGAACCGGTGCGCTACAGCGGTGCCAGTATCTGGTGGTTGTTTACAGTTGGCGATGGGACAATGTTAAATGGACAGTTTAGCCGGATTGGATAACCATTTGGATTTCCAAAAGGGCTGGGGAACTGTGGTGCTGAGGAAAGATTGGATTGGCAAAGTTTGTTTTCCTCAGAGTAGAGGAAGCAGAGGAAGACCAAACTGAGGTGTCCAAAATTATGAGGGAGCCAAGACAGGGTGGGTAGAAAAGGCCTGTTTCCCCTGAGCAGAGAGAGGTCACTTATCGTGAGTGGGTGGGGATGGGGGGCAGTGTGGGAGGGGGGTTAATGGGGGCTCCACAGATATAAAGCGATTGGGGGAAGGATTAGAGGGGGTATTAGGAAGAAGGTTCTCATTCAGGGGGTGGTGGATGTCTGGAATTCGCTGCCTAAACTGATGGTTTGGACAGAAATCTCTCGGCTCACTCGCCTGGCATGCAGATCTGTAGCTGAAATGCTGGAACTTGTAGAAAGAGAGGCTAGGGGCTGGATTGCTGGAAAGTGGGATGATAATGAAGTCTTTATTTCCCAAGTTGGTGAAGATGTGATGGGCTGAATGGCCTCTTCTTGAGCCACAACTTTTTCCCTGCTTTCTGTTAGCCCTATTGATGGGCAGAAGGGATAGATGAGCTGGGTTTTAATTCGTAACAAGAGCATGAATGAGAGAAAATGTTGAGGTGAAGCTGAATTTTTTTTCTGATTTCCACCCCTCCCCTCATCAAAGTGAGTCAGAAATCATCCCACCCCCACTCCCACCTCCACCTGTCCTGTGTTCCCTCCAAATACATTTCGGGTTACGGGAATAGGATAAAATACTGTGTTGACGTAGACTTGATGCACTGTCGGGATTTTATGATTTTAATGGGGGGGCGTAGTTTGATATCTGGGGGAGAGTGTTACAACACAGTGGCACAGTGGTTAGCATTGCTGCCTCACAGCACTAGGGTCCCAAATATGATTTCTGGCTTGGGTCACTATCTGTGTGGAATTTGCACATTCTCCCCATGTCTGCATGGGTTTCCTCCAGATGCTCTGGTTTCCTCCAGCAGTCCGAAAGACATGCTGGTTAGATGCATTGGCCATGCTAAATTTTTCGTCAGTTTACCCAAACAGAAATGTGGCGACTGGGGAATTTTAACAGTAACTTCACTGCAATGTTAATGTAAGCCTACTTATTATTGACACGAATAAATAAATTTATACTGAACGTCAAGGTGCTGTTGTGACAATGCACCCTCTTGTTTAAACACTCTGCAATGCTGAGACTGGGGAGAGGAGTGAACAACAGGGAGCAGCATTGCAGCTTCTCTCCCCCCATTGAAACTGGGATTGTTGCTCCATCTGCTGCACCATCCCCACCACATCCACTGGGGGCAATCTGGACAATGGGCTGCAGGCAGACCTCACTGCGCCTGCGCCACACTCACTCACAGCGTCGGCGGCCATCTTGCGTTGCCATGGGAGACGGCGGCGGCCATCTTGCGTTGCCAGGGGAGACGGCACCCTGTGCGCTGCATTCTGGGGGGTTTCCACTGCCGCCCATGCGCCCAGGCAGTTATATTTGAATCTTTTAATATTTTGAATCTTGATGATTATTATTCACATCCTCACCCGTCAGACTTTCGTTCTCTTCTCTATTCGATTTTTTTTTAAATTCCGTCTTTTTTTTAAATCACATCCGCGCGGTGTGCTCTGGGAAAATACTAAAGCACATGCGCGGTTCCGCCACCTGTCTCTTTATAAAAATATGTATTTTATTTAATTTTAATTCCGCTCCTGGCGGGATTTCCAGGTGGGAATTTCTTTCACTTTTTACATTTCTGAACCGTCGCTTTTCCCTCGCGGAGGGGGCAGGGCGTGTGACGTCACGACAATATGGCGGCTAGCCCGCCTCTTTACAGGCCCCGGATATTCCGCCAACGAGCAACGGTTGACCGGAGTGGGCAAGAGGTGACTCAGGTTGGAGAAGGTTCCGGACGTGTTATACTGCCTCCTGGTGGACAGGAAGGGAAGTAGCAGCAGCACCGTTTGTGTCCAAAGGCTTCCCCAGTTCTGCTGCTCAGAGACACTGGGAACCTCTTCAATTGGAAACTTCAGCTTCCCACATTCACCTGCTGTGTTCAGTCATTATTTAATAAACAATCTCTGGTGAAATCAGAAACAACTTGTTCACATTAAAGGGGATGGGAATCTGAACCGTTCTGCTCAAAAGGCTCTGCTTGCCTTGAAATTTCAATTGAAATGTTCAAGATGAGACTTTATAGATGCAAGTCACGTTATATGTGGAACGCTCATGATGCCACAATAAAATCAGTTATTTTCTCCACAACCAGAAATACTGAATTTTATGACAATTTTTACAAAATTGTGTAAATTCTCTAAGACATGTTGAATTTTGTCCAAATGTATTTGATTTTAGCATTTTTAAAAAATCTTCTAATCCTATTAAATGATTTTTTCGAAGAATTTAACATAAAATTTTCCGTTTCTGTTCATAAACAATTTCCTAACATTACTTTCTCCGGAGAAGTTTGTCAGCATTTATCTGATAGGTGTAAAATTATTGAATGCATTTTTCATCGAAAGTAACATGGAAATTGTGAGCATCTTTTAAAAGCTCACAGCGAGCCAACCAGGAGTCGAAACTGGAATCTTCTGATCCGTAGTCAGACGCGTTATCCATTGCACCACTGGCCCACATGTGCAGGTGGGACAGTTGCTACATATTGGCCCCAACGCTTTGAAAGTTTCAAGCAGAAGCTTTGTCAAAATGTTCGCGTTTACTTGTGAGGAGACGGCCCATCATTCATATTGTCTTTATTTATTTATTATCATCCCTAATTGCCCTTGAATTGAGTTGCTGAGTTAACCTGCCGTGGTAGGATTCAAACTACTGTCTAAAGACTTTAAGACTACCCAACTACTAACTATTCCCCTCAGGGAATCAGCATTCAAGTATTATTTGAATGTAATACTTCATACGCATATGGCATAGAGCGTCAATAAGCATTCAGAAAGAAGAAAAATGAAATAGAAGTGGTGAGAATCCATTGCACACTGAGCAGAGAGAATGTTGCTCCTATTTTGATTCAACACACATTTTATCAGTTCTTGCAGTGGCTACAGGAACAGGTCAGAAGCTGAAACCTTGGGGATAAAAGGAAATTACTGCGGATACTGGAATCTCAAACCAAAAGTGAAAATGCTGGGAGTACTTCGTAAGGAGAAAAATAGCTGACGTTTCGACTCCAGGTAAAAATGTCAGCTTTGACAAAGGGTCATCTAGACTTGAAACGTCAGCTCTTTTCTCTCCTTCCAGATGCCGCCAGACCTGCTGAGACTTGCCTGCTTTTTCTCTTTTGGTAAACTTGGGAATGTCCTTGGTCTGTTAATTGTAAACTTTGTGATCAGAACAAGTTAAGATACCAGATTCGAACAACATTTGGCTTCATGTATGTTAAGAATTGGAGCAAAGATTGCCGCAGTAATATTCTGGTGAGCTTAGTCGGTAGTGTGGCAAGCACAATGTCAGATTTGTGGTTTCCAAGCCCCACGCTGGACGGCATTGTTTTAAACCTTTGCTAGTTTCCTGGGTGGATTCCAGCTCTCCATTCTGCTGGCAGCGTCGCCGCTGAAACAGAATATTTCTCCATACCGCTTTGTTAACCCCACAATTACTGCTTTCTGAATGGAAACCGTTTGCGATCAGTCAAAGTCAAATAGTTTAGTATTTTATTCAGTGAAATGTTTTCTTGCCATTTTGCTCAGGACTTTTATTCAGAAATGAGTGATTTTCTGTCAAAGCAAACAGTTAAATCTGACCCATTACGATCCAGATTTTACCTTGTATTATCATCTCTATCGGCAGGGCTTTGCATCACATCACTGCCCTTCACTAACTGTGGTGCGGTCCTTCGGCCACTCTCCTGTCTGCTTTGCCAAAGGAGCGGGTAGTGTAGACAGAATCAATGGATAGCTGGTTTGCACCATGGACTGGACTACATTCAGGACCCTTTGTAGTTTCTTGTGGTTCTTGGAAGAACAGGAGCCATACCAAGCTGCGATGCAACCAGACAGAATACTCTCTATGTTGTATCTGTAAACGTTGGTAAGAGTCGGAGTTGACACGCCAAATTTCCTTCGTCTTCCCAGAGAGCAGAGGCGTTCGTGGACTGTCTAAACTATAGAGTCATCATGAGGGGATCAGGACAAGTTGTTGATATTCTGGGCACCTAAAAACCTGAAGAAATCATTGCTCCCTTAGAGGGGACTTTTCGCGTGTGAGGCGAATGTGATAACCACTACACTACAGAAACAACCTGAAAAATATGCAATGTTCAACTCCGCCGTGTTGCTGCAGGTTCCGATGGTTAGACTGAGAGCCCATGTCACTGAATTCAGAAAGATAACCGTTACTTTCAATCTGATTTTCCGACTTATCCCGAACATCAGAATTGAAACGCGTTCGTCTCGCAAATATCTAAGGGAGCAATGATTTCTGCCCTTTCATTAATAAGATTTTCATCTTTCTTCCAATAATCATCCGCATTTTGTATCTTCAGCGCTTTGTAACCTGTCGCTCCCTTTTTTCTTTTTTTTATATATGTCACATTTCCAATTCAGATCCAAAAGAGGAAATCTCCCTGATACTGATTGCGACAGAACTGGTGCAGACCGGGAAGTAACGCAGGATTGTTGTACAGCAATAAATCTACATTCCCTGACCGGGAATCGAACCCGGGCCGCGGCGGTGAAAGCGCCGAATCCTAACCACTAGACCACCAGGGAAGCTAATCGGCATTTTATAAAATATTAATTTATCCATAAACCACCTGTCTTTTATTTTCTTTCTGTCTTTTTATTCACCAAATACAAGTTTTCTTCAAACGGTCATCTTTATTTCACACACAGAAGTGACTGTTTCAGCCAATGAAAGCAGTGATTCCTGTTCGCTGGAACATGAAATGGACAGTGAGGGGAAATAGTCCCGCAAACTGCTCATGTGACACTTTCAATTTCCAAAACTCACCAAACCCATCACTGTGGCGTTTCTTATTTCACAGAAAGCATTTGAGGGTGAAGTCAGAGCAATAATAACACGACTTTAACATCGAGGTTTGGATAATGTTGAGCAACAAACTGAAATCAAGCAATTTTCCTTTCCAGCAAATGGAAACGCAGAATGAATGTTTCTGCCCGGTTTTGAACCCGGGACCTTTCGCGTGTTAGGCGAATGTGATAACCACTACACTACAGAAACACTTCCAGTTGATGAGTTTCCCGAGTCTCTGAGCGGCTGAACTGGGGAAGCAGAGACGGTCCCGCTGCTATTTCCTTTCTTGACCATGAATCGTCGCTGACACATGCCCGGGCCCTGCTCCGCCCGGTGTCACCTCTTGCCCGCTCCGGCCCTGTTGCTGCTCTTTGGCGGAACATCCGGGGCCTGGAGAGAGGAGGGACCAGATGCCATATTGTCGTGACGTAACCATCAGCCCCTCCCCCGGTCGAGGAAAAAGTGACGGTTCAGAAATGTAAAATGTGAGAGAAATTCCAACCCGGAAATCCCGCCAGGAGCGGAATTAAAATTAAATAAAATACATATTTTTATAAAGAGGCAATTAGTGGAACCGCGCATGTGCTGTAGTATTTTCCCAGCGTACACCGCGCTTTGTGATTGTTAAAAAGAGACGTAACTAAGAAATAAAAAACGATATTCGCGAATGGAGAAGGAACCGAAAGTCTGACGGTTGAGGATGTGAATAATAATCATCAAGATTTATAATATTAAAAGATCAAAATGGGCGCATGTGCGGCTGTGGAATTCCCCCAGAGTGCAGCGCGCAGGATGCCGTCTCCCCTGGCAACGCAAGATGTCCGCCGGCGGTGGGTGTGATTGTGGCGCAGGCGCAGTGAGGTCCTGCCTGCAGCCCATTGTCCAGATTGCCCCCTAGTGGATGTGGTGGGGATGGTGCAGCAAATGGAGCAACAATCCCAGTTTCAATGGGGGGAGTGAAGCTGCAATGCTGCTCCCTGTTGTTCACTCCTCTCCCCAGTCTCAGCATTGCAGAGTGTTTAAACAAGATGGTGCATTGTCACAGCAGCACCTAGACCTGCAGTTTAAGTTTATTTATTAGTGTTAATAATATGTCGGCTTACATTAACACTGCAATGAAGTCACAGTGAAAATCCCCCAGTTGCCACACTCCGTGCCTGTTCAGGTCCATTCAAGAATTTAGCATGACCAATGCATCCTAACGAGCACGTCTTTCAGACTGTGGAAGGAAACCAGAGCACCCGGAGTAAACCCACGCAGACATGGGGAGAAACCACAAATTCTTCATAGCCAGTGACCCAAACCGGGAATGGAACCTGGCTTCCTTGCTGTTCTTTGCATGTATCACAAAAAGCTAATAAGCAGGTAAAGCAAGTAATTAGGAAAGCTATCATTTGAGGGGAATTGGTTACATAAATATGGAGGTTATGCTTCAGTTATCCAGAGCACCAGTGAGACCAGATCTGAAGTATTGTCTACAGTATTGGTCATCTTGTTTAAGCAAGGATGTAAATGCATTGGAAGCAGTCAATTGACCAGACAAATGCCAGAAATGTATGGACTATGGGTAAAACTTGAATAGGCTCGACTTGTGTCTGCTGGAGTTTAGAAGAGTGAGAGAAATTTGATTAAAACATCAAAGATTCTGAAGGGTCTTGACAGATTGGTGTGGAGAGGATGTTTCTTGTGTGAGAATCCAAAGATACAGGTTCCTGTTTAAAAAAAAAAGTTCACACGTTTAAAAGAGGAGGTGAAATATTTTCTTTCAGAGAGTCATGAACATCTGGAATGCTCTTCAAAGAAGGCAGTGGGAGCAGAATCCTTGAATATTTTTAAGACTGATATAGATAGGTTCTTGGCAATAGATTATTGGGGACAGGCAGGATGTAGATGTAAAGTTACCGTCAGATCAGCCGTGATCTGATTAAATGATGGAGCAGACTCAAGGGGTCAAATAATTGAATCCTACTCCTTGTTCCTGTGAAGACATTAGCAGTGAGATACAATTCAAAGTATGAATGTCTCAGCCTGTTGTTTGACTGTAGGAATGCTCATGTTTAGTAGTTTGTAGCTTAGTCATGTGTAATGATCTCGTAATTGAAGCTTATTAATCAATTAACCTGATGTGAAATTCTGCTTAATTATAATATATTAGTATCACGTCACTGGCTTTGTCTGTAACTGCATTCTCATTTGACAAGTGTAATATATCACGTGACTGTGGGCCAATGTAAATTTACACTTTTATAATTTAATTACAGAGTCCTGTGGATTCCATCAACTCTGGATGAGCTAAGATCTGGAACTGTGAACTCATCAGCCATTGACAATAACAGTTATATTTGAGTTTCAGGCCATATTGTGTGAAGAAATCAGCTGTGAAGGTTCAAACTTCAGCACTGTGTCGTAAATTAGTTTAAACTTTTAACTTGTAATATGTTGAAAGAAGCTCTCACTTCCCTTCACACTCTATAACTATATTTATTTTGAAAAACTAAAGGTTTCAGTTTAATTTTTATAGCTGAGAAGTTATTCTGATTCATTAGTTTTGAACTTTTATCAATTGAATGTATTCTATTGTATATATATATATATATATGTTTCCTGCTATTTTACCTTTTGCACACTGATTTGATGCCCATTTTCTTTGGATTTGAGATCTGCAATAACTTTGTAATTTCTGTGTTAGTTTAAGATTGTGTGTCACTTTGTGTCCTTTTAATTAACTGTGTTCCAAGCTCTGGCAACCACTACAAAAACCAACAAGCACTTCCTTTAACCAAGATATACTGATAGTCAC
>JAGIQG010000040.1:11877765-11922336 GCA_024679065.1 Sphyrna mokarran
AGCTTTACCCAAGATCCATTTGTTAGTTGACACAAAAATTTAATTTATTTGACACAAAACTAAAGGCAGGTGGTTCAAGGATAAATTAATGTCTTATAAGGAATACATCAGCTTCCCTGGTGGTCTAGTGGTTAGGATTCGGCGCTTTCACCGCCGCGGCCCGGGTTCGATTCCCGGTTAGGGAATGTAGATTTATTGCTGTACAACAATCCTGTGTTACTTCCCGGTCTGCACCAGTTCTGCCAGAATCAGTGTCAGGGAGATTTCCTCTTTAGGATCTGAATTGGAAATGTCACATTTAAAGAACAAAGAAAAAGACAGGGACAGGATACAAAACGCTGATGATACAAAATGCGGATGATTATTTGAAGAAAGATAAAAACGATGTATTAATGAATGGGCAGAAATCATTGTTCCCTTAGATATTTGCGAGACGAACCCGTTTCAATTCTGATGTTCTGGATAAGTCGGACAATCAGATTGAAAGTAACGGTTATCTTCCTGAATTCAGTGACATGGGCTCTCAGTCTAACCATCGGAACCTGCAGCAACACAGCGGAGTTGAACATTGCAGACAGGCAGATTTGCTCCACCGTTTTCCAAGTTGTTTCTGTAGTGTAGTGGTTATCACATTCACCTCACGCAGGAAAGGTCCCCGGTTCGAAACCAGGCAGAAACATTCATTAAGCTTTCTCATGTCGGGTAAGGGAAAAGAGTTTGATTTCAGTTTGTTGCTCAACATTATCTGAACCTCAGTGTTAAAGGCATGTTATCATTTGCTCTGACAACACCCTCAAATACTTTCTGTGAAATAAGATGCACTGACAGGAATGTTCAATTTTGACATCGAGCATTTATTCGCATCTCGTTCAGTCTCCAAAGAATTGAATGGGTTTATAGCTGCAGACTAATATGGTTAATCATCATCTGAAATATCTGATAGTGATGTGTGCTCAAACAGACAGATACAAGTGATACTGTAAGTGAAGGAGGGGAAATGATGCACTTTTCACAGAAGAATATTTTTAAATATTTTTTCATCACTAAGAAACAGGAAAAGCCACTCAGATAGACGAGGGAATCGAGACTCAGTGCGAATCTACTAGATTTTCCTGTAACGGCCGGAACTTATGCGCCTGAATGTTTCACACCCATGATAAAAATAGGCTCAAGTATCACTAACGGATAATTCTTGATTTACCTCCATTTAAATGTAGTTGATTTTGTTTAAAAGCTGACAATAGTCAATCCAAAATTGCCATCTGTATTACCCGGTGATTCGATTGGTTCAGTTCGTCAGTTATATTTTCAATTCAGTGATGTTCAATTTCAGAGATATTCAATTCATAATGAAGACATATGTGTTAAATAATACATTAATACTGAACAGTGAGTACAATTGTACACTGAGCTTTCGAGTCATCTGGACTCGAAACATCCGCCCTTTTCACTCCTTACAGGTGCTGTCGGATATTGTGAGATTTTGGAGCATTTCCTCTTTTTCCATCCGCAGTAATTTGCTTTTATCACTGAGGACATTTGGTTGAGATTATTTGAGAAAGTTGGAAATGATGCAAAAAAATCATTGCTCTCTTAGAAATTTGTGAGATGGAAGTTTCCTCCCCTGCCAGCCAACCGAAATAGCTCAGTTGGGAGAGCGTTAGACTGAAGATCTAAAGGTCCTTGGTTCAATCCTGGGTTTCGGCAGGATTGCCTTGCTGGTTTTCTGCGCTAATTGACGCCGCATTTTGCCTCGCACTGTCTTCAAACATCAATTCACGCAAACTGCAACAGACTAAACACCCTGCCAGATATTGTTATATTTTCTCCTTGTTGGATTCCACTTTTTAAAAACTTCCTCTATTTCTAAACATTCGCAATGTTAATGAAAGGTTAAAGTTAATGTTAATGAATGCAGAAACTTCTGGACGTGCAGTCAAACGCTCCGCTCGAAACTATATTCCCTTAATACCAAGCCTCTATTTTAGTCGCTCCTTTATCCTCTATCTCGCGGGGTCTGTGCTTGTGTTTGTTCCCCTGTGGTTACCTACTTGAAGGGCGGGAACACGCCCTTTTTTACCATCACAAACTCCATTCATTTACTTTATAAATCTTCATGATAAATGTAGAGAAGCTGGCAAAAAGTTTAAAAATGCGAGATGAAATGGACCTTTTCTGTTAGTTGTGAGTGTTTTTGTGTGAGTTGAGTGCTTATTGAATAAGGTCCCGTACATTCCATTGTGGAAGGTCAAACATTTAACCATTCAGCGGATTTACTCGGTATGATTTTGGGTTCCAGTTCGATACCTGCGATCACAACATCAATTCATGTCACTCACTGTGAACCCGATATTTCTAATAGATTGAATGTCTCAATATTTCTAAAACGTTGGATGTTTAATCTCATTTACTTCATTTTATATTTCATTATTTCATCTCCGAGCAATTTCCATCAGAGACAAGTCTCTGTTTCAAAATGTTCTGTTGATATAGAACATAAGTGATTCCTTCATCCAAGGTTAGACAGATTTATGATCTCTCCAGGAATCAATGGAAGCAGGGATTTGGAATTGGAACAAATGCTCAGCCACAAGTTCATGTTTCGATTGTAATTGTTAAGTTTAACGGTATAATGAAAGCATGTATATAATGTTATGTGCAATATATTTAAAGTCAGTTGTCATTTCGTAATGTTGACAACACCAGATAATAGTCCAGACAGGAACAATTGAGAGCCATTTTTTATGAGCACCCAAGGTCTCTTTGCCATCAGGTCAGTGTTTGCCTGTGAATGCTGATGGTGAGAAAAAAGCTTCTATCCTTGGGTGGTCTCGAACCCCCAACCTTTCGGTTAACAGCCGAACGCGCTGACCAATTGCGCCACAGAGACTGAGACAGTAACAGTTAAATATATTCTAAACTAGTGTGTCACTGATCATAATTCTATTTCTGAAAACCTGTTCCAGAACTGCAGCATGACCGCACTGTTTACAATTCTATACAAGTCTCTTTAGTTCCGTTAATCCGGCAGTGCTGCTGTAGTGTGTTGGTTATTCCCTTTCTCCTTTGAACGGGCAGGTAAAATGAATCCATGTCTCTTATCACAGGGAGGAATTCAACGGGAGGGAAGGGAACTGACCAACAGTAACCCAGCGATCCAATACTTTCCACTCAATCATCAATAACACCATTCACAACTGCACCTCCATCCAAATATTGTGATCCATTTCCCTCCGGATTTGTTCCAAGATTTAATATTTCCCTTGTATTTATCTCCTCATTTTGACATAAGATTCGCTTCAATATACAACACAAATGGAATTACAAACCTGAGACTAACCGTGAGAAACAAGTCACTGGATAACACCCTTGATGCTCATTTCCAGATTCACAACTCTCAGCTTTTTAACCAAATGGAGGAATTTATCACTGAAAAATTTTGGAAAGTTGGTGTGAATTTTATTTGTGAATCACTTGGGTGTTGTGTAAATGCTACTCGAAGGTTCAGTGAGCCGGATATAATCTATCTGCGTTTTGCTGAGCTTGTGTTGGGTGTATGGGGAGGTTTGAACGGGGTTGGACCTTGTGTCCCAGGGATGGGCAGTTTCCCCGCTGATTGAAGCTGCAGTCGCCGCTTTCTGCTGGCGATTGGAGACTGCGGGATATAATCCTGCTGCTTCTCCCTGTCTCCCTCACTGTGGAGCCGGTGGAAAGAGAATCATTGATGGGTTTGTTTCCCGGTCTGAAATGTGGTCTCCAATAACGGTTATTAACGGAGGTAACGCTGCTGCAAACTTTAATAATCTGGCACAAATAAATAAGTCCCCGTGCTCCAGTGGCGCAATCGGTTAGCGCGCGGTACTTATACAGTAGTACAGGCAGCGGGCTATGCCGAGGTTGTGAGTTCGAGTCTCACCTGGAGCAGTTGTTTTAGGTGAATATTGTTCACTGGTGTAATCCCTCGACCAGCTAAAAATCTGGGACCACCAGGACAGCTGATGAAATTTGAATACAACAAATAAGATTGGAATAGAAATCCATTAATGACCATGAAACTCTGTCCATTGATGGGAAAAAATAAATATGATTCACTAGTGTCCTTCAGAGAAGGAAATCTGCTGTTGTTTGATGGTCTGGCCTATACATGACTCCAGGGCCACAGCAAAGGGGTTGTCCATCAACTGGGGATGGGCAATAAATTTTAATCAGCGGTGTGCATGTTCCAGGAACAAAAGGAAGATCGGGAATGTGAAGGTTTGAGAGAAGTTTTCTGCACTGTCAGAGCTGGAAATGGGGCTCAGTGAACAATATTACATTTGAGTGTGCAGAGAAGTTTAGATGGATGGGAAATGTAACATGCAGTGTAAAATACACTGCATTAATTATCCACCAGAAATCCTCTCTCTGAGTTTAAAGAAATGTACAGGTGCATCCGCGCCTTTTTGCTGCCAGGAGATAATTGGAAAGTGCGGGTTTAAATCCTGCAGCTTGTCCCTGTCTCCAATGTGGAGCCGGAGAATAAAGAAATATTGTTGTTTCCCCGTCTGAAACGTGGCTTCGAGTGACTGTTATTAACGGAAGGGTTTCCGCCGGAGCCTTTAATATTCAGACTCAAATTAACAGCAATCAGCCGGACTGTGCGGGTTTGAGGGAAGCTTCCTGAACTGTCAGAGTTGGAAAGGAGAGTCAGTGAAAAATGTTCAGTCGGGTTTGAGTGAGTACAGAACTGTGAAGGGGAAGGGGAAGTGTAACATATTGTAAGACTGTAACACGGTGTGGAGCAGCTTTCTCCAAGTTCAACCCACTGAAAGTGACTAACAAGAGCAGCATTGGTGGTTCAGTGGGAGAATTCTCGCCTGCCACGCGGGAGACCTGGGTTCGATTCCCGGCCAATGCAAAGTCTGTTTTCTCTCCATTCAGCCTGCGCTCTTCCTTTGCAATTCTACACTGCCCAGTCACTTCACCCACCTCAATCTCTTTACCATTTGCCTCATGCTACTTTTCAACAGCTACATCACATTTCTTTTTCCTTCCTCTTACAACACTCACAAAGCTGCAAACACACACTCACCTTCAAATACCGCGCTCCTCATCACACTTGTCTTAAAGCCATCTGCACTCCCCACCCTTCACCACACTTTTACCTTCACCCTCCGCAGCAAGCTTCAAAAAAAACGACTCACAACTTGATCATCTTTATCTGGCTCTCTTTTAAAACAGACTTTGCTTCTTACCATCATTCCTTCTCACATATGCACATACTCTGCCCTCACTGCAATATAAATTACACCCACAAACAACATCAAAACACATTGAAATTACGCCGTGCAGTTAGGGAAACATGATCAGTGTCTTCACAATGCTGGTTTCAATCAGAAATGGGTGGAGGCAGAGTCTCACTTTGCTCGTTTGTAGAGTCCAGTTGGAGATTAACACTTTGTTGACCTGAGGTAAATTTGCTGAAATCCCAACTCCACGGATTTTGATATATTTCCATATCAATGCAATGAAACCAATTTCCCTGGTAGTGCAGTTGTTTGTTTCCAGCCCTCCCCCAGTGATAACTTGTTTCAATTCCCGCTGCAGAAATGAAGATTATTTCCCCTCAGCAAACTATTAATAATGGTTTGATTTCCTCTTCCATCGAAAGCAGATCTACTAGAATAAGCCGAGTGAAGTTGGCAAATTTCTATCAGAGCTGGAAATTTCACATGGAACAGTTCAAGAACAAACACAAAGACAAGGAAAGGCTGCAAAGTACTAATGATTGAGACGTTTTCACAAGGTGAAATCTGTCTAGTAATGGGTCAGATTCCTGTCAGCATTTGGCTCCATAGCTCAGTGGTTAGAGCACTGGTCTTGTAAACCAGGGGTCGCGAGTTCAATTCTCGCTGGAGCCTCTAGGCAAAGTTTAGCTAATATCAGCTTGTAGAGAAAAGACAGATCGAGTGGGAGACGAAGCAGAGTATCCTTATGATTGGAGGGCAGACAGGATGCAATTTTAGAAAGCAATAAGTTTCCTTGTTCGTGAAAAAAAGAGCAAAACATATTTGACGAGCTGAAAATTGTAAATATTGATATTAAGAGAATGGATGCGATTAGAAAGGAATGCATAAAGTTAGCATGTGGGTGCAGCAGATAATTGGAAGGGAAATTACATTTTGCTCTTATTGTCGGCAGACTGGAGTTTAAAAATAACGAGGATTTTCTGCTGTTACACAGAGTTTTGTTGAAACCAGGTTGAATATTCTGCGCAGATGTGACAGTCACATTTAAGAAAGGAGATGTTTTGCATTAGAAACGGTAAAGAGAAGGTTCACCAGATTCCTCCCTGGGGTCAGTAAGTTGTCCTGTGATGAAATTCTCTGGAGTTTAGAAGAATAAGAGGTGATCTCTGATTCGGTTCGATAGGATGGAGGCTGAGAGATTTTCTTTTCCTGCTGCTCGGGAATCTAACCCCCTGCAGCACAGATCAGCGGCTGGTCATTTAGGGCTAAGATAAGGAGAAATTGCTTCACTCAGAGGGTGAGAATCTTTTACATTCTCTGTACCTGACAGTTATGTATGCCCCATCATCGAGCACATTTAATGTCGTGATAAAGAGATTTCTGATGTCTTGGAGAATTCAGGGATATGGGGAGCTGGTGGAAAAAAAATAAGTTGCAACCCAAGATCAGCCCTGATAGTATTGAATAGCAGAAATCTCGATGGACCGAGTGGTCTGCTCCTCCTCCAATGATTCCTGTTAGAATGAAAACAGAAAGGACTGGAAGTTCTCAGCAGGGATTGCAACAAATATGGAGCAAGAAACACAGAGTTAACTTTCCGAGTTCAGTATAACTATTTTCAAACCAGTAACCGAGTGTGAATTCTAACAACTAGCACAACATTGGGACTGCAAACACTTAGAGTATCACTTGTTGAGCACACAGTACCATCAGACATTTCAGCTGATGATTAACCATATCAGTCTGCACCGATAAACCCATTAAATTCTGCTGTAGACTGAATGAGATGGGAATATGTGCTCGTGTCAAAATTAAACTTTCCCGTCAGTGCACCTTATTTCACAGAAAGCATTTGAGACTGATGTCAGAGCAATGATAACATATCTTTAACATCGAGATTCGGATCATGTTGAACAGTAAACTGAAATCAAACAATTTCCCCTTTTCCAACATGAGAAAGTTTAATGAATGTTTCTGCCCGGTTTCGAACCGGGGACCTTTCGCATGTGAAGCGAATGTGATAACCACTACACTACAGAAACAACCTGAAAAACAGTGGAGCAAATCTGCCTGTCTGCAATGTTCAACTCCGCTGTGTTGCTGCAGGTTCCGATGGTTAGACTGAGAGCCCATGTCACTGAATTCAGGAAGATAGTCGTTAAATTTAGTCTGATTGTCTGACTTATCCCAAACATCAAAATTGAAAAGGGTTCGGCTTGTAAATATCTAAGGGAGCAATGATTTCTGCCCATTCATTAATGCATCATTTTCATCTTTCTTCCAATAATCATCCGTATTTTGTATCATCAGCGTTTTGTAATCTGTCGCTCCCTTTTTTCTTTGTTCTTTAAATGTGACATTTCCAATTCAGATACTAAAGTGGAAATCTCCCTGACACTGATTCCGACAGAACTGGTGCAGACCGGGAAGTAACACAGGATTGTTGTACAGCAATAAATCTACATTCCCTGACCGGGAATCGAACCCGGGCCGCGGCGGTGAGAGCGCCGAATCCTAACCACTAGACCACCAGGGAAGCTGATGGGTATTTTATAAAACATTAATTTATCCTTGAACCACCTGCCTTTTGCTTTGTGCCGGTCTTTTTATTGACCAAATACAAGTTTATCTTTCAAATTGTCATGTTTATTTCACACAGAAGTGACTGCTTCAGCCAATGAAAGCAGCGATTCCTGTTCGCTGGAACATGAAATGGACAGTGAGGGGAAATAGTCCCGCAAACTGCTCATGTGACACTTTCAATTTCCAAAACCAACAAACCCATCACTGTGGCTCCTGTGAAACTTGGAAGGTAACACACGGCAGGCTTTCATCACGGAGAGTAACGGGCACAAGTCATTTATCAAACGCTATCATGCCGCTTCTCTTCCCGTTTCGGTCGCTGCCTCTCTTCCAGCTCCCTCTGGCTGTTCAGCTCCCAGAGTCAATTAGCTGCTTGATACAGAAACAGACAGTTGGTAAACCCGAGCTTCACCTGGAAAGCAGGGAAAGCGGATGTATTACACACGGCATTGAGAGGAGATGGAGTTTACAGATGACAGTGCAAAGCAACACAAATATCTTATCTTCCTGATCCAGTTACTGATTACAGGAATGTACACGGTGAGAATTATCCACTGTCACACTCTCCTTCCAGCCCCGAGCACGGAGTTAAGTTTTGATGTGTTTGAATTCTTGTCACAGTCATTCAGGGTTTTGTTGAGACCACTTTTGGAATAGTGTGTGCAGTTTGGATCTCCGCATTTTAGGCAGAATCAAAGCAAAATCTGAGGATGTTGGAATCTGAATCAAAAACAGAAAATGGTGGAAAATCATAGCAGCTTTAAAGGAAACGAATAGATAGCATTGAAAATTCGAGACATTATTCTTCCTGATCCGGGAATCTGAAACACGGGGGCACAATCTCAGGATAAGGAGCTGATGATTTGGGGCGGCAATGAGGAGAAATTGCTTCATTCAAAGTCTCATGAATCTTGGGAATTCTCTACTCCAGAGGGTTCTGATGCTCCACCATTGAACACATTTCAGTTTGGGTCAGACAGATTTATGATCTGTCCGGGAATGAATGGAAAGAGGGATATGGAATTGAAACAAATGTTCAGCCACAAGTTCATGTTTCGATTGTACTTCTTTAAGTTGAATAGTATAATGGAAGCATGTATAATGTTATATATAATATATTTGAAGTCAGTTATCATTAAATAATGTTGGTAACACCAGATAATATTCCAGGCAGTAACAACTGAGAGTTATTTTTCATTGGCACCCAGGGACCCTTTGCCAACAGGTAAGTGTTTGCCTGTGAATGCTGATGATGACAAAACAGTAAAATCCCGTCCCTGGGTGGTCTCGAACCACCAACCTTTCAGTTAACAGCCGAACGCGCTGACCAATTGCGCCACAGAGACTGAGACAGCAACAATTAAATATATTTTAAACTAGTGTGTCACTGACCATAATTCTATTTCTGAAAACCTGTTCCAGAACTGCAGCATGACCGCACTGTTTACAATTCTATACAAGTCTCTTTAGTTCCGTTAATCCGGCAGCGCTGCTGTAGTGTGTTGGTTATTCCCTTTCTCCGATGAACGGGCAGGTAAAATGTCTCTTATCACAGGGAGGAATTCAACGGGAGGGAAGGGAACTGATCACCAGTATCCCAATGATCCAATACTTTCCACTCAATCATAAATAACACCATTCACAACTGCACCTCCTTCCAAATATTGTGGTCCATTTCCCTGTCTACATCAATGGGACGAAGTAGAAAAGGTCGAGAGCTTCAGGTTTTTAGATGCCCAGAATATCAACAACCTGTCCTGATCCCCTCATGATGACTCTGTAGTTAAGACAGTCCAAGAACGCCTCTACTCTCTGGGAAGACGAAGGAAATTTGGCGTGTCAACTCCGACTCTTACCAACGTTTACAGATACAACATAGAGAGTATTCTGTCTGGTTGCATCACAGCTTGTCATGGCTCCTGTTCTTCCAAGAACCACACGAAACTACAAAGGGTCCTGAATGTAGTCCAGTCCATGGTGCAAACCAGCTATCCATTGATTCTGTCTACACTTCCCGCTCCTTCGGCAAAGCAGGCAGGAGAGTGGCCGAAGGACCGCACCACAGTTAATGAAGGGCAGTGATGTGATGCAAAGCCCTGCCGATAGAGATGATAATACAAGGTAAAATCTGCGTGATAATGGGTCAGGTTTAACTGTTTGCTTTGACAGAAATATCACTCATTTCTGAATAAAAGTCCCGAGCAAAATGGCAAGAAAACATTCCATTGAATAAAATACTAAACTATTTGACTTCGACTGATTGCAAACGGTTTCCATTCAGAAAGCAGTAATTGTGGGGTTAACAAAGCGGGATGGAGAAATATTCTGTTTCAGCGGCAATGCTGCCAGTGGAATGGAGAAGTGGAATCCATCCAGGAAATTAGCTAAGGTTTAAAACAATGCCGCCCAACGTGGGGCTTGGAAACCACAAATCTGACATTGTGCCTGCCACACTACCGACTAAGCTCACCAGAATATTACTGCGGGAATCTTTGCTCCAATTCTTAACATACATGAAGCCAAATGTTGTTCGAATCTGGTATCTTAACTTGTTCTGATCACAAAGTTTACAATTGACAGAGCAAGGACATCCTCAAGTTTACCAAAAGAGAGAAAAAGCAGGAAAGTCTCAGCAGGTCTGGCGGCATCTGGAAGGAGAGAAAAGAGCTGACGTTTCAAGTCCAGATGACCCTTTGTCAAAGCTAATATTTCTATCTGGAGTCGAAACGTCAGCTATTTTTCTCTTTACAAAGTACTCCCGGCATTTTCACTTTTGGTTTCAGATTCCAGTATCCGCAGTAATTTTCTTTTATCCCCAAGGTTTCAGCTTCTGACCTGTTCCTGTAGCCAGTGCAAGATCTGATAAAATGTGTGTTGAATCAAAATAGGAGCAACATTTTCTCTGCTCAGTGTGCAATGGATTCTCAGCACTTCTATTTCATTTTTCTTCTTTCTGAATGCTTATTGACTCTCTATGCCATATGCGTATGAAGTATTACATTCAAATAATACTCGAATGATGATTCCCTGAGGGGAATAGTTAGTAGTTGGGTAGTCTTAAAGTCTTTAGACAGTAGTTTGAATCCCACCACGGCAGGTTAACTCAGCAACTCAATTCAAGAGCAATTAGAGATGAAAGTAAATAAATAAAGACAATCTCAATGATGGGCCGTCTCCTCACAAGTAAATGCAAGCATTTTGACAAAGCTTCTGCTTGAAACTTTCAAAGCATCGGGCCAATATGGAGCAACTGTCCCACCTCCACAGGTGGGCCAGTGGCGCAATGGATAACGCGTCTGACTACGGATCAGAAGATTCCAGGTTCAACTCCTGGTTGGCTCGCTGTGAGCTTTTGAAAGATGCTCACAATTTCCATGTTACTTTTGATGAAAAATGTATTCAATAATTTTACACCTATCAGATAAATGCTGACGAACATTTGTTCAGCTTCTCCTGAGAAAGTAATGTTAGGAAATTGTTTATGAACAGAAACCGAAAATTTTATGTTAAATTCTTCGAAAAAATCACTTAATAGGATTAGAAGATTTTTTAAAAATGCTAAAATCAAATACATTTGGACAAAATTCAACATGTCTTAGAGAATTTACACAATTTTGTAAAAATTGTCATAAAATTCAGTATTTCTGGTTGTGGAGAAAATAACTGATTTTATTGTGGCATCATGAGCGTTCCACATATGACGTGACTTGCATCTATAAAGTCTCATCTTGAACATTTCAATTGAAATTTCAAGGCAAGCAGAGCCTTTCGAGCAGAACGGCTCAGGTTCCCATCCCCTTTAATGTGAACGAGTTGTTTCTGATTTCACCACAGAGATTGTTTATTAAATAATGACTGAACACGGCGGGTGAATGTGAGAAGCTGAAGTTTCCAGCTGAAGAGGGTCCCAGTGTCTCTGAGCAGCAGAACTGGGGAAGCCTTTGGACACAGACGGTTCTGCTGCTATTTCCCTTCCTGTCCACCAGGAGGCAGTATAACACGTCCAAAACCTTCTCCACCCAGTGTCACCTCTTGCCCACTCCGGTCAACCGTTGCTCGTTGGCGGAATATCCGGGGCCTGTAAAGAGGCGGGCTAGCCGCCGTATTGTCGTGACATCACACGCCCTGCCCCCTTCGCGAGGAAAAAGCGACGGTTCAGAAACGTAAAAAGTGAGAGAAATTCCCACCTGGAAATCCCGCCGGAAGCGGAATTAAAATTAAATAAAATACATATTTTTATAAAGAGGCAGGGGGCGGAACAGCGCATGTGCTGTAGTATTTTCCCAGAGCACACCGCGCGGGTGTGATTGAAAAAAAGACGGAATTTTTTTTAAAAATTCCCGAATAGAGAAGGAAACGAAAGTCTGACGGGTGAGAATGTGAACGATAATCATTAAGTTTCAAAATATTAAAAGATTCAAATGTAACTGCCTGGGCGCATGTGCGGCAGTGGAAATCCCCAGAGTGCAGCGCGTGGGAAGCCGTCTCCCCTGGCAACGCAAGATGGCCGCCTCCGTCTCCCCTGGCAACGCAAGATGGCCGCCGCCGTCTCCCATGGCAACGCAAGATGGCCACCGACGCTGAGTGACTGTGGCGCAGGCGCAGTGAGGTCTGCCTGCAGCCCATTGTCCAGATTGCCCCCCAGTGGATGTGGTGGGGATGGTGCAGCAGATGGAGCAACAATCCCAGTTTCAATGGGGGGAGAGAAGCTGCAATGCTGCTCCCTGTTGTTCACTCCTCTCCCCAGTCTCAGCATTGCAGAGGGTTTAAACAAGAGGATGCATTGTCACAGCAGCACCTTGACATTCAGTTTAAGTTTATTTATTAGTGTCAATAATAAGTAGGCTTATATTAACATTGCAATGAAGTTACTGTTAAAATTCCCTAGTCGCCACATTCCTGTTTGGGTAAACTGACGAAAAATTTAGCATGGCCAATGCATCTAACCAGCATGTCTTTCGGACTGCTGAAGAAAACCAGAGCATCTGGAGGAAACCCATGCAGACATGGGGAGAATGTGCAAGTTCCACACAGATAGTGACCCAAGCCAGAAATCTTATTTGGGACCCTAGTGCTGTGAGGCAGCAATGCTAACCACTGTGTTGTAACACTCTCCCCCAGATATCAAACTACGCCCCCCCATTAAAATCATAAAATCCCGACAGTGCATCAAGTCTACGTCAACACAGTATTTTATCCTATTCCCGTAACCCGAAATGTATTTGGAGGGAACACAGGACAGGTGCAGGTGGGGGTGGGATGATTTCTGACTCACTTTGATGAGGGGAGGGGTGGAAATCAGAAAAAAAAATCAGCTTCACCTCAACATTTTCTCTCATTCCTGCTCTTGTTATGAATTAAAACCCAGCTCATCTCTCCCTTCTGCCCATCAATAGGGCTAACAGAAAGCAGGGAAAAAGTTGTGGCTCAAGAAGAGGCCATTCAGCCCATCACATCTTCACCAACTTGGGAAATAAAGACTTCATTCTAATCTCACTTTCCAGCAATCCAGCCCCTAGCCTCTCTTTCTACAAGTTCCAGCATTTCAGCTACAGATCTGCATGCCAGGCGAGTGAGCCGAGAGATTTCTGTCCAAACCATCAGTTTAGGCAGCGAATTCCAGACATCCACCAGCCCCTGAATGAGAACCTTCTTCCTAATACCCCCTCTAATCCTTCCACCAATCGCTTTATATCTGTGGAGCCCCCATTAACCCCCCTCCCACACTGCCCCCCATCCCCACCCACTCACGATAAGTGACCTCTGTCTGCTCATGGGAAACAGGCCTTTTCTACCCACCCTGTCTTGGCTCCCTCATAATTTTGGACACCTCAGTTTGGTCTTCCTCTGCTTCCTCTACTCTGAGGAAAACAAACTTTGCCAATCCAATCTTTCCTCAGCACCACAATTCCCCAGCCCTTTTGGAAATCCAAATGGTTATCCAATCCGGCTAAACTGTCCATTTAACATTGTCCCATCGCCAACTGTAAACAACCACCAGATACTGGCACCGCTGTAGCGCACTGGTTCACACTGCTGTCTCAAAGGGACTTGATTCAATTCTGGCCTCGTGTGACTGTGTGGAGTTTGCACGTTTTCCCCATGTCTGCATGGGTTTCCCCAGGGTGCTCCGGTTTCCTCCCACTGTTCAAAGATATGCGGGATAGGCTGATTGGTCATGCTTTAGTGACAGGGGGAGCTGCAGGGTAAATGGGTGGGATACAGGGACAGAGCATGGATGGGATTGTGGTTAGTGCAGACTTGATGGACAGAATGGCCTCCCCCTGTACTGTAGGGATTTTACACACAAATGAGAAACAAAGACTTTGCAAATGTTGGGATACTTATTCAGAAAACAATGGGATATTTGTTGACATGTTCAGATAAATCACAATAATGGTTATTGTCCAAGTCTACATTGAAACAATGGTGCAGTCCAAGGTCAAAATTCATTTATCCAAAAATTGGACATTGCCACTGACTCCCAATATATCCGAAAGATGCAAACCCACACCACACCCTGATGTAGCGAAGGGGACCCCACTCAGTTATTACAATCTGGGCCTTGTATCAGTAATCTCTGCCCTAAACCCCTCTCAATTATTGCAATTTGGGCCTTGTATCAGTAATCTCTGCCCTAAACCTCTCTCAGTTATTACAATCTAGACCTTAAGCAGAGGACACAGAGATTTACTATAATTGACAACAGAATTGAAGGGGGTGATAAGGAGATTTTTTGTACACAATAATTTGATCTCGAATGTACAAACTGACAGGTGCTAGAATCAGGTTTAATAATAACTTTAAAAGGAAATTGGATAAATACTGAGGAAAACTGAAACTGTTTGTGGCTTTAAACAGATGGAGCCCTGTGGGTGTGAAACAAACAGACCAACATTTCTCACTGAGATGTGGGAGCATGAGAGAGCAATTCACAGCAATTGTAGGGCCGAGTTAAAGGAATAACTGAGCAGACAGAGATCATCACCATTAAAACAACAGAGCCTTGCTTCAGTAAATAAACCAACAGAGAGTTAGGGCAGGTTTGGATAAAGTTAATACTGTCATCATTCAGAACAACACAGATTATAAAGGAACAACTGATCTTAAAGAAAAATTCATGTGCTGTGAACAGGATGTATGCTGAATCAAATTTGAAGATATTAAATAATGTTTCTTATTAAATCACTAGAGTGGAAAAAGAGGCCATTCAGCCCATTGAGTCTTACTGACTCTTACCGAGGCTGAATTCTAACTCCATGTATTTACTGTATTAATTCCCCTAACTCATACAGTAAGAAGCAATTTCCATGGCCAATCCACCTAATCTGCACATCTTTGGAACGTGGGAGGAAATTGAAGCACTCTAAGCAAACCCATGCAGACACAGGGAGAACATGCAAACTTCACACAGATAGCTGTGGGACAGTGGGTAGCACCGCAACCTCAAAGTGCCAGGGATCTGGTTCAATTCCAGTTTTGGGTGACTGTTTGCATGTTCCCTCCGGGTGCCGGGGGGCAGTTAGGAATGAGCAAGTGGTTAGGAGTGCTGTCTCACAGCTCCAGAGACCCGGGTTCAATTCCCAGCTTGGGTCACTGCCGATGTGGAGTTTACAAGTTCTCCCTGTATCTGTATGGATTTCCTCCAGTTTCCTTCCACAGCCCAAACACGTGCAGGTTAGGTGGATTGACCATGCTAAATTGTCCTGATGCATAAGTTAGAGGGGTAAATATATGGGGTTACGGGATAGGCCCTGGGTGGGATTGTTGTCAGTATAGATTTGATGGGCCAAATGGCCTCCTCCTATGAATTCTAAGAATCGTGATATAAATATAGAAACATAGAGAATAGATGCAGGAGTAGGCCAATCAACCCTTTGAGCCTGCTCCACCATTCATTATCATGGTTGATCAGGTACTATCAGTATCACACTCCCATTTCTCTCCAGACCCCTTGATCCCTTTAGCCACAAGGGCCACGTCCAGCTCCCTCTTGAATATATCTAACAAACTGGTCCCCGAGTTTTCTGTGGTAGAGAATTCCATAGGTTCACAATTCTTATCTCAGTCCTGAATTGCTTACCCCTTATTCTTAGACTGTGACTCTTAGTTCTGGATCTTCCCAAATCCAGGAACATTCTTCCTGCCTCTAGCCTGTCCAGTGCCATCAGGATTTTATCTGTTTCGATGAAATCCCCTCTCATTCTTCTAAATTCCAGTCAGTACAAGCCCAGTCAATCCAATCTCTCTATTTGTCAGTCCTGCCATTCCAGGAATCTATCTGGTGAACCCTCACTGAACTCCTTCAATAGAAAGAATGTCCTTCCTCAGACTAGGAGACCAAAACTTTACACAATACTCAAGGTGTGGCTTTCCCAAGGCTCTGTATAACTGCAGCAAAACATCTTTACTCCTGTACTCAAATCCTCTCGCTATGAAGGCCAGCATGCCCATTAGCTTTCCTCACTGCCTGCTTTACCTGCATGATAATCTTCTGTTCCATCATGAGACCCAGATCATGTTGCACTTCCCCTTTTCCTAAACTGCCACCATTCAGATAATCATCTTTCTTCCTGTTTGTGACACCAAAGTTGATAACCTCACATTTATCCACATTATATTGCATTTCCCGTGTATCTGCCCACTCAGCGTGTTCAAGTCACCCTGTAGCCACTTAGGATCCTCCTCACAGCACACACACTGCCACCCAGCTTAGTGTCGCCTGAAAATTGGAGATACTGCATTCAATTCCTTCATCCAAATCATTAATGGATATTATGAACAGCTGGGATTGCAGCACTGAACGCTTCCTTACCCACTAGTCACTGATTGCCACATGGAAAAGAATCCATTTAATCCCACTCTCTGCTTCAGTTTGAACATAATCTCCCTCCGCTTATATACCAGGCTTGGGCCAAATGTCTTCTTGACCACCTGATTGAGAAACGTATTAGTCTTGACTGAATGACAGAACAGACTCAATGGGCTGAATGGCCTAATTCCGGCTCCTACATCTTATGATCTATCTGTCCAGCCTCCTTCACAGATACCTGGATGTTAACTCCAGGTTCTCTCTGATCCTTTATAATTCTCAGCATCATCTCCTTTATTGTTCATTCCTTTGTCTTGTCTAATGTCCCAAATTCATTCTGTCTCACTGATCCAGATCGAATTCCACGTGCCATTTTTCTGTCCATCTGACCAGCCCACTGATATCTTCCTGCAGCCCACGGCTATCTTTTGGATTGTTAAACACAAATATAATTATTGTTTCATCTGCAAACTGAACCATGACCCATTGCTATCCTCCCCCATTGCTATCCTCCCCTCTCTCTGTTACTCTCCCTCTCTCTGAGACTCTCACCCCATTGCTATCCTCCCCTCTCTCTGTTACTCTCTCTCTCTCTGAGACTCTCACCCCATTGCTATCCTCCCCTCTCTCTGTTACTCTCTCTCTCTCTGAGACTCTCACCCCATTGCTATTCTCCCCTCTCTCTGTTACTCTCTGTCTCTCTCTGAGACTCTCATCCCATTGCTATCCTCCCCTCTCTCTGTTACTCTCTCTCTCTATTGCTTTCTCTCTGTTCCCCTCTCCAGCTGGATGGAGAGTGAGAAAGAGAGGCTGATATGGAGGGAGTTTTCTTCTGTATCGAACTGCATTTCTTTAACTGCCCTGTCCTTGTTTGTTGAAACAGTGAAGAGGGTGATTGATTTTGTAATTGTCTATCTGTGTGTGTGTGTGTGTGTGTGTTTGGGGTATGGGTCCTTGCTAAAAGCTCTGCTGAAGTCCAAGAAGACTACGTCAAATGTATTATCCTTCTCTACAAATCTTGTCACTTGTTTGAAAAAATGGTGCAGTTCTGGAATCCACGGGATCGGAGGGATGTGGTAGCACTGGAAAGGGTGAGAGGAGATTTCCCATGATGTTACCCGGCCCAGAGAGTTTCAGCTCATAGACTCATAGAATTCTTACAATGCAGATGGAGGACATTCGGCCTTTCAAATATGTACTGACTCTCATCCAGGCTTACCCTGTAACTCCATGTATTTGCCCAATAATCCCCCTAACCTATGTATCTTGGGACCTTAAGGGCAATTTAGCATGGACAATGCACCCAACCTGCACATCTTTGGAGTGTGGGAGGAAACCAGAGCACCTGAAGGAAATTTTATGTCTCTGCCTAAGAATTACTCAATACCGGCTCAGAGTGGGTGCATCACCAGAATCAAACATACATCGGTGTTCTTTAATTCCAAGTGCATACCTCAGCCTGGTGTTGCTTTTGCCACATCAGGGTGTGGTGTGAGTTTGGATCTCTCTGTTGTATTGGGAGTCACCGGCAATGTCCAATTTCAGGATAAACTTCTACTTGGTTACAAAGACTTTTAACCTTGGACTGCACCATTGTTTGAATGTAGACCTGGTCAACGACCATCATTGAAATTTATCTGAACATGTCAAGAAATATTTCATTGTTTTCTGAATAAATATCCCGACATTTGCACAGTCTCTGCCTCTTGTTTGTGCATCTGTTGATTGTTCACTGTTGGCGATGGGGCAATGTTAAAGTTTACTCAGATTTGATCACATTTGGATTTACAAATGTTTTGCCAGGGCTGGGGAAATTGCAGCTATGAGGAAAGGATTGGATTGGCGAGGGTTGTTTTCCTGAGAGGTGACCGAACTGAGGTGTCTAAAATTCTGAGGGGGGCCAAGACAGGATGGACGGGGAAGGCCCGCTTCCCCCAAACAGAGACAGGAAGCGGGGTTCACACAGATTGAAGGTGATTGGTAGGAGGATTTCAAGGGATATAAGGAAGATGCTTCTCACTCAGAGGGTGGCAGATGCCTGCAAAGTGCTGCCTAAACTGGTGGTTCAGATAGAAACCCCTCGGCTCACTCACTCGGCACCCGGATCTGTGGCTGGTTTTCCCCATTTCTGTGTGGGTTTCCTCCTGTTACCTCCCCCAGTCTGAAAGACGTGTTGGGTTAGGGTGGATTGGGCCATGCTTAAATTCTCCCTCAGTGTTACCCGAACAGGAATGTGGAGACGAGGGGAATTCTTATAGTAACTTCACTGCAGTGTTAATGTAACCCGACTTATTCATGACACTAATAAATAAACTTAAACTGGGGGTCTAGGTGTTGCAGACAATGCACCCTCTTGTTTAAACACTCTGCAATGCTGAGACTGGGGAGAGGAGTGAACAACAGGGAGCAGCATTGCAGCTTCTCTCCCCCCAATTGAAACTGGGATTGTTGCTCCATCTGCTGCACAATCCCCACCACATCCACTAGGGGGCAATCTGGACAATGGGCTGCAGGCAGACCTCACTGCGCCTGAGCCACAATCACACCCACCGCCGCCGTCCATCTTGCGTTGCCAAGGGAGACGGCCACCGTCCATCTTGCGTTGCCAAGGGCGAGGGCCAGCGGCCATCTGGCGTTGCCAGGGGAGACGGCCAGCGGCCATCTTGCGTTGCCAGGGGAGACGGCCAGCGGCCATCTTGCGTTGCCAGGAGAGACGACGAGCGTCCACCTTGTGTTGCCAGGGGAGACGGCCGTCGGACGTCTTGCGTTGCCAGGGGAGACGGCCAGCGGCCATCTTGCGTTGCCAGGGAGACGGCGTCCCAGACGCAGCACTCTGAGGGAATTCCACTGCCGCACATGCGCCCAGGCAGTAACATTTTAATCTGTTAATATTTTGAATCTTAATGATTATTATTCACATCCTCACCCGTAAGACTTTCGGTTCCTTCTCCATTCGGGAATATCGTTTCTTTTTTTATTTTTTTCAATCTCACCCGCGCGGTGTGCTCTGTGAAAATACTAATGCACATGCGCGGTTCCGCCACCTGTCTCTTTATAAAAATATGTATTTTATTTCATTTTAATTCCGCTCCCGGCGGGATTTCCGGGTGGGAATTTCTCTCACTTTCTACATTTCTGAACCGTCGCTTTTCCTCGACCGGGGGGGAGGGGCTGATGGCGACGTCACGACAACATGGCGGCTGTCCCCGCCTTTCTTCCGGACCCGGATGTTCCACCAACGAGCAGCGGCCGGGCCGGATCGGGCAAGAGGTGACACTGGGCGGAGCAGCGCCCGGGCGTCTTACAACGGCTCCTGGTGGTCAGGAAGGGAAATAGCAGCAGCACAGTCTCTGCCCAAAGGCTTCCCCAGTTCAGCTGCTCAGAGACACTGGGAACTTCAACTGAGAACTTCAGCTTCTCACATTCACCCCACTGTGTTCAGTCATTGTTTAATATAAAAATCGCTGTAGTGAGATCAGAATCAACTTGTTCACACTAAAGGTGGTGGGAATCAGAACAATTCTGCTCAAAAGGCTGTGCTTGCCTCGAAATTTCAATTGAAATGTTCAAGATGAGAATTTATAGATGCAAGTCATGTTGCATGCGGAACGCTCATGGTGCCACAATAAGATCAGTGCAGACATCTCACAGGGTTGTGTGACTGCAGGAGATGTCAGAAATGCGCGTTCATAAGAGAAAGTCTGGAATTACGAAAGAGAGTTTGGCAGGGTACAAACTGAGAGATTGTATAAGCCTCTAATTCTGTGTGTGCCCTTTGTATCTGCGAATGCCCAGATTCACTGTTTGTATGTCCGGTGGTATACCGGACGGTGGTATTGTATCACTTTAATCACAAGACAGTGCAGCAGGTTATAAAGAACAATCAGTAAAGCAATGGCATTGATATCTCTGCCAGTAACATTCCCAGGGAAACCTGGCTGAAGGACAGCGAATTTAATAGTTGCATTCATATTTGTCTTCCCGCTAGTGAACATGTAGATTACTAGCTGATTATTGGATAACCTTACATTTTAGTAATTTAAAGATTTGTCTATTTTCTCGTCCAAACATTATCAAATAATATTTCATTATAATTGGACACATATCTCTTTTTCGCTGGATTTTCCATTCTTTGGTGTTTTTTTTCTTACTGCCTTCAGAAATCCAGCCGAACCCTGCCTCTATGTTATGTTTTGTGTATATTTAAAATGTAGTTGTCTGTTATAATTTTTGGCTTCAGCACATTTCGAGCCCTAACTCACTCTGATCTATAACACACACTGCAAATTGTATGAGCCCCTCAAACTGACTTACTGTGCACTGATTTTAGTTATTAGCTCATTATAACAGTCGCACTGTCGGATGTTATATTATATTATGTTATATGTTATATGTAATATGTTATATTACAGGATTTTATTAAGTATAGTCGCAGACATTCCAATTTTCTGTTCGAGCTGCAATTTGACTCTGAATGTAACTCAAAAGGAAGTTTGGGGCTGGTATTTCATGGAAATGATTATCTTAATACCCATCATAATTTCCCATGCCCTCCGCACCTCCCCCCCGCTCCACGACCCAAACACCTCCCTCCCCCCCACCTCCACCCCCACCCAACAACCCCCCTACCCCCCACCCCCCGCACCCCCACCCTCCCGGCCGCAGACCAACACCATTAATTAATCGACATCCCACTTCTTCAATTTACCATCATTAGATTTAATAGTGACATTTATCAATGAGTTGGAGAGGTGGAGGGTGGGAGGGCGGGTCCAAATATGCGAGGGGTTCAGTGAGGTTTCAGAATTGGTAGGGTCACCACCTCCCACCCACTTATCATTCTGGAATGATAATGATGATTCAGTATTACATTCTGGAACGGGATTGATGATAAACTGTCAGCTAAACAGAACATTTTACTCATCATGTGATCAGTTTCTGGAGGTGAATGTATTTGAAAGCAAAGGAAGAGTATATCATTTACTGCAGGCGATAGAATAACTGTGTGACTATATCTGTAGTGTCAGTGACCTGGGATGAAGCAATGGGGACCATAAAGATGATCAATGAGATACAAATCTCAGATATCAGAGCAGAGATGTGAAAAGCTAATGTTGTTCAGCAGATTTCCCACAAGAAGCTATAGAAGAGGCAGAGGCTACGAATGATCTTTGACTGTGGTGAGCTACAGTGAAATGTAGTGGAGTAGAATGTATTATTATTCATTTTAACAGGAGGAAGTAGCAAGGGGAATGTAAATATCAATTGCCAGAATTGGGCCAGTGGGATTATTTTGTTTTTCCAGGTAGTTCAAACTGGCACCATGATCACTCCTGTTTTCCATCGGGAAGGGATTTCACCCCATCCTGAATCTTGTGCTGGTCGGCAGCAGTACTACCTACATTCCCTGACCGGGAATCGAACCCGGGCCGCGGCGGTGAAAGCACCGAGTCCAAACCACTGGACCACCAGGGAAGACGCGAGCAGTAGCGTTAATCTGACTGATACATTGTAGCGTTTTTTAAGTTCTCAAGAAAAGGTTTGTTGGGGAAAAAGACTCTCATGTTTAGATAGAACAGGAGTGACTGCTTCAGCCAACAACAAATTACTGCAGATGCCTAAACTTAAAATAACAACTTAAAATGCTGGAAAATATCAACAGGCATGAGAGTGTCTCTGGAGAGAGAATAGAGCCAACATTTCAAATCTGTATGACCAGTCATCAAAGCTGAAAACAGGAAAAGAGGACGAGATTTCCACTTTAAGTGTGGGAGATGCGGGGTGGCGGTGAGGGTGGGGACCGTGGGTAAGAGTTGACAGAGCTGTGATAGAGAAAAAAATCAAACGGGATGTAACTGGTGGAAGTTAAAGCAAAATACTGCGGATGCTGGAATCTGAAACAAAAACGGAGTTTGAGGACGAATTGGCGAAGATGATGAAATGTGGGGAGTTGGAATGGATGGTGGGAGATGTGTCTTTGGGTTTGATGGTAGGAGTTTGAGGATGAATTGTGGTGGATGGAAAGAGTGGGGAGTTGGAGTAGACGGTGAAAGGCAGGGAATTGGGGTGGATGGGAAGAAGAGTGGGTTGGGTTGGATAATATTTGGGAAGGAGTTGAATTGTATCTTGAATGGTAGAGATTTGGAGTGGATGGAGAAGAATGGGGAGTTGTTCTGATGGTGAAAGGTGGGGAGTTGTGGTCGATGGTGAAATATGGGAGTTGGATTGTATGGTGGGAGGTGTGGGGTTGATTTGGATGATAGGAATTTGGTGGTGAGTTCTAGTGGACGGTGAATGGTAGGGGGTCCAGCTGGATGGTGGAGGGTGGGGAGTTTGGATGGTGGAACGTGTGAGTTGGGTTGGACGTTGTGTGGTGAGGGGAGGTGTTGGTGTGAAGAGTGGAGAGTTAGAGTACATGGTAGGAGGCCTGGGGTTGGGTTGGATGGTCGAAGTTGGGTGGTGATTTCTGGTGTTTGGTGAATGGTAAGGAGTTGGGATAGATAGGTGGGGAGTTGGAGTGGGTGGTAAGAGGTGTGTGTTGGGTTGGATAGTAGATGTGTGGGGAGTAGTTAGGGTGGATCGTGGAAGATGCGTGTGGCCGAGGCTAGGTGTTCTCTTTCTGGGGATGGGTTGGAACTGAAATAAAATCTTCTCTCACAAATTAACCTATGAATTCTCTGGAACTCTTTGTGTCCAGTCGATGATGAATCAAAGGATCTAACTGATTGGAATCTACAGTAATATTTTTGAACTTTGCTTTTCAATTTTATAATTCGTGTCCATTGCTTAGCCTGGTTTATGAACAGAAGAGTGACTCGGGGTGTGTGTCTCACTGTGAGATTTTTTTTACTTAGAACATACAATAAACAAGTTTGATGAATGATTACCAATTCACTTTTTAATGAATTGCACAATTCCAGTGAATGGAAGTTTCACCACATTCTTCAGATCCTCTCTGAATTGTGTCTGGGTCACGGCATAAATACATGTGTTCGTACAACAACTAAGGAGTTGCATCATAAATCCCAGTTCCTGCACAAATGCTGGCAATGCTGCACTGGTTAAACTGAGGTATTCCAATCGGCTATAAAAAGAATAGACAAGGAACACTGACCATAACAAAACAAAATTTCCCGATATTGCAAACAGTAAGATAATGGATTTCCTTCTTTTTTCTATCTCTGGGTCACTTTGACTCTCCCCACTTTTGTGGGTCCGAAGTCGCCTGCGGACTTTGCTCGAAACTAGAATGTGTTTAACGGTTATAACATTGAGCAGCAGAATCAACACGAAAGGAATAAACGGGGTTAAAATATAATGCAGAATTTCAACTATTGCCCAGGCTTGTGATTTGGTAACAGTGTAATGTACAAAACAAAACCAAGGACCATTATAGAAATAATATGTACTCCTGTACATGAAATACCAAAAACTGTTCTTTATACTGAACACCACACTCACTGTACCGAGAACCACAGTTGCAGTTTTCTTGGTGCAGTATTTTATTTTCAGTTTCTGACCAGCAATGGCCACGAATCGGTCAAAGGTGAAAGCGACAGTGAACCAGACAGAACAGTCAGTGACTGCGTAAAGCAGGACGGCGTGGATATTACACACTCTAATGTGAGCTATGAACAGAAATTGATAGGGAAAACGGATAGGAATTTGCCGCAATATGAGATCGATGATAACGACCAGGAGATCGGCTGCTGACATGCAAATAAGGTAACGTGTGACACATTTGGAAAGGCCACACCTTCCTCGAGACAGGATAAGAATCGTCAATAAGTTCACTGTAAGGAAGAGAGAGACAATTAACTCATATTTCAGATTGAGAACAGGAGCAGCAAATCTGTCAGATTTCTTTGGAATATTTGCTCCATCTATCAGAATCCACTTACCAGCCAAACAACTCTATCTTCTTATACATCCTGAAGCGTTCTCGCGTTAGAGTTAGTGATTTCTTTCAAGTTCACTTTTAATGTTAAGTCTTTTAAAAAAGTAATTTATCTCTTTTTCAGCAATAATCATTAAATAATCATTATACTGAAATATTATTTCATTTCCAGTTGTATTTTGTGATAGGCTCCATAATCAGAAAGCAGAGCAGGAAAAGGTGAAGTGTATTGGACATTGTTCCAAGTTTCAGAGTTTATTTGTGGTCTATCTGCCAGCGCAAAGTTTCACAGAACAGCAACGTTAAACACATGCAACAGCTTCCAAAAGCTGCTTCCCATATATTTTCCTGATTCATCCTGTAATTCAGTCCAGAAAGCAATCTTCATCTTCCCATGAAGGGGAGCTGAAGGTTGAATACATTTTCAGTGATTATCTCCGCATTTAATTAAACAGAGTTAAAACAACTGGGGCCATACACGCTGGCTGCTTTAAAGTATTTGTGATCAATGAGTCTGCTTTACATCAAATATTACCTGTAATGTTTTCAGTGCATTGCCAAATACAGGCTATGAATGTTCCACAGAATGCAATCAGTAATTGTATTTCATGGATCGGGTAATAATGCAGTGAAATATTACTCACCAGTGACACCAACTGCAGCGAGGAGCGGGTAGTAAATTATTTGGATGTCGTAAAATACCCAAAGAATACGAAGTTTAAGTGGAATAATCCAGAACATAGCGGTACTTCTTTGAGATCAAAAATCGCTGTCTGAACTGGTGATGATGTTCACGTAACCATTGCTACACACACTGTAAATATTACCTATTTATGAAGTAAGAAATGTCCCCAGAGAAACAATTAAATAATCTGCTGACTGACATTAATCACAGTCGCTGAACAAACAAGATGATGCATATTTTCTTGCAAAGTACATGTTTAATGAAAATGCTTTGCATTCATGTTGAATAATATTACCCATTGCCAACGTACATGTCCAAATAGTTCCATAAAAAGTGGGACATTGAATCACAAAATATTAATGATCTGAAGTGAAATAAATTCCTAACGAGTATTCCTGTTAATTAACATCATTTTACAATTTTAATATTTCAATCTGTTCATAAGTGTGAGTTTAGTGGAGTTTGTGGAAATAATGTTCATCCATCAGCTGTTTATCCATCGAGAATGCAGAAGCAGAATTATTGCAAATATTACACTGCTGCTACACAGCAAAATTACAATTGTTGTGTGTAGTCTGGAGTAAGTGTATCATTATTAATTGTGCAGACCATGCTGGGTTTTCGGGTAGGAGATGCTTGATGGATGTGCGCATATCTGAGGTGGAGAGCAGGAAGCTGGAAGATGCAACTTGAAAGTAACATTATTTGACATGCATTTCATGAGATTCTTCTTCAGAGTTTTACATCTCTGACATTTCCAGCTCTCTTACAAATTCATCCCACTGAACATTAACCTTGTTTCTCCCTTCACAGAAGGTGTGAGGCATGTTTTCATTAACTGAAGAATTAAACAAAAATTTATTCACTCCGTGACTGGGAATCATACCTGGAATCACTGTGTTGAATCCTGATCACCAGACCCTCAGGGAAACTGAAGAGAGAGAGTTGATTATCTCTTTATTCATTGTTTCATTTCAAATAAATTTCACTAAAAACACAGTCGCAATGAAGAATGATGGGAAGCATACATACCAGGATTTGTACTTCAAATCCCAATCCGTCAACTTAACCCCTTGGCCGGGAATACAGACTCAATGTTTGTGATCCTTTTGCTCATCCCGCCTGTGTTTTCGTGTGTGCTCTCTACCGTGGCAACTTCAGGCCTTCCACAGAAGCTCCTTCACACCAACAACTGTTCACACTTGCACTGTCACTTCTCTTTATTTCTGTGAGAAACAACACCGCAAACGCTCCTGTATTCAATCTGAGTTGTTGGACTTCAGCTGGAAGCACAAGAATTCAAATACATTTTGGCAGCGATATGTTTTGAACACCACTGCTGCAGAATCTTAACACTGCACTTTAGAGTGTTTGGCCACCACCTTAAAATATATCACACTCATGTTATTTACTGATATATTTTCCTGAAATTTATTAAAAACTGCGGAACTGGGAAAGGCCATAGGTGCCTTGAGGCCGCTCCTTCACTGGATCAGATAATCATGAACTGTGTAACAAACACAAATCACATCCACTCAGGAACACAGTGAGCTGCCATGAAGTGCCGGTACCAGTTACACGGTGAATAATCACCTCTTCTTCCCCATCTCCTGCCAGAAATGACAAGAAAAAATCCTGCTGAATTTGTTCAGGATCTCCATTTCTAAAAGGACAACATACGAGGCGGGACTAAGATTTATGTGTCCAAAAAGGAAATGACTGAGATTCACTTCGGGGTTTTGATCTGAGCAATAAGTTCATTTCCTGACCGGTAGTTACAGCTTGCTTTGCAATTAGCTTTACCCAAGCTCCTTTTGTTATTTGAAGTTTCACGCCAGGCCTCTTTCGCCACAGACAAGATTCTCCTGCAAAATGGCACCTTCTTGTTTAACACCAGTGGTTTGGCTAAAGTTATGACAACATACAACAGACACTCCACTAAAGTTATCATTTTGCTTCTGACGGTTTGAAACTGGAAAGGAATATTTCCAAATGATTTGCATTGCACCATGAGGTAAAAGTTTCATAACTCAGCGCAAGTATGAATGGTTAAACCTGTTTTTTTTTAACCAGATTTTACCTTGAATGACCATTTTTATCATCAGCACTTTGCAGCTTCTCACTGGCCTTTTCTTTCTGAGTTTGTTGTTGAACTGTTGCATACGTGACATTTTTAGCACTGAAGTAAACTTGTGAACCTCTTCAGCTGATTCGAACAGATTTACTTTCAATATGAGAGAAACTTAGGTTTTTTTTTCATCATTTGCTGAGCGCAAAGTACCTTCCTTTCCTGTGTGACAATTGAAACAGATCATCAATGCTGACATAATGAAGGACCTGTGCATCCCGGACACTCTCTCTTCCACATACAACACAAATGGAATTACAAACCTGAGACTAACCGTGGGAAACAACTCACTGGATAACACAAATCCCTTGATGCTCATTTCCAGATTCACAACTCTCAGCTTTTCAACCAAATGGAGGAATTTATCACTGAAAAGTTTTGGAAAGTTGGTGTGAATTTTATTTGTGAATCACTCGGGTGTTGTGTAAATGCTACTCGAAGGTTCAGTGAGCCGGATATAATCTATCTGCGTTTTGCTGAGCTTGTGTTGGGTGTATGGGGAGGTTTGAACGGGGTTGGAGCTTGTGTCCCAGGGATGGGCAGTAACCCGCTGATTGAAGCTGCAGTCGCCGCTTTCTGCTGGCGATTGGAGACTGCGGGATATAATCCTGCTGTTTCTCACTGTCTCCCTCACTGTGGAGCCGGGGAAAGAGAATCATTGATGGGTTTGTTTCCCGGTCTGAAATGTGGTCTCCAATAACGGTTATTAACGGAGGTAACGCTGGGGGAGCCTTTAATAATCTGACATAAATTAATAAAACACAGCGCTCCAGTGGTGCAATCGGTTAGCTCGCGGTGCTTATACAGCAGTACAGGCAACGGGCTATGCCGAGGTTGTGAGTTCAAGCCTCACCTGGGGAAAACTTCATGATTCCGTGTCACTGTAAACAGTAATGTTTGACCAATTTTTACACAGATTTTACCTCGCAAAAACATCTCAATGGTAATATATGAAATATTTGTACAATCCGTCCTCTGGTTCCCTTTCACCCACAACACATGTGAGTCCTGCAAGTAACATTGTAATCACCTCATTCTGTGATGTGCTCATTCTGTGATTCCCTGTTTCCCCCATTTATTTTTTCCTGGCTTCCACTCTTCCTGGCAGCCGAAATAGCTCAGTTGGGAGAGCGTTAGACTGAAGATTTAAAGGTCCCTGGTTCAATCCCGGGTTTTGGATGGATATCCTTGCTGGTTTTCTGCGCTAATTCACACCGCATTTTGTCTCGCACTGTCTTCAAAGATCAATTCAGGCAAGCTGCACCAGACCAAATACCCATCGCAATTTCCACCCTGCCAGATGTTGTTATATTTCCTCCTTGCTGATTCCAGTCTCAGTCTCTGTGGCGCAATTGGTCAGCGCGTTCGGCTGTTAACCGAAAGGTTGGTGGTTCGAGGCCACCCAGGGACGGGATTTTACTATTTTCTCACCATCAGCATTCACGTGTGAACAGTGCGGGTTGGCAATGAGTCCGTGGGTGCCAATAAAAAATATTTATCAATTGTTCCCGGTTGTACTGTTATCTGGTGTTACCAACATTGTTATGAAGTCAATCGTTATTAAATATATTGCATGGGACATTAGATGTATAAATACTTCCATTATGCTATTAACTTTAAAAAAAATGAAATATGAAATTGTGGCTGAGCATTGGTTCCAATTCTACATTCCTGTTTCCATTTGTTCCTGGATGGATCATAAATCTGTCTGACCCAAACTGAAATGTGTTCAATGATGGAGCATCAGAACCCTCTGGAGTAGGGAATTCTGAAGATTCAGGAACCTTTGAATGAAGGAATTTCTCCTCATTGCCGCCCTAAATCATCAGCGCCTCATCCTGAGATTGTGTCCCCGTGTTTTAGATTCCCGGATCAGGAAAAATAAGATCTCAGCTTTTCAATGTTATCTATTCTTTCTCATTAAAGATGTTGAGATTTTCCACCATTTTCTGTTTTTGATTCAGATTCCAACATCCTCAGATTTTGCTTTGATTCTGTCTAAAATGCGGGGATCCAAACTGCACACACTGTTCCAAATGTGGTCTCAACAAAATCCTGAATAACTATAGGAAGACTTCAAACACTTCAAAATTTAACTCCGTGCTCAAGGCCGGAAGGAGAGTGTGACAGTGGATAATTCTCACTGTGTACATTCCTGTAATCAGTAACTGGATCAGGAAGATAAGATATTTGTGTTTCTTTGTACTGTCATCTGTAAACTCCATCTCCTCTCAATGCCGTGTGTCATACATCCGCTTTCCCTGCTTTCCAAGTGAAGCTCGGGTTTACCAACTGTCTGTTTCTGTATCAAGTAGCTAATTTAACCTTGGAGCTGAACAACCAAGGGGAGCTGGATGAGAGGCAGCGACAGAAACGGGGAGAGAAGCGACAGATGAGTGAGTGAATGACACAGACACATGAAGATGGGGCCCCCTTCCTACTGCGGCTTCCCTGCCTCTCAGCGCTTTGTATTCTTCAGCAAACATCCCCTGGGGCTCATGCAATGGCGCCAGGAGAACCATTCGCTGCATCGCCTGCAATCACGCCCTCCTTCCTGCCTTTTAAGATTTGAAATTCTTCTTATTTTCACACTGGTTTTCAGTGTGATGAAAACAGAACTGTGATCAGCTGATGTTATTCCCCGGCTTTACGACAATAAGTTTTATACAGGGGGATGTCAACATTTTTCTTTAAATGTGATGATCTACAGAGAAATTTAATGCAGTAGAAAGTAGTATACTCGATATTACAGGGGGAACCAGCAAGGACACTTCTTAAATTGCTTTTGTAATTGGGGCGATTGTGGAATGGGACTGATCAAACTGTCAGAACATGATCACTTGTAGAATAACGTCACGCACTTGGTTCTGTGGTGTAATGGTGAGCACTCTGGACTCTGAATCCAGTAATCCGAGTTCAAATCTCGGCAGAACCTTTCCTTAATTTCTCAATGCAGGTGATTGATTTGCTGAAGGGCATTTCACTTAAATTTTCTCACCATCAGTATTCACGGGTAAACAGTTGCGGTTTGGCAATGTGTCCGTGGGTACCAATGAAAATTAGCTGTTAATTATTCCTGGCTGTATTTTTATTTGGTGTTACCGACATTATTTAATAATGATTGACTTCAAACATATTTTATATATATATTATATATTATATATATATATTGTATATATATATACACACACACATATACATATATACGCTGCCATTATACCATTAAACGTAAAAATAAACAATCGAAACATGAACTTGTAGCTGAGCGTTTGTTCCAATTCCATATCCCTGCTTCCATTCATTCCCGGATAGATCATACATCTGTCTGACCCAAACTGAAATGTGTTTACTGATGGAACATCAGAACTCTCTGGAGTAGAGAATTCCGAAGATTCATGAAACTTTCAGTGAAGCAATTTCTCCTCATCTCGAAATCATCAGCTCCTTATCCTGAGATTGTGTCCCCGTGTTTCAGATTCCCGGATCAGGAAAAAATAATGTCTCAAATGTTTAATACTATCTATTCTTTCTCGTTAAAGCTGTTGAGATTTTCCAGCATTTTCTGTTTTCGATTCAGATTCCAGCATCCTCAGATTTTGCTTTTATTCTACCTAAAATGCGGGGATCCAAACTGCACACACTGTTCCAAATGTGATCTCACCAAAACCCCGAATAAATGTAACAAAACTTCAAACACTTCAAAATTTAACTCCGTGCTTAAGGCTGCGAGGAGGGTGTGACAGTCTCGATGTTCTGCGAGTTGTTACAATTCACACTCAGTTACTGGTTTGAAAATAGTCATATTGAACTCGGAAAGTGAACTCTCTGTCCTGCTCCATATTTGTTGCAAACCCTGCTGAGAATTTCCAGCCCTTTCTGTTTTTATTCTAACAGGAATCATTGGAGGAGGAGCAAACCACTCGGTCCATCGAGATTTCCGCTATTCAATATCATCAGGGCTGATCTTGGGTTGCAACTTAGTTTTTTTCCACCAGCTCCCCATATCCCTGAATTCTCCAAGAGATCAGAAATTTCTTTATCCCGACCTTAAATGTGCTCGATGATGGGGCATACATAACTGTCAGGTACAGAGAATGTAAAAGATTCTCACCCTCTGAGCGAAGCAATTTCTCCTTATCTTAGCCCTAAATAACCAGCCGCTGATCTGTGCCGCAGGGGGTTAGATTCCCGAGCAGCAGGAAAAGAAAATCTCTCAGCCTCCATCCTATCAAACCGGATCAGAGATCACCTCTTATTCTTCTAAACTCCAGAGAATTTCATCACAGGACAAGTCACTGACCCCAGGGAGGAATCTGGTGAACCTTCACTTCACCATTTCTAATGCAAAACATCTCCTTTCTTAAATGTGACTGTCACATCTGCGCAGAATATTCAACCTGGTTTCAACAAAACTCTGTGTAACAGCAGAAACACCTGGTTATTTTTAAACTCCAGTCTGCCGACAATAAGAACAACATGTAATTTCCCTTCCAATTATCTGCTGTACCCACATGCTAACTTTATGCATTCCTTGTACAAACTCAACTAATTTGCTCTTAATATCAATATTTATAATTTTCAGTTTGTCAAATATGTTCTGCTCTTTCTTTTTTTTTTAACAAAGTAGAAAATCTTATTTCTTTTCAAAATTGCATTCCGTCTGCCCTTCCTCTCGTAACAACACTCTACTTCGTCTCCAACTCGATCCGCCTTTTTCCCACAGTTTATATCAGCTAAACTTTACCTGGAGGCTCCAGAAAATATTGAACTCGCGACCCCTGGTTTACAAGACCAGTGCTCTCACCACTGAGCTATGGAGCCAAATACTGATAGGCCACTTCGGGACGAGTTGTGTTTTCAGTGGGCTGTGGAACAGGATAGAGTTTGAGATTGGAGATTTTTGATGAATGTGGAAATGTCTGAGGTGGAGAGCAGGAGGTTAAAAGACACAACTTGATAGTGACATGATTTGACATGTGTGATGTGTGTCTATCTGACATATATGTTGTGTGTGTGTCATGGGATTCTTCAGAGTTTTTCGTTGGTGTTACATCTCTGACTTTTTCCAGCTCCGATACAAGTTCATCCAGCCGGAAGGTTTCGATGTTGCTCCTTCACAGATGCTGTGAGGCTTTTTTTTTCAGGTTTTTAGGTGCCCAGAATATCAACAACTTGTCCTGATCCCCTCATGATGACTCTGTAGTTAAGACAGTCCACGAACGCCTCTACTCTCTGGGAAGACGAAGGAAATTTGGCGTGTCAACTCCGACTCTTACCAACGTTTACAGATACAACATAGAGAGTATTCTGTCTGGTTGCATCACAGCTTGGCATGGCTCCTGTTCTTCCAAGAACCACAAGAAACTACAAAGGGTCCTGAATGTAGTCCAGTCCATGGTGCAAACCAGCTATCCATTGATTCTGTCTACACTTCCCGCTCCTTTGGCAAAGCAGACAGGAGAGTGGCCGAAGGACCGCACCACAGTTAGTGAAGGGCAGTGATGTGATGCAAAGCCCTGCCGATAGAGATGATAATACAAGGTAAAATCTGGATCGTAATGGGTCAGATTTAACTGTTTGCTTTGACAGAAATATCACTCATTTCTGAATAAAAGAACTGAGCAAAATGGCAAGAAAACATTTCACTGAATAAAATACTAAACTATTTGACTTTGACTGATTGCAAACTGTTTCCATTCAGAAAGCAGTAATTGTGGGGTTAACAAAGCGGTATGGAGAAATATTCTGTTTCAGCGGCGACGCTGCCAGCGGAATGGAGAGCTGGAATCCACCCAGGAAATTAGCAAAGGTTTAAAACAATCTGACTTTTTCTAGCTCCGATAAAAGTTCATCCAGTAGGAAGGTTTCGATGTTGCTCCCTTCACAGATGTTGTAAGGCTTTGTTTCATTAAATGAAGAATTGAACAAAAAGTTTATTCACTCCGTGACTAGGAATGGAAACAGTGTCACGGTACCGATCCTGGTCACTAGACTCTCAGTGACATAAGCAATAAAGGAGCTGAGAAAGAGCAAGAGTTGCCTTGAGCCTGTTCCTTCACTGAATCAATTCATGCTGAACTGTGGAATAAACAGAGATCACATCCAGTCACAAACAGAATGAGCTGCAGTGAAGGAGCGGCACCATTTAAACTGCCTTCAACTTGTTATTCGATGAAGATGATAATCACGGTGTAATAAATGGTTGGAATTCAGTGCTCCCTTAGATATTTGCGAGAGGAACGCTTTTAAATTTTGATGTTCGGAATATGTTGTAAAATCAGATTGAAAATAACGGAATTCCTGAATTCAGTGACATGGGCTCTCAGTCTAACCATCGGAACCTGCAGCAACACAGTGCAGTTGAACATTGCAGACAGGCAGATTTGCTCCACTGTTTTCCAGGTTGTTTCTGTAGTGTAGTGGTTATCACATTCGCCTCACACGCGAAAAGTCCCCGGTTCGAAACTGGGTAGAAACGTTCATTAAGCTTTCTCATGTTGGGTAAGGAAAGTTGCCTGATATCAGTTTGTTGTTCAACATTATCCTAACCTTGATGTTAAAGACATGTTATCATTGCTCTGACCTCATCCTCAGATACTTTCTGTGAAATGAGAAACGCATTTTTCGGCGCCCTGACGGAAAGTTCGATTTTGATACCGAGCACAGACTCGCATCTGGTTCAGTCTCCAACAGAATTGAATGAGTTTATAGGTGCAGACTGATATGGTTAATCACCATCTGAAATATCTGATTGTAGTGTGTGCTCAAACAGACAGATACAAGTGATACTGTGAGTGAACTAGTGGAAATGGCGCACATTTCACAGAAGATTTTTTTTAAAATCGTTTTTCATCACTAAGAAACAGGAAAAGGCATTGAGAGAGACGAGGGAATCGAGACTCAGTGTGGATCTACTGGACTTTCCTGTAAAGGACCGGAATTTAAGCGCCTGAATGTTTCACACCCTTAATAAAAATAGGCTCAAGTGTCACCAACAGTTAATTCTTGATTTCCCTCCATTTAAACGTATTTGACTTTGTTTAAAAGTTGACAATATTCAATTTCAAAACTGTGATCTGTATTACCCGGTGATTCAATTCGTTCTGTTGGTCAGTTATGTTTTCAATTCAGTGATGTTCAATTTCAGACATATTCAATTCATAATGAAGACATATGTGTTAAATAATACATTGATACTAAATAGTTAAACAAATACTGAGTATAATTGGACGATGAGCTTTGATAAAGTGTCACCTGGACTCGGAACGTCCGCCCTTTTCACTCCTTACAGGTGCTGTCAGACATTGTGAGATTTAGGAGCATTTTCTCTTTTCCCATCCGCAGTAATTTGTTTTTATCACTGAGGACATTTGGTTGAGATTATTTGAAGAAAGATGAAAATGATGCATTAACGAAGAGGGAGAAATCGTTGCTCTCTTAGATATTTGGGAGACGGAAGCTTCCACCTGTATCAACCAGTCGAAATAGCTCAGCTGGGACTGCGTTAAACTGAAGATCTAAAGGTCCCCGGTTTAATCCCGGGTTTCGGCAGGATTTGGTTGTTGGTTTTCTGTTCTATCTGTTAATTGGCATCGCATTTTGTCTCGCACTCTCTTTAAACATCAATTCAGGCAACTGCAAGATACCCATCGCAATTTCCACCCGGCCAGATATTGTTACATTTCCTCCTTATTGGATTTCACGTTTTAAAAACTTACTCTATTTCTAAACATTAAGGATTGTCACTGCTGGGAAATTTGACATTGTTTTACTCATATTCCTGTCAGATAAAGTGCAATCGTTCCCCATTCACACAAACCCGCAGATCTCCCAGGTGAACAATGTCAGCAATCTGTATTTTAAATGTTCCAGATCTTCTAACTGTCTAACAGACCCCAGCTTTCACAAGTGATCAAATATCAAAGGCAAACTCAGGGTTGTCACATGTTGAAGTCCCTGTTTGAAATTATTGACTGTAACATGTGGACTTTATAAACAAAAGCTCGAGATAACAATATTGGGCGGATATTTTGCTGGAGATTAAAGTTCACAAATGCTGATGCAGTGAGACTTTTTTTCAACATTTTTAACTTCACTCGGGGTGTCAGAACTGCTTTGTAGAAAGTTATAGAATTTTTATTTGGCTTGGCGAGGGTGTGCGGGCTCGTTGGTCTAGGAGTATGATTCTCGCTTAGGGTATTTCAGCCCATTAACGTGCGAGAGGTCCCGGGTTCAAATCCCGGACGAGCCCTTCGTTCGTTCCCTTTTGGCCAAGTCAAATATTGTGATTTGTTTAAGGTGCAAACGGCGGGATGGCTTTCTGTGACTGGCTCCGAAAAAAGGCAGAGTTTAAGAGCACGGAAAGATCCCACTCGCATACCCACAGGGCAGACGGGCACACCCATCCTGTCCGCGCCTGCCGTGTGATATCTGGACGGGACAAGTTAGTTCTGATTCTCGCTCCACAGATAGTGCCGGAAGTACTGACACCACCCAGTGTTTTCTGTTTTGATTTCAGATTTGGAAAGTCCGCAGTCAGCTCCTTTATGTTGATGTTTTGAGCTGACAAATGGCAAGTAACATTGGCGCCACACAGAATGCTGAGAGGCTTGATGGTGCTGTTGTCTGTGTGGCGCTGGAGGGATGCGGGGGGTGCTGCCAGGTGGAAGTGGTCTTGTGTTTGGAAGGTGCTGTCTGAGGGCCTTTGGTGAATTCCTGCATCAGGCAGACAAGTGGAGAACATTCTATCGCACTCCTGACTGTTCCACTGATTCCGCGGATGGATGTAGCTGTTACTCGGCAGCACAATTATCAGGTTCATGGTGGGAGATATAGGAGGGATGTCCGAGGTAGATTTTTTACTCAGAGAGTGGTTGGGGTGTGGAATGCACTGCCTGCTGTAATAGTGGAGTCCGGCACTTTAGGAACATTCAAGCGGTTATTGGATAGACACATGGAGCACTCCAGAATGATAGGGAGTGGGATAGCTTGATCTTGATCTTTGTTTCGGACAAAGCTCGGCACAACATCGTGGGACGAAGGGTCTGTACTGTGTTGGACTGTTCTATGTTCTATGTTTTTTGGGAGTCAGGAGCTGAGTTACTCCCGCAGCATTCCCAGCCTCTGACCTGCTTTTTTAGCCACTGAACGAACTAACAACATGTGTGCTGAGTCGAAATAGGTTTGTCTTCTTTCCTGTTCATTTTTGTCGTGAATTTTCAGCACTTTTGTCTTTTTCTGAATGTATTTTGAGGCCCAAGTAAGAGCCAATGTTACATGATTGTGATCAGCAAGTTTGCAGACGATACAAAGATGGCTGGACTTGCAGATAGTGAGGAGCATTGTCAGGCGATGCAGCAGGACATAGTTAGGCTGGTAGCTTGGGCAGACAGATGGCAGATGGAATTCAATCCTGATAAATGCAAGGTGATGCATTTCGGGAGAAAGAATGTAAGGAGGGGAGGTATATGATAAAGGGTAGACCTATTAAGAGCATAGAAACGCAGAGGGACCTGGGGGTGCAGGTGAACAAGTCTCTGAAGGTGGCAGAGTAAGTGGAGAAGGTTGTGAAGAAAGCATATGGTATGCTAGCCTTTATAGGAAGGGGTGTAGAGTACAAGAGCTGGCCTTTAATATTGCAGTTGTATAAAACGTTGGTTAGACCTCATTTGGAATACTGCGTCCAGTTCTGGTCGCCTTACTACCGGAAGGACGTGGAGACTCTGCAGAGAGTGCAGAGGAGGTTTACCAGGATGCTGCCTGGTATGGAAGGTCTGAGTTACGAGGAGAGGTTAGGCAAATTGGGACTGTTTTCCTTAGAAAATCGTAGACTTAGAGGACATCTAATAGAGGTGTACAAGATTATGAGGGGTATAGGTAGAGTAGACAGGGTTAAGCTTTTTCCTAGGAAGGACTCGAATAGCACGAGGGGTCACGGGCTTAGGGTGAGAGGGGTAAGGAATAATTTGGATACTGGAGGGAGTTTTTTCACACAGAGGGTGATGGGGGTATGGAATGCGCTGCCAAGTAAAGTGGTGGAGGCAGGCACTCTGGAGTTATTTAAGAAATACTTAGATGGGCACATGAACAGAATGGGAATGGAGGGGTATAGAAAACTGATTTAAAATAGGGATCATGAGTCTTGGGAGTCCCTGGGAAGTGTGTAAATAGATGATGATATTGATGTACTTGTTTTTATCCTACAGGTGCTTTGGTCCACCTTGTTGTCTAACGAGGGGCATACACGCAATGGGTCGTGAGAGAGCTGCTCTTGGATTTTTTTCGAGAGTACCCTAGTGCTTCACGTCGTTAGTGTACGTTTGACCTGGACCATTTGATGGGCAACACGACAGCTCAGTGACTATTGCTGTGTTGTGCAGATACATGGATTTGGGCCTGTGTCTGTGGGAGTTTGCGCATTCTCCCCGTGCTTGCGTGGGTTTTCTCCGGGTGCTCCGGTTTCCTCCCACATCCCAAAGATGTGCTTTTAGGCTAATTGGCGAAACAAATTCTCCCTAAATTGTCTCAAATTTGTTTTTTAATCCATAGATCTATAAACATAGACAGGGATCACGGGTAGAGGTGGGAACATCGGGGTGACGGCACGGGCTCGTTGGGCCGAAGGGCCTGTTTCCCGTGCTGTTTTGTTCTTTGTTCTTTGTAAGATACTATATTCAGGTAATATTCAGTAGTGGATTCACTGGCGGGAGGGTACAGTTTCGAGTCATGTTGTTGACGCTGGATTGATAACGCAGAGAAGCAGGCTGAAGCTTTGAGAACCAGGGTTCGAATTCCAACACAGCAAGTTAACTGAATTCAAGGCAAAGTAGAATGACTGTGAGTGAGAATAGAAAATTTCAATTATGCAACATTTCCTCATTAGATCGAATATATTTTGGCCATGTTTCTGCCAATTTTGAAGCGTCCGACCGATATGTAAATATTGCTGCAGTGCTTTTTGACTGTGGGCCAGTGGCGCAATGGGTAACGCGTCTGACTACGGATCAGAAGATTCCAGGTTCGACTCCTGGTTGGCTCGTTGTGTAATTTTCACATTAGTTCATAAACTCCATATTATTGCTGATGAAAAGTATATTTCCACTAATTTTCAACCAATTCAAAGAAATGTTGACCTAATGCAGTCAGCTTCTATGAAGATATTTATCTTAGCTACTTATTTTTCAAAAACAATGTTGACTAAAAAGACTGCAATACTTTAAGTCCTTTTGAAAAAAAAAGATTTTTTAAAATGACAAATTCTCGTTAAAGTATTTGGGAAAAATACTTCAGCAAGTTTAAGTTACCTTCTAAAAAGTTGGAAATTTCTCGAAAAGAAATGGAAACTACATTTTTTTCAGAATGGTGAAAACTGTTCCTAAAAAAAAGTTGACGAAATCTGTTGAAGAATTTCTTTTAAACATGTTTAATTTTAAGAAGCAAAATACACAGAATTGTTTTTTTAAAAGTTTCAGTTAAAACAAATGGAAGAATTTTTTGGAGTAAATTTTATTTAAAAAAGTTCAAATTAGCCAGAAGTTTCTGGTCTGCGATGCTGGGATTCTTGTCCATTGGAGCGAAGGAAATTGAAGAGTGATTTAATCGAGGTGGACGAGATTAGGGCAAGTTTAGAAGAGCGGCGGCAATTTATAAGATTTGGGGCAAGGCGGGGGCATCACACATGCACACACGCTTACTCTCTCTCTCTCCCTGTCTCTCTCTCTCTCTCTCTCACACACACACACACACACGCACACACACACTTTCTCGATAATTGCCAGGCTCGAGTCGAATTGTTATTGTGTGACACCAACCGCTTCTTTTCTTTTGCAACAGAGAAGTTCAAGAGCAGCGAATGCACGAAAAACACTGACGTTGCACGCATCAGGCACCAGAGGATTATCATACCGTGCATTTTCATTCCAATTGAACTGGCTGACAAATTATGCTCTCCTTTGGTGCATTGTAATAAATTTAAACGAAACGCTCTTCAGCAAATCAACCATCTGCATATGAAAACGAGGTCCCGCCGAGATTTGAACTCGGATCACTGGATTCAAAGTCCAGAATGCTCACCATTACACCACAGAACCCAGTACGCAGTAATACCCTGAAAATCGTGATTCAATATTTCTGCCACCATAAATAAGAAGAGAGAAATGTGAGTCCCGTTAAACAATCCCGTCAATGACCAACACCAATTCATACTTACATTGCCCTTGCTGGTTTCTCTTGTAAAAACTGAGTAAGTTGCCTTCAACTGCATTAAATTTCACTGTAGCTGCCCACATTCAAAAAACAATGTTAGCATCGAACTGATCTGGACCTTACTGTGGTAAATCTACTGAACAACATCAGCTTATCACAGCTCTGCTTTCATCACACTGTCCCCTACATTTATTTTGTCCTGAATTTGCGTATTTTGATCCCTTAATACGCAGCCAGCAGCTCCCTTCTTAGCCATGATCATCACCATTTATTTTTTATTATTGATGTGACATATTTGTCGCCACTCCTTTATTCACTGTTCTGACCAATGAAACAAGTATACCGAATGTCTTCTTCACCACTGTAGCCACCTGTGACTCCACTTCCAAAGAGCTATGAACCTGTACTCTCCCAGATTTCTTGGTTCTTTAACTGTCCCCAATACCTCAGCATTAACTAATTGCTGTCCTGGTTCAGTCTATGAAATGCATCACCTCGCATTTATCCAAATTAAACTCCATCTGCCATTCACTAACCCACTGGCCCAATTGATCAAGATCCCTTTACAATCCGAGATAACTTTTTTTTCCACTATCCACTATGCCATCAATCTTGGTGTCATTTGCAAACTTATTAACCATACCTCCTAAATTCTCATCCAAATCATTAATATAAATGACAAATCACAATGGATCCACCCATGGTGTTAGAAGTCACAAGGTATTTTCTCCAAGATTTTGGGTTCAGACTTTCCCCACTTTTTTACTGATGCGATGCTGACAGCTCTACATTTCCAGGTTTAAAATGTTCTTCCAGGTTAGGGGGACTTTTGCATAATGTGTTCCTTTTTTTTGTCACAATCCTATCTCCCAGCAGCATTGAAAGTTACTGGTCAATCCTTCCGATTTTTTTTTCCAAAATTCCTTCTGTCTGGAACGCTCACACAAACCCTGACTTTTTTTGTGATGCATTTACAAAAATATTTTGGATGGAAAATATTAACCTGTTTGTTCAGTGACTGTAATTAATGTCGGAATTAATTCAACAGTAGTAATCGTGTCTCTGGAGCATTCCCATCCATGCTTCATAAAGGAGTTATGCACGGTGTCATTGGGAGCGTCACAGTGATAAGCAGCTCCACAGAGAGGGAGTTGGGGTATCAAAATTGGGAGAAAGAAATTGCAAGCTTTCGGCAATGGATCTGAATCCACGAAAAGTAGATCTGGGTGTTCCCACAATGGTTCAGCATCTGGGGGGCACAGATCTGAGTGTTACAACAATTGAGAGGAGTTTATCCTCGACACTTCACATTCTTTCTCAAGATTGGCTGTATACAACTGAGCGTGTTGAATATGTACTGAGACTGATTCGATACTTTTACTATCCAATCCTGGCTATTGTTGGTGTTCCTGGTAAGTATCTCCACTGATTATTAATGATGTAGACTGTACTTAACTCTGCCACTCTTGCCGTCTGCTCTACCCTGTTTCGACTTGTTTATGGTCTGCGTCCTTATTGAGTTATCACATGTACAAAGCGCTGATCACTGTGTTAATGATGCCTGGGTTGTGGAGTTGAGTTTGCAAAGATGTAAAAGATGTTTAGAAAGATGAAAAACAATTGTGAGAACCGGTAGAGGGCGGGGGGGAAGTATGCGATCTTTTTAAAAAAATTATTTTTGTGTGATGGTGAGATGTTTAAATTGCAGAGTACACTGAAACTTTAAGTTGCAACATTTATTCCAGGGGCTAAAAACATAGGGGTTCCCTTGGTAACCGGCATGGCAGGTTTTGCATTGTGGTCATCAAAGTATGAAGTCTCATAACACCAAGAGGTTTATTTGGCACCTTTGGCTTTTGGAATGTTGTTCTTTCTTCAAGCGAGTGAGGAGTTGTGTTCAAAAATAGAACATATAACGATACAAACTCAATTAACAAAATAATAGTTCGAATGTGAGTCTTTACAGGTAAGCAAGTCTGAAAGATACAGACAATGTGAGTGGAGAGAGGGTTAAGCACACGTTAAAGAGGTGTGTATTGTCTCCAGCCAGGACAGTGAGTCAAATTTTTGCAAGTCCAGGCAAGTCATGAGAATTACAGATAATGTAACTTAAACCCAAGATCACGGTTGAGGCTGTCTTCATGTGTGCGGAACTTGGCCATCAGTCTCTGTTCAATGATTCTGCACTGCTGTGTGTCATGAAGGCCTCCTTAGAGAATGCTTACCTGCTTATCTGAGGCCGAATGCCGGTGACTGCTGAAGTATTCCCCAACTGGAAGAGAATGCTCCTGGTGATCGACAAACCTGGTTTGCAATTTCTCACTAATTGTTCCGACTGGAGACAATACAAAACTCTTTAATCTGCACTTGGTGCTCTCTCCAATCACATTGGCTGTATCTTTAAGACTTGATTACCTATAAAGGCTCACATTCCAACTATTATTTTGTAAATTGAGTTTGTGTCTTTATATGTCTTGTTTGTGAAGAGAACTTCCATTCACCTGATGAAGGGGCAGCGCTCAAAAAGCTTGTGCTGCCAAATAAACCTGTTGGACTTTAACCTGGTGTTGTGAAATTTCTTACTGTGCTTACCCTAGTCCAATGCCGGCACCTTCACATCATGGTTTTGCATTGTACCAGTCCATGTATTTAAATAAAACACACAGCTAAAAGCGACCTATTTGAAGTTATTGTTGACAACCTCAAGCCAAACTGAGTCCAGGATTGTTGATGGGTCGTTAAGATTATATTAAAAAAAACACAACTGCCTTCAGGGCAGATCCGCCAGTGCTTGAGCCAAGAGTACGACCAGAAGCAGAGGCCGATCACCAAAAGCAGTTAGATTTAAGATAGACATGGGGAGAAATTACTTCTGTCAATGAGTGATGAATTTGCTCAATTCATTACCTGAGAGTGTGGTGGATGTTAGGACTTGAACTCGAAGAGACAGAGTTTTGAATAGTAAGAGGTTAGAGTATGGGCTGGGGGTGTGGCTTGTGGGGAGGGGGTGCTTGGTAATGGAAAGGGGGAAGAGTGGATTGGGTAGTATTGTACTTGTTGTGCCTCTGATAGTTAAGGGTTCACTTGGCAATTGTCCAGAAGTCCTATTCCACTGGAGAATTCTGCTGTGCCTGCTACCATCTGGCCAACTTACATCAGATCATAGATTCACTGAAAACAAAATAGTGGGGAAAACTCTAGTGATTTTGGATTTTATTTTAAAGGTGCAGACAGTGCCCCTATGGGACAGCGCCACACGCCCTAACCTCCCCCCACCCCCACACTACTCCCCACCCCCACCCTCGGTATTCCATGCACATTCAGCAGAAGGGATTCTTTAGTTCTTGGCAATGAAATGGAACAGAACTTTCTCCAACTTGTAAAACAAATAAGAAGCTTTAATAAAGAAACTTCATAACTTTTAAAACTCCAGGCCTCATCCTGGGTCAGTCCAAACTCCCACAAGCACCAGCAGCTTCCGACTGAAATTGAGTCAACTGACCACCACATCACTTTCTCATTGATCAGATAGCTTACAGCTTGTTCCCATTGGCCACTATAACATATCTAATGTGATTCCTTTGGTTGTTACATTGGTTCCATTCTAACATTCCACTCAAACCCGCCTCTTCCACAATCTGATCCCTGACAACACAACCACCCCAAACCCATCACTTTCCAGTCACTTTCCAGTTACTGTGTTCCCACCAGTTCACCAGATTCTCTGTCTCTTCCCTGTTCTTGTTGTCGACATTGTTTGAGATCTGACCCACTGCAGTGGTCTCATCAGCAAACTTGGATATCACGTTGGAGGGGAATTTGGCCATACAGTCATCGGTCTATAAGGAGTATAGTAAGGGGCTGAGGACACCGTGTTGTGGGACACCGCTTATGAAAATGATTGTGGAGGAGGTGTTTTGACTGTCCTTATTTATTGCTATCTGTCAGGATCAAATTGCAGTGGGATGAGCATAGCCCCAGGGCACTGATTTTGTACATGAGTTTTATTGGATTAATGTTGTTAAAGGCTGAGCTGTGCTCGATAAATAAGAGTCGATGTCACAATGTTGACTGTAGGTCCAGGGTGATAGCATCGGTGGACTGTTGCGGAGATAGGCGAACTGTAGTGGATCTTGGCAATCTGGGAGGTTGGAACTGATTCATGTCATAACTAATCATTTACTGCATCACATAATGTGGATGTGGAGGCCCTGGAGAGAGTGCAGAGGAGATTTACCAGGATGCTACCTGGTATGGAAAGGCTGTCTTACGAGGAAAGATTGAACGCACTGGGGTTGTTTTCCCTTGAAAGACGTCGGCTGAGAGGGGATCTATTAGAGGTATATAAGATTATGAGGGGTATAGATAGAGTAAATGGTGGTAAGCTTTTTCCACCATTAGAAAAGGATAGAACGAGGGGTCACGGCCTTAGGGTGAGGGGGGCTATGTATAAGACGAATATTAGAGGGCAGTTTTTCACACAAAGGGTAGTGGGGGTGTGGAATGCACTACCGAGTAAGGTGGTGGGAGCAGGCACGCTAGGGTTGTTTAAGGGTCTCTTGGACAGCCACATGAGCGGTCTGCAGATAGAGGGATATAGTAGGACTGTTTAAATATCCTATTTGTTTCCACAGGATGTTCGGTCCACCTTGTTGACCAACAAGGGCATGCATGCGGCAGGTCGTGCGAGAGCTGCTCTTGGATGTTGCTTCAGGAGTGGCCTAGTGCTTCACGTCGTTAGTGTATGCTTAAACTGGACCATCTGATGGGCAACATGACAGCTCAGAGACTATCGCTGTTGCTGTGCAGACACATGGATTTGGGCCTGTGTCTGCGGGAGTTTGCGCGTTCTCCCCGTGGTTGCGTGGGTTTTCTCCGGGTGCTCCGGTTTCCTCCCACATCCCAAAAATGTGCTCTTAGGCTGATTGGGTAACAAATTGGTCCCTATATGTCATTAAGACGTTAGGACGGCGGCGCGGGCTCGTTGGGCCGAAGGGCCTGTTTCCGGTGCTGTGTTGTTCTTTGTTCTTTGTA
>JAGIQG010000040.1:11922436-11954936 GCA_024679065.1 Sphyrna mokarran
CATGTTACATTTCCCCATCCATCTAAACTTCTCTGCCCACTCAAATGTAATATTGTTCACTGAGCCCCATTTCCAGCTCTGACAGTGCAGAAAACTTCTCTCAAACCTTCACATTCCCGATCTTCCTTTCGTTCCTGGAACATGCACACCGCTGATTAAAATTTATTGCCCATCCCCAGTTGAGGGACAACACAACCCCTTCTTGCTGTTTGGACCCCCCCCCCTACCTGGAGTCATGTGTAGGCCAGACAATCTCAAAGCAGCAGATTTCCTTCTCTCGAAGCGAACTAAAGGGCAGAAGCTGATTTAAGGACACGAGTTTTGAATTCATGTTCCCCCCCCCCCCCGGACTCCCCCCCACCCCTCCCCCCCCCCCCCCCCCCCCCCCCCCCCCCCCCCCTCCCCCCCCCCCCCCCCCCCCCCCCTCCCATCCCCCCCCCCTCCCTTTCTTTCTTTCTATTCTTTCTATCCCTCCTCTATCTTCTCCTCCCCCTCCCCTCCCCTCCCCCCCCCCCTCCCTTTCCCCTCTCCCCCCCCATCCCCTCCTCCTCCCCCCCCCCCCCCCCCCCCCCCCCCCCCCGACGTCTTTCAGGGGGACAAGAAAACAATCCCAGTGGTTTCAATCTTTACCTCGTAAGACCGCCCCCATTCCATAACAGGCAGCATCCTGTTTAAATTCCTCTGCACCTCTCTCCAGAGACTCCACATCCTTCCAGTATAAGACGGCAACCAGAACTTGGACCCGCAGTACTCCAAGTGACGGCCCTCTAAACCAACGTTCTATACAACCTTGCAACAATAAGACTCTACGCTTGTATCTAATATCACCCCCTTCCTATGAAGGCTAACATACCATACGCTTTCTTTATCACATTCTCCACCTGTACTGACACCTTCAGAGACTTGTGAACCTGCACCCCCAGGTCTCTCTGCGTCTCTATACTCCAGATAGTTTTACCTTTTATCCTATAACTCCCCTCTACATTATTCTGGCCAAAATGCATCACCTCACATTTATTCGGATTAAATTCCATTTGCCATCTATCTGCCCAATCTACCAGCCTATCTATGTCCTGTTGTATTGCCTGGCACTGCTCCTCAGTACCCGCCAATCCAAGCACCTTAGTGTCATCAGCAAATTTGCTGATCACACCACGTACCCCCTCTTCCAAGTCATTTATATACACCACAAATAGGGGAGGTCCTAGTACTGAGCCCTGTGGCACACCACTAGTGACAGACCTCCAGTTGGAAAAAGAGCCTTCCACTACTACCCGCTGTCTCCTCCTCCCAAGCCGGTTCTCAACCCATCTACATACCCGACCCTGTATCCCATGCGCCTTCACCTTTTCTATCAGCCTACCATGAGGAACCTTGTCAAACGCCTTACTGAAATCCATGTAGACGAGATCAACGGCTTGTCCTTCATCAACCGTTTTTGTCACCTCTTCAAAAAATTCCTCTCTATATTTTATAAACCTCTATCAGGTCGCCTCTCAACCTACGTCTCTCCAGTGAAAAGAGTCCCAGCTCCCTCAACCTATCTTCATAAGGCCTGCCTCCCAATCCAGGCAGCATCCTTGTAAATCTCCTCTGCACTCTCTCAATAGCCTCTACATCCTTCCTATAATGAGGCAACCAGAACTGCGCAGAATACTCCAACTGGGGTCTGACAAGGGTCTGCTAGAGCTGCACCATTACCTATTAGACCCTTGAACTACTCGTTGCTGCACTTGCATTAAAAAGCACAACTCTGCACTATTTCCATCTTAATTAATGTCATCAATTCCCAGAAATCAATCGATTTATATGCTCAACTGTTAAGTTTCCACAACTCTGTAGAGGAGAAATCTAGAATAGTAGAGTATATACTGCGACAGGGCCTGTGTGGAATCCTTATTGGTGGAGATTGATAGGCTGAATGGCCTCCTTCTGCTTTGTACAAATTGTAGTCAAATATTCTATAATCCACCCTCTGAGTGAAGCATCTTCCCATAATCTCAATGTCAAATTCTTTACCCCCTTATCCTGAGATTAAGTCTCCTGGTTTTAGATTGCAAGTTTCCATTGCATTAATTGTTGAATAAGTCACTGTATCTCGAGTGTAACATTACTTAACTGTAGCTGACCACAGCGAATGCAAAGGGTGCAAATTCTTGGAGAGATTCACAACGTGCGGACATGTGATCAGTGATCGCTGGGAGAGGATAATTAACAAAGCATGAATTTGCCATCATTTTGTTAAAACCATTTCTAGTTCTGTTGGCCTGACTCCAATATTCAGATGCTAGTGGTTAGACAAACAAGTGTAAATGAGGTCCTTCTTACTTTCTTGTCAATTCTCATTACAACTCTGTTAAGTCTCAATTCAACTCCATAAAACAAAAGCACCAGCTGGATCCATCTGTTTGTTGCAATAACTTCAATTTAGTCAAACGTTAAGACAACTAATTAAATCTCTAGAGCCTGTAATGGAGTATAATAGCAACTATTTTCAGAGAACTGCAGAAAACGCTCAGAGATTTGACAGAAATGCACGCAATACCGAAAGGTCTGGTGTTTGCCATATACTATCCTGTCCTTGGAGCTATAGGGGTTCCAGGTATGATATTGTAATTTTGCAGTTAGTTAATTGCTACATTAATCATCGTTCAGTTCCATCAGTGCTGCCTCTGTATTCACAGCACTTCTTCAAGTTACATAAGTGTTTACTTGTATTTAATTGCTATAGCGATACAAATTATTATCTTTGAAGGATATACATTATTTTTAATTACAATTCTTTACGTATAACTGCATTACATTAATTCGTCTTTTTAAAGTACATTATTGGGCTTTATATAATATAATTTAGCGTACTTCATGTTAAAGTTGGATATTTTCATTGCACCGATTTACCGCACAGTTTCTTCACTCGAATTCACTTTTCACTGTCACCATCCTTCTCCCACAGTTATTACTTAATTGCTGTACTTACACAATTTCACAATTTACTTCGCAGATCTCAATGTGTATTTTTAATTTTAGTGTTCAATAGAACTGCTGCAAAGGATCAATCAGATTACAATTCTCAACGTATAAAGACAATTCAATTTTGTTTAATGGTCAGAACTGTAGAACGTTATTATGGTTTAATTTAGATCCCTTGTGATTGTCCTGAAATAGTCAATCCTGACACGGTTCGCCATGATTCAATAGACTGGCACTGTATTCCAGGCGCAGTTACACAGTGACTTTTAAACTTTCGTATCACGATGCATTTGTAGATTTATTGTTAACATGTGTATTGAAGGAATAATTCCCTCGAATAATTCAACAATTGAGAAGACTGAACCACTGAATAATCCCAAATTGAATGGCATCAAACCGTTCATTTAAGTAACGTTAGGAGACATGACAGTTGACAGACATTTAAGCATTATAAATGTTGTTCTCTAATGGATGACTGATTTTTACCCTTCACTCACGGAGCTCAGTGTTCGTATTCTCAGCCGCTAACACTTACACTGGATTTCTCATGAAGAGAGCTCCAGTTTGCCCCTGCATGGAACCTAAAATATCAATTATACAGAAACTTTCATTGTTCATTCTCTTCCCTAGGATGGTATTTTTGTGCAAGTTTATTTCCAATCTTTTGAAAGTAAGTGAATTGTTTTACATGGCTTACTTGATAGGAACTGCTTTACACCGACAGTGAGATATAATCCGTGACATTGTTACTTTCCTATCTTAATTTTGACTGGTTTGCTATTTATTTTCTGTCATCTTTTATTTGTTGTTTATATTTTGGTACACTTCCCTTTTTATTCTTTGCATCCTGTCGGCCACTTTCAATCCTGCTCTGTCAATGGTGATACAAATTTAATTTCTTCTAATCGCCCATTTGGGCATCTTGGAATATTTTCCGTGATTATTCTATTGCCCTATCTAATTATCTAATAAAGATAACTATTTCAAAACAAGTAAGCAATTTTCCCGAACGGAATGACTCATATCTAACCTTATATCAAGTCACAATGTTTTACACTTCACACACAAGACTAAAACACTGTTGATTTTACTGTCATTCGAAAAACTAATTCTTGTTTTTTTCTCTCTCTCTCCCTTTCTTATAGCCAACTTGGCAGTGATTGTGATCCTGTCTCGAAGAAGATGTGGTCTCTCTGGATGTATCACTTATTATCTGGTTTCCATGGCAGTAACGGATCTCCTGGTTATGATCACGGCTGTAATATTAAACCGAATTGCTGGTATCTATTTCCCCTCTAGTTTCCTGTCTATCACACCAGTTTGCGGTATTCGTGCTGTCCTGAATATCGCAGCAATGGACAGTTCTGCCTGGTTAACGGTGGCTTTCACCTTTGATCGATTTGTGTCCATTTCCTGCCAGAAGCTGAAATTAAAATATTGCACAGAAAAGACAGCGATTCGCGTAATAGGAATCGTGTCCATTCTGGCCTGTGTAAAAAATACCTTCCTGTATTTACAATTTGAACCTCGGTACATCATTAATAATGTACCCTGGTTCTGCATGATCAGAGGAATAATTTATACATCACCAGCTTGGGCAGCATACGACTGGATCCGTTCCACTTTAACCCCTTTTCTTCCATTCATTCTGATTGTATTGCTCAATGCTCTGACTGTCAAACACATTCTAGCGGCAAATCGAGCCCGGAGGCGACTCCGGACACAAAGCAATGGAGAGAATCAGAGTGACCCAGAGGTGGAGAAGCGGAGAAAGTCCATTGTTTTACTCTTCGCCATCTCGGGCAGTTTCATACTATCGTATTTGTTATTTTTTATAAATATCCTCTTTGTGCGAATTGCTAAAGTTACTTATTTCTCAGGTTCGAATTTTAGTAATTCCACATTTATTCTCTCTGAGACTGGATATATGCTCCAGCTCTTGAGTTCTTGTATCAACCCCTTTATTTACGCTGGGACCCAGAAAAAAATCAGAGATGAGTTAAAGAATGGGTTGAAATATCCACTGAACCTATTTGTAAAAATATTTATTTATTGAAAATAGTGCAATTCAACGTTAGATGAATTGTCTTTGGCAGAATGACCTAATTCGTCCACGTCACTCACAACATCGTTCCAAAGTGCATATTCTTTTAAACTCTGTTCTAATGTCTGAATTGAAGATCGTACAGCGAAATCTAAGTCAACCCAGCATCAAGTGCAGTAACAAAACCAGTAAGTGCTGAAAAATCTCAGCAGGTTCACAGCAGCTATGGAGAGAGAATAGAGCCAAAGGCAGGAGTGTAGATGGCCATTTATCAGAAGCTGACTGTCCGGTTTAATAATTTGATCTGTTAATATCCATCTCCCTTACCAGTGCTGATTTGATGTTTCTGCATTCCCATCGGCCTCGAGGGCGCTGGAGGATAAAAGCCAGAGGAAGCAAAGTGTAAGCAATATTCTTCTTCTGCTCCTCCCCCCCCCACCTTCTTCTTCTTCTTCTTCTTCTCCATCTTCCGTTTTCCCTTTTTCTTTTTCCCTCTCTTACCAATGTTAATATGTATACAGATGCTTTTGTTGCTAAGCTATGTTTCAATGGTTGTGATCATCGTTAACAATTCATCATTCGTCTGCATCACTATTTCGCCAGTCTGAGTTCTGGCTTCGTTCATAAACTGCAAGGACTCAACAACCTCTGAACCTTCTGACAGACATTTACACACCTCATTCCACAAAGGCTTGAGAGAGCTGACCCCCTCATTGAGTTATTCACTTTCTTAATGTGAAGAGTCCACCAAAAAACGATGGTTTCCACAAATTTTACTGAGAACAAATTAAAATTGCATTTGCAGTTTTATCTGGCTTCAGATTGACACGTTATGGAATTTACCCGAAATACGTTGGAATTTAGAACTATTTATGTGATGCTATTTAAATGTTTTCTGAATTATTTTGACCTGAACACCTGTTAAATTCGTTTTTCTTGTGGGGATATCAATTGCCTGATCACTGAAAATAATTCAATTGATTTTGAAATTAACTGTCATTGTCATAAAGTTCGCGACCACAAAAATAAGCCAGGGCCACGAGAAAGAGATGTAAAATTGAAGTTACGCTGGCAAATCTAAACAGGATACAATTCAGTAAATTATTCGTATGCCTCGACTGGCGAGGTACTAAAATGCTGTCTTCGGTTATTTAGACTCTTGTGTATGATATTTCATATAATACATAAATTGATAATTGCACTCGCCATTTATTAATGCTTCTCTCTTGATAATGTTCTTTTGACTAAGTTAACACGGCAGGAAACGCTACTATTTGTGAAAGATTATTTTGTCTGGAAAACGTGATGAGTTAAATGAGCAAAACATAATGGATGTTCGTTTTGATCATAGTCTTGGTAGTCACAATGACATATTTGTATGAGCAGTTTAACAATTTTGTGGGCTTTATTTTTGAAAAGTTAGGCCACAGTTCAAGTGCTCTTTGGATCATGGTGGCCTTGCCAATTGATCGACGCCTGCATGGTTGTGAAGTTACTGTAAGAGTGAGCAGGTTGAGAAGCAGCTGCAATGCTACCACTCATATCATCATATGGCGTGTGCCTGGCTCGGTAACGTGGTAGAGCATGAGACTCTTTATCTCAGGGTCGTGGGTTCGAGCCCCACGTTGGGCGTTGTTGTGTTTAAACTTTGCTTCATTGTTGGGTGAATTCCAGATGTCAGGTCTTTCTCATTTCTATTTTGTTTATCTCACAGTTGTGTGTTTGTAACTGAAAACTGCCACCAGTTCACTGGGAAGGGGCATGTTTAGCGCTAAACTCAGTGAGAGGCTTTGTTCTCATTTATTATGAGGTTTAAATCCAGATCTGGGAGATTGTATCAGTGGGAACAATCATTACCTCCACTGTAATTCAATCACTCCAAACTTCCATCCTATCAAAAGAGTGTTTGTTTTTTTTTTCTCGCTCTCTATTTTCCTTGACTGCATACTTGATGTAAATCATTAAATTACTCATTTGTTCCAGTTAGGGTCAAATGTTAGCAATCTGAAGCATTTCCTCTCTTTCCCTCTGCACAGAAGTTGTTGAAGCTGATGAATCTTCCAACATTTTTCAGTTTTGAGATGGGATTTGCAGCAACTACAATTCCTTGTTTTGGATCACAGTGAATCACTTTTCTCTGACTAAACCATAACTGTTTAAAGAGTTAAAGCGCTGAGGTTTAAAATAATAGGACACCAAAATATGTCACCCTGTCTGACATGAAATGAAACAAAATGAAAATTAATCATTTGATAAGATGTTGCTAGTGCAGTATGTATGTTTCGTTGTCAATGCGAACGTTTGTTGCCCATCCCTATTTCCATCTGAACTGAGATTTTGCTGGGTCATTTCAGAGGACAGTTAAGAATCAATCACATTCCCTTGTATCTGCAATCCCATGGAGGCTAGAAAATGGAAGAAAGACAGACTTTCTCCTCAAACACATTCGCCCCAGTGTCAGCATGGTGGTGCAGTGGTTAACACTGCAGCCTCATAAGGCTAGGAAGCTGGGTTTGATTCCTGGCTTGGGTCACTGTCTGTGTGGAATCTGCATATTCACCCCGTGTCTGTTTGGATTTCCCCTGGGTGCTCTGGTTTTCCCTCACAGTCTGAAAGATGCGTAGTTTAAGCAGATTGACTGTGCAAAGCTCTCCCTTTATGTTCAAAGATGTGCAGGTTCGGGGGATTAGAAGGTAATGTGGGGTCAAGAGAATAGGGTAAGATGCTCTGTTCAGACTCGATGCACTGTAGGGATTCTCCGATTTTAATGGGAAAGGGGATAGTTTGATATCTGCGGGAGATCATTGCAACACGGTGGCTCAGTGGATAGCATTGCTGTCTCACAGCGCCAGGAAGCCAGACTTGATTCCCAGTTTGGACCACTGTATGAGGATACACATTTCCCCCATGTCTATATGTGTTCCATCTGGATGTTCCGGTTTCCTCCCACAGTCTGAAAGCCAGATTAGTTATGGTGCATCGACGGTGCTAAGTTTTCACTCAACGTACTTAAACAAGAGTGTGGCGACTAGGAACTTTTCACAGTAACTTCATTGCAGTGTTAATGTAAGCCCACTTACTCGCGACATTAATAAATAAACTTAAATTGAAGGTCAAGTTGCCGCTCTGACACTGTGCTTTCTTGTTTAAACACTGTGCAATGCTGAGACTGGGGAGAGGAGTGAACAACAGGGAGCAGCATTGCAGCTTCTCTCCCCCCATTGAAACTGGGATTGTTGCTCCATCTGCTGCACCATCCCCACCACATCCACTGGGGGGCAATCTGGACAATGGGCTGCAGGCAGGACCTCACTGCGCCTGCGCCACAATCACACCCACCGCCGGCGGCCATCTTGCGTTGCCAGGGGAGACGGCCAGCGGCCATCTTGCGTTGCCAGGGGAGACGACATCAGTGGCGGGGAGCTCGCGCGTTGCACTCTGGGATAATTTACTGTCGCGCATGCACCCAAACAGTTACATTTTAATCTTTTAATATTTTGAATCTTGATGATTATTATTCACATTCTCACCCGTCAGACTTTCGGTTCCTTCTCCATTCGGGAATATCGTTTCTTGTTTTTCCATTCCGTCTTTTTTCCAACCACACCCGCGCGGTGCTCTGGGAAAATGCTGCAGCACATGCGCAATTCTGCCACCTGCCTCTTCATAATAATGTATTTTATTTAATTTTAATTCCGAACCCGGCGGGATTTCCGGGTGGGAATTTCTCTCACTTTCCACATTTTTGAACAGTCGCTTTTTCCTTTTTGTTTCAAAATAAACGGCGGGGGGGGGGAGGGCTGATGGTGAAGTCACAACAACATGGCGGCTGCCCCTTCCCTGCAGGCCCATGATGTTCTGCCAACGAGCAGCGGCTGGGCCGGAGTGGGCAAGAGGTGACACTGGGCGGAGCACCGTCCGGCGTGTTACATCCACCCCTGGTGGTCAGGAAGCTAAATAGCAGCAGCATAATCTCTGCCCAAAGGCTTCCCCAGTTCAGCTGCTGAAAGACACTGGGAATCTCTTCAACCGGAAAATTCAGCTTTTCACATTCACCCTGTGTTCTGTCTTGGTTTAATAGACAACCTCTGCAGTGAAATCAAAAACAACTTGTTCACATTAAAGGGGATGGGAATCTGAACCATTCTGCTCAAAAGCTCTGCTTGCCTTGAAATTTCAATTGAAAAGTTCAAGATGAGAATTTATAGATGCAAGTCATTTTGCATGTGGAATGCCCATGATGCCAAAATATGATCAGTACAGGCATTTCACAAAATTGTTTGACTGGAAAAATGACAGAGGTGGATGGTTAAATATAGAGTTACATGGTTTGAAGCTCAGTTTGGGTAAAAATTGGCAGTACAAAGAATAATTCACAAAAAAATGAACCTATTCACAGAATCTATACCAATCTCAGGAACAGTGACAGGTGAACTCAAAGACATACACACACGATAACATTTACAGATATGCACTCTCAAACCGACACAGGAAAACTCACATACACACACACAAACACATATACAGATATACACAATCTCAATCAAATAGCTGCAGACAAACTGGCAGACACACACAATCCCATTCACGAACACACACAGATATACACACAAAACGTAGACTTACACAAACACAAGGACTGACACACGCAGACATACAACTATCACACACACTGTCACAAACACAGAGGTAAACTGAGATAATGACCAGTTGATGTTAATCTCTAATCCCCTTGCTGGGAACTAAAATAATGTAAGAACTCTCACAACATAGACAGGGATCACGGGTAGAGGTGGGAACATCGGGGTGGCGGCATGGGCTCGTTGGGCTGAAGAGCCCGTTTCCCGTGCTGTTTTGTTCTTTGTTCTTAACACCAGCTTAAATTACACCCGACTTATTTGGTAGCAAAATCCACTAGCTTTCGAGCACTACTCCTTCATCAGGTGAGTGGGAGTTCTGTTCACAAGCAGGGCATAAAAAGACACAAACTTAATTTACACAATAATGGTTACAATGCGAGACTTTACAGGTAATCAAGTCTTAAAGATACAGGCAATGTGAGTTGGGAGAGAGCTAAGCAAGTTTAAAGAGATGTGCATTGTCTCCAACCGGGATAGTTAGTGAGATTTTGCAAGAACAGAGAAAGTCATGGGGGTTTCAGTTAGTGTGACATGAACCCAAGATCCCAGTTCAGGCGTTCTCATGTGTTTAGAATTTGGCTATCAGTCTGTGCTCAGTGATTCTGTGCTGTCGTGTGTGGTGAAGGGTGCCTTGGAGAAAGTGTACTGAAGATCAGAGGCCGAATGCCCGTGACCACTGAAGTTTTCCCCGACAGGAAGAGAATACTCTTGCCTGATGTTTGTCGACTGGTTTTTATTCAACCTTTGTGGTAGTACCTGCATGGTCTACCCAATGTACCATGCTCTGGATATCCTTTCCTCCAGCATATCAGGTAGATAACGTTGGCCGAGTTGCAAGGATATGCGCCGTGTACTGGGTGGATGGTGCTCTATGTGAGACTGTACCTTTAACACTTGATTACCCGTAAAGACTCGCATTCCAACCATTATTTTGCAAATTGAGCTTGTATTTTTAAATGGCCTGTTTGTGAACAGAACTCTCACTTATCTGACGAAGGGGCAGTACTCTGAAAGTTTTTGCTACCAAATAAACCTGTTAGACTTTAACCCGGTGTTGTGAGACTTCTTACTATGTTTAGCTCAGTCTAATGCAGGCATCGCCACGTCATCACTAAAATCATCACAGAAGTTAATCAAAAGTTTGTGAAACAAGAAAATGTATAAATGTACCCCATAGCTCAGAATGGGGGTACAATTGATGATTTCTCGGTCGTCTGTGATCTTTGAACAAATACACAATTAGAAAGATTATAATATTTGAATTGTAATATCTAATAAATAAAGTATCTGGGAACAGAGTGGATTTGATACAGACTGGAAGACAGACTGAGGTAATGAGATTGAAGCAGCTGTTCTGAATGAATGGTTTTATTGCAGAGAGGGATATGTGGATGGGAGAGAGAGAGATGGATGGAAAGAAGGAGGGAGGGTGAGATGGATGGAGAGGTGGATACGTGTGAATGTGAGAAGCTGAAGTTGAAGAGGTTCCCAGTATCTCTGATCAGCTCAACTGGGGAAGCCTTTGGATAGAGACGGTGCTGCTGCTATTTCCTTTCCTGACCATCAGTCGTCGCTGTCACACGCCCGGGCGCTGCTTCGCCCAGTGTCACCTCTTGCCCGCTCCGGCCTTGTTGCTGCTCGTTGGTGGAACATCCGGGGCCTATAGAGAGGCGGGATCAGCCGCCATATTGTCGTGACGTAAGAGTCAGCCCCTCCCCCACGGTCGAGGAAAAAGTGACGGTTCAGAAAGGGAGAAAGTGAGAAAAATTCCCACCCGCAAATCCCGCCGGGAGCGGAATTAAAATTAAATAAAATACATATTTATATAAAGCAGCAAGTAGTGGAACTGCGCATGTGCTGCAGTATTTTCCCAGCGTACACCGCGCTTTGTTAAACAAAGACGTAATTAAAAAAACGATATTCCCGATTGGAGAAGGAACCGAAAGCCTGACGGTGAGGATGTGAATAATAATCATCAAAAATTCAAAATATTAAAAGATTAAAATGTTACTGCCTGGGCGCCTGTGCGGCAGTGGAATTCCCCCAGAGTGCAGCGCGCAGGATGCCGTTTTCCCCCCCGGAAACGCAAAATGGCCGCTAGCCGTCTCCCCTGGCAACGCAAGATTGTCCAGAAGGCCTACGCCACTGGAGAATTGTGCTGTGCCTGCTACCATCTGGCAAACTGATTTCAATCATTTACATCCGATCATAGGTACACTGAAAATATAGGGGGGATAACCTCTTGTAATTTTGGATTTTATTTTAAAGGTGCAGAAGGTGCCCCATATGAGACAACCCCACGCGCCTCACCCCCACCTCCCACCCCACATATTCCATGCGCACCCAGCAGAAGGGATTCTTCAATTCTTGGCAATAAAATGAAACACAACTTACTCCAACTCGTAAAGCAAACAGAAACCTTTAATGAAGAAACTTCATGACTCCAACACTTGAGTCCTCACCCTGGGCCATTCCAAGCTCCCACAAACGCCAGCATCTTCTTACTTATACTGAGTCAGTTGGTCAGCTGACAGCATATCATTTTCTCACTGTTTAGATAGCTTACAGTTTCTTCCCGTTGGTCACTATAAAAGATCTAATGTGATTCTGTTGATTGTTGATTTGTTTCCATTCTAATATTCCACTCAAACGCGCCTCTCCCACAACCTGATCCCTGCCAACCAACCAACCCAAACACATCACTTCCTAGTCATTTCCCAGTTACTGTGATCCCACCAGTTCCCCAGATTTTCTATCTCGTCCCTGTTCATGGTGTTTGAGACCTGACCCACTGCAGTGGTGTCATCAGCAAACTTGGATATAAAGTTGGAAGGGAATTTGGCCATGCAGTCATCAGTGTATGAGGAGTATAGCAAGAGGCTGAGGACACAGTTCTGTGGGGCATCACATATGAGGATCATTGTGGAGGAGGTGATTTGACTGTTCTTATTTATTGCTATCTGTCAGGGTCAGATTACAGAGGTAGGAGCCTAGCCCCAGGCCAAGACTTTGTACATGAGTTTCATTGGAATAATGATGTTAAAGGCTGAGCTGTAGTCGATAAGCAGGAGTCAGTGTTACGATGTTGACTGTAGGCCCACAGAAATGGCATCAGTAACCTGTTGTGGAGATAGGTGAACTGTAATGGATCCAGGCAATCCAGAAGGCTGGAACTGATTCATGCCATAACTAATCTTTTGCTGCATCATATAATATTGGACATATGAGTCATTAAGACAGGCTGCTTGATTTTTGTTTGATTGCGGATTTGGTTTGATGTGTTTTTTTAACCTGGTGTATAGATCAGCAATTTCCCTACTGGGAGAAGACTCAGTGAGCTCCGCTTGTCCATTGGTAAGGCCACAGCTGGAATCGTTAGTGTACGTTTGACCTGCATCATTTGATGGGCAACACGACAGCTCAGTGACTATCGCTGTGCTGTGCAGATACATGGATTTGGGCCTGTGTCTGTGGGAGTTTGCGCATTCTCCCCGTGCTTGCGTGGGTTTTCTCCGGGTGCTCCGGTTTCCTCCCACATCCCAAAGATGTGCTCTTAGGCTAATTGGCAAAACAAATTCTCCCTAAATTGTCTCAAATTTGGTTTTTAATCCATAGATCTATAAACATAGACAGGGATCACGGGTAGAGGGGGAACATCGGGGTGACGGCACGGGCTCGTTGGGCCGAAGGGCCTGTTTCCCGTGCTGTTTTGTTCTTTGTTCTTTGTAAGATACTATATTCAGGTAATATTCAGTCGTGGATTCACTGGCGGGAGGGGTACAGTTTCAAGTCATGTTGTTGACGCTGGATTGATAACGTGGAGAAGCAGGCTGAAGCTTTGAGAACCAGGGTTCGAATTCCAACACAGCAAGTTAACTGAATTCAAGGCAAAGTAGAATGACTGTGAGTGAGAATAGAAAATTTCAATTATGCAACATTTCCTCATTAGATCGAATATATTTTGACCATGTTTCTGCCAATTTTGAAGCGTCCGACCAGTATGTAAATATTGCTGCAGTGTTTTTTCACTATGGGCCAGTGGCGCAATGGGTAACGCGTCTGACTACGCATCAAAAGATTCCAGGTTCGACTCCTGGTTGGCTCGTTGTGTAATTTTCACATTAGTTCATAAACTCCATAGTATTGTTGATGAAAAGTATATTTCCACTAATTTTCAACCAATTCAAAGAAATGTTGACCAAATGCAGTCAGCTTCTATGAAGATATTTATCTTAGTTACTTATTTTTCAAAAACAATGTTGACTAAAAAGACTGAAATACTTTAAGTCCTTTTGAAAAAAAAAGATTTTTTAAAATGACAAATTCTCGTTAAAGTATTTGGGAAAAATACTTCAGCAAGTTTAAGTTACCTTCTAAAAAGTTGGAAATTTCTCGAAAAGAAATGGAAACTACATTTTTTTCAGAATGGTGAAAACTGTTCCTAAAAAAAAGTTGACGAAATCTGTTGAAGAATTTCTTTTAAACATGTTTAATTTTAAGAAGCAAAATACACAGAATTGTTTTTTTAAAAGTTTCAGTTAAAACAAATGGAGGAACTTTTTGGAGTAAATTTTATTTAAAAAAGTTCAAATTAGCCAGAAGTTTCTGGTCTGCGATGCTGGGATTCTTGTCCATTGGAGCGAAGGAAATTGAAGAGTGATTTAATCAAGGCGGACGAGATTAGGGCAAGTTTAGAAGAGGGGCGGCAATTTATAAGATTTGGGGCAAGGCGGGGGCATCACACATGCACACACACTTACTCTCTCTCTCTCCCTGTCTCTCTCTCTCTCTCTCTCTCACACACACACACACACACACACACACGCACACACACACTTTCTCGATAATTGCCAGGCTCGAGTCGAATTGTTATTGTGTGACACCAACCGCTTCTTTTCTTTTGCAACAGAGAAGTTAAAGAGCAGCGAATGCACGAAAAACACTGACGTTGCACGCAGCAGGCACCAGAGGATTATCATACTGTGCATTCTCATACCAATTGAACTGGCTGACAAATTATGCTCTCCTTTGGTGCTTTGTAATAAATTTAAACGAAACACTCTTCAGTAAATCAACCATCTGCATATGAAAACGAGGTCCCACCGAGATTTGAACTCGGATCATTGGGTTCAAAGTCCAGAATGCTCACCATTACACCACGGAACCCAATACGCAGTAATAGCCTGAAAATCGTGATTCAATGTTTCTGCCACCATAAATAAGAAGAGAGAAATGTGAGTCCCGTTAAACAATCCCGTCAATGACCAACACCAATTCATACTTACATTGCCCTTGCTGGCTTCTCTTGTAAAAACTGAGTAAGTTGCCTTCAACTGCATTAAATTTCACTGTAGCTGCCCACATTCAAAAAGCAATGTTAGCAGAGAACTGATCTGGACCTTACTGTGGTAAATCTATTGACCAACATCAGCTTATCACAGCTCTGCTTTCATCACACTGTCCCTTACATTTATTTTCACCTGGAATTTGCATATTTTGATCTCTTAATACGCAGCCAGCAGCTCCCTTCTTAGCCATGATCATCACCATTTATTTTTTATTATTGATGTGAAATATTTGTCGTCACTCCTTTATTCACTGTTCTGACCAATGAAACAAGTATACCGAATGTCTTCTTCACCACTGTAGCCACCTGTGACTCCACTTTCAAGGAGCTATGAACCTGTACTCTCCCAGATTTCTTGGTTCTTTAACTGTCCCCAATACCTCAGCATTAACTAATTGCTGTCCTGGTTCAGTCTATCAAATGCATCACCTCACATTTATCCAAATTAAACTCCATCTGCCTTTCATTAACCCACTGGCCCAATTGATCAAGATCCCTTTACAATCCGAGATAACTTTTTTTTCACTATCCACTGTGCCACCAATCTTGGTGTCATTTGCAAACTTATTAACCATACCTCCTAAATTCTCATCCAAATCATTAATATAAATGACAAATCACAATGGATCCACCCATGGTGTTAGAAATCACAAGTTATTTTCTCCAAGATTTTGGGTTCAGACTTTCCCCACTTTTTCACTGATGCGATGCTGACAGCTCTACATTTCCAGGTTTAAAATGTTCTCCCAGGTTAGGGGAACATTTGCATAATGTGTTTCTTTTTTTTTTGTCACAATCCTATCTCCCAGCAGCATTGAAAGATACTGGTCAATCCTTCCGATTTTTTTTCCCCAAAATTCCTTCTGTCTGGAACGCTTACACAAACCCTGACTTTTTTTGTGATGCATTTACAAAAAATATTTTGGATGGAAAATATTAACCTGTTTGTTCAGTGACTGTAATTAATGTCGGAATTAATTCAACAGTAGTAATCGTGTCTCTGGAGCATTCCCATCCATGCTTCATAAAGGAGTTATGGACGGTGTCAGTGGGAGCGTCACAGTGATAAGCAACTCCACAGAGAAGGAGTCGAGGTATCGAAGTTGGGAGAAAGAAATTGCAAGCTTTCGGAAATGGATCTGAATCCACAAAAAGTAGATCTGGATGTTCCCACAATGGTTCAGCATCTGAGGGACACAGATCAGAATGTTACAACAATTGAGAGGAGTTTATCTTCGATACTTCACATTCTTTCTCAAGATTGGCTGTCTACAACTGAGCGTGTTGGATATGTACTGAAACTGGTTCGATACTTTTACTATCCAATCCTGGCTATTGTTGGTGTCCCTGGTAAGTATCTCCACTGATTATTAATGGTGTCGACTGTATTTAACTCTGCCACTCTTGCCGTCTGCTCTACCCTGTTTGCTACTGTTGCTTATGGTCTGCGTCCTTATTGAGTTATCACATGTACAAAGCGCTGATCACTGTCCTAATGATGCCTGTGTTGTGCAGTTGAGTTTGTAAAGATGGAAAAGATGTTTAGAAAGATGAAAAAGAATTGTGAAAACCGATAGGAAGGGGAAAAGTATGCGATCTCTTTAAAATTTTGTTTTTGTTTGACGCTGAGATGTTTAAATTGCAGAGTACACAGAAACTTTAAGTTGCAACATTTATTCCAGGGGCCAAAAACAAAGGAGTTGCCTTGGTAACCGGCATGGTATGTTTTGCATTGTGGTCAGCACAGTACGAAGTCACACAACACCACTGTAGTCCAACAGATTTATTTGGCACCTTTGGCTTTTGGAATGTTGTTCTTTCTTCAGGCGAGTGAGGAGTTGTGTTCAAAAATAGGACATATAAAGACACAAACTCAATTAACAAAATAATGGTTCGAATGTGAGTCTTTACAGGTAAGCAAGTCTGAAAGATACAGACAATGTGAGTGGAGAGAGGGTTAAGCACACGTTAAAGAGGTGTGTATTGTCTCCAGCCAGGGCAGTTAGTGAAATTTTTGCAAGTCCAGGCAAGTCGTGGGAATTACAGATAACGTAACTTAAACCCAAGATCAGGGTTGAGGCTGTCTTCATGTGTGCGGAACTTGGCTATCAGTCTCTGTTCAATGATTCTGCACTGCCGTGTGTCTTGAATGCCTCTTTAAAGAATGCTTACCTGAAGATCTGAGGCCGAATGCCAGTGACTGCTGAAGTATTCCCCAACTGGAAGAGAACGCTCCTGGTGATCGACAAACCTGGGTTTGCAAAATCTCACTAACTGTCCTGACTGGAGACAATACAAAACTCTTTAACCTGCACTTGGTGCTCTCTCCAATCACATTGTCTGTATCTTTAAGGCTTGATTACCTATAAAGACTCACATTCCAATTATTATTTTGTAAATTGAATTTGTGTCTTTATATGCCTTGTTTGTGAACAGAACTTCCACTCACCTGATGAAGGAGCAGCGCTCGAAAAGCTTCTGCTGCCAAATAAATCTGTTGCATTTTAACCTGGTGTTGTGAGATTTCTTACTGTACTTATCACAGTCCAATGCCAGCATCTCCACATCTTGGTTTTGCATTGTGCCAGCCCATGAATTTAAATAAAACACACAGCTAAGGGGACCTATTTGAAGTTATTGTTGCCAACCTCAAGCCAGTCTGAGTCCGGGGTTGTTGATGGGTCATTAAGATTATATTTAAAAAACGCAACTGCCTTCAGGGCAGATCCATCAGTGCTTGAGCCAGGAGTACAACCAGAAGCAGGGCCCGATCACCTGAAACAGTTAGATTTAAGACAGACATGGGGAGAAATCACTTCTCTCAATGAGTGATGAATCTGTTGAATTCATTACCTGAGAGTGTGGTGGATGTTAGGACTTGATGAACTCGAGGAGACAGAGTTTTGAATAGTGATAGATTAGAGCATGGGCTGGGGGTGCGGCTTGTGGGGAGAGGATGCTTGGTAATGGAAAGGGGGAAGAGTGGATTGGGTAGTATTGTACTTGTTGTGCCTCTGATAGTTAAGGGTTCACTTGGCAATTGTCCAGAAGGCCTATTCCACTGGAGAATTCTGCTGTGCCTGCTACCACCCGGCCAACTTACATCAGATCATAGATTCACTAAAACAAAATAGTGGGGAAAACTCTGGTGACTTTGGATTTTATTTTAAAGGTGCAGACCATGCCCCTATGGGACAGCGCCACACGCCCTAACCTCCCCCCATCCCCACACTACTCCCCTCCCCCATCCTCAGTATTCTGTGCACATTCAGTAGAAGGGATTCTTTAGTTCCTGACAATGAAATGAAACAAAACTTTTTTCCAACTTGTAAAACAAATAAAAAGCTTTAATAAAGAAACTTCATAACTCTTACTCGAGGCCTCACCCTGGGTCAGTCCAAACTCCCACAAACACCAGCAGCTTCCGACTGAAATTGAGTCATCTGATCACCACACCATTTTCTCATTGGTCAGATAGCTTACAGCTTGTTCCCATTGGCCACTGTAACACATCTAATGTGATTCCTTTGGTTGTTACATTGGTTCCATTCTAACATTCCACTCAAACCCGCCTCCTCCTCAATCTGATCCCTGACAACGCAACCAACCCAAACCCATCACTTTCCAGTCACTTTCCAGTTATTATGCTCCCACCAGTTTACCAGATTCTCCGTCTCTTCCCTGTTCCTGTTGTCAACATTGTTTGAGATCTGACCCACTGCAGTGGTGTCATCAGCAAACTTGGATATCACGTTGGAGGGGAATTTGGTCATACAGTCATCGGTCTATAAGGAGTATAGTAAGGGGCTGAGGACACCGTGTTGTGGGACACCGCTTATGAAAATGATTGTGGAGGAGGTGTTTTGACTGTCCTTATTTATTGCTGTCTGTCAGGATCAAATTGCAGTGGGATGAGCATAGCCCCCAGGCCACTGACTTTGTACATGAGTTTCATTGGATTAATGTTGTTAATGGTTGAGCTGTGCTCGATAAATAAGAGTCAGTGTCACATTGTTGACTGTAGGTCCAGGGCGATGGTATCGGTGGATTGTTGCAGAGACAGGTGAACTGTAGTGAATCCAGGCAATCTGGGAGGCTGGAACTGATTCATGTCATAACTATTCTTTTGCTGCATCACATGATATTGGACAAATGTGTCAGTGAACAATATTCATTAAGGCAGGCTGATTGGTTTTCCTTTGGTAGTGGCCTTGGTTTGAGTTTTTCTTACTTGGTGCATCGATCAACAACTTTCCTACTGAGAGAAGACTCACTGAGCTTCATGGTCCAGCAGGTCATAGTGGACCAGCTGCAAATACACTGGGCACAATGGCTTGTGCTAAACACTGAACCCTGAAGCATTGAAAGCAAACCCTGATAGTTGTGCTCTGCGTCATTCGAGTGTGAGATTACTGTTTCTTCCTGTGTTATGCGAACAGCAGCCACAACTCTGTGGTCTCCTCTCCAGAGTACAGGCTTTTGTAAGTATAATAGAGATTCTGAGCTGTCAAGGCATTAGGATTTCTCTCTCTCTCTGCCAACTGCTGTTAGATTCCAGAGGAATGGGAGAAATCAACACTGTTTGGTACGAGCTCTGCTGCAGGGATTGTCAATAAGCTGTCTGAAAAGTGACAGATTACTACCTACAGGATTTCACAGGATTTTTTTTTTGTCAGGGTTACCCCCAAAATCTTCTCACTCTCCAAATCCCCCACCAAGTAGAGAGACTATTTACCTGTAGCTGAGTGAGGGTCAATGTTGAGGACCCCTGGAAAACTCTTTCCAAAATAGCATGGAGCAGCACGGTGGCACAGTAGTTAGCACTACTGACTCACAGCATCAGGGACCTGGCTTCAATCCTAGGCTTGGGTCATTGTCTGTGGAGAGTTTGGACATTCTTCCCGTGTTTGGGTGGATTTCCTCCAAATGTTACACTTTCCTCTCATGATTCAAAAGATGCACCGGATGATTAAAAACAAGGGGCCTGTTCTGGAACTCTTGCTGTTTGTAATTTTTCTAAATGGCCAGGACAAGGAATTGGAGGGATGGGTTAGTAAGTTTGCCGATGACACTATGGTTGGTGATGTTGTGGATAGTCTGTAGGGATGTCAGAGGTTGAACGTGACATAGATAGAATGCATGATTGGTCGGAGAACTGGCAGGTGGACTTCAACCCGAACAAATGTGTAGAAGTCCATTTCGGCGGATCCAATGGGATGAAGGAATATAATATCAAGGGTAAGCCTCTTAGCAATGTCGAGGTTTAGAAAGACCTTGGGGTCCGGGTCCATAGGGCTCTTACATCAGCATTGCAGGTGGAGGGTGTGGTCAAGAAGGCAGATAGTGTACTGGCCTTCATCAATCAAGGAATTGAGTTTAGAAGTCAGGAGATAAGGCTGCAGCTTTATAAGACTGTAGTCACACCCCACTTGGAGTGCCGTGAGCAGTTCTGGTCGCCTCTTTACAGGAAAGATGTGGAAGCTTTTGAAAGGGTGCAGAGAAGATTTACAAGGATGTTGCCAGGATTGGGTGGCATGCCTAATGAGGGTAGGTTGAGGGGGCTCGGTCTTTTCTGCCTGGAGAGACGAAGGATGAGAGGTGACCTGATAGAGTTTTATAAAATGTTGAGAGGTATAGATAGGGAGGATTCACAGGCTATTCCCCAGGGCTGAAATAGTCGCTGTGAGAAGATTCAGGTTTAAGGTGCTGGGGAGTAAGTACATTGGAGATGTCAGGGGTAGGTTTTTCACTCAGAGGGCGGTGGGTAAGGGAATCAGCTGCCATCAGTAGTAGTGGTGGCGACCTCTTTGGGGTCTTCCAAGAGACATTTGGATGTGTACATGGGATTTAATGGGATTGAGGTTTATCGGTAGACCTAGTAGGTAGGGATAGAATCAGTGCAACTGTGGGCCAAAGGACCTGTTTGTGCTGTAGTGTCCTATGATCTGTGTTCTATCAAAAGAGATTTAAATGATTCAGTTTGTGTAATCATTTTTAAAAATTTTTGTTCCATCTGCAGTTGAAATGGTGACTTATTCCCCTGAATCATATCTAATGTTGTTCTTCATTTCCTTCCTGACAGTGAATGTAATCACAATTGTGACATTGATGAGCAGAAACTGTGGTCTGTCCAGATGTGTCACTCGTTACCTGGTGGCCATGTCAGCGGGGGATCTGCTAGTTGTTATCCTCGACCTGATATTGAGACACATTCCCATCGTTTATTGGAGAAGGTTTTATTTTCTGCTATCAGTCCCCGTGTGTAACATCCACGCTGTCCTGCTTTATGCAGCCACTGACTGTTCTGTCTGGTTCACTGTCACTTTCACCTTTGATCGATTTGTGGCCATTTGCTGCCCCAAGCTGAAAAGTAAATATTGCACTGAGAAATCAGCGGCTGTGGTTCTGGGAACAGTGACGGCGCTGAGCTTTTTAAAGAACATTTTCTGGTATTTTATGTTATTAAATCGCTATGAACTGGTGAACGACCCCTGGTTTTGTGGTTTCACATGGGAAGCTGCAGAATCTCCTGTCTGGGGAACAATCGAATTTCTCCACAACATTATAACCCCGTGTGTCCCATTTGCCCTGATTCTGCTGCTCAATGCTCTCACCATCAGGCACATTTTAGTGAGCAGCAGAGCCCGCAGGAGACTCCAGGCTCACAAAAATGGGGAGAATCCCAGAGATCCAGAGATGGAGAGTCGAAGGAAATCCATCATTTTACTGTTTGTTATCTCAGCCAATTTCATCGTCTTATGGTCGATATTAATGGTTTATTCAATATGGATTCGGATGTATAATTTGGGCTATCAGTCAATCAGGTTGCATCTTTTTGTAATGGAATTGGGCTTCATACTACAACTCACAAGTTGCTGCACAAACACTGTCATTTATGCTGTGACACAGACTCTCTTCAGACAGCAGCTAAAAGATCTACTGCAATATCCCCTTACTGCTATTCTTCAACTCAAGACACCTTGACAGGAAACTACAACCACAAGACAGCTCAGTGACTATCGCTGTGCTGTGCAAATACATGGATTTGGGCCCGTGTCTGTGGGAGTTTGCACATTCTCCCCGTGTTACGTGGGTTTTCTCTAGGGGCTCCGGTTTCCTCCCACACCCCAACGATGTGCTCTTAGGCTGATTGGCAAAACAATTTCTCCCTAAATTGTCTTGCAAATTTAGTTCTGATACATAGATCTATAAATATAAACAGGGATCATGGGTAGAAGTGTGAACATTGAGGTGGCGGCGCGGACTCGTTGGGCCGAAGGGCCTGTTTCCCGTTCTGTTTTGTTCTTTGTTCTTTAACCCCTGACTATTTCTGTTGGGCATTCATACGGTAAACAACAAAACACTCTCACAGAAACAGAAATAGTTATAGATAGGGACAGAGGGAGGAGAGTGTTAGAAACAATGTGAGTGATAGAGAGATTGAGAGAGATTGGCAGAGAGAGGGAAAGGTACAAAAACAAGGATAACTTGATTTTGAAAGAATTTCTAACAGATACAGAGAAAGAAATAGACAGAGAGAAAGAACACAGACAGAGAGAGGTTCTCACAAAGCGAGAGAGAAAGGGATAAAGAGTGGAGAAAATGGTGAGGGTGATACACAGGGAACGAGAAAGGGAGATAGAAAAAGACAGACTGGAGGTTGTTATAAGAGAGGGAAAGGGAGATGGAAGGAAGATAGGAGACAAAAAGTGAGGCAGAGGAAAATAGCCAGACACAGATAGAAATAAAGATATCGAGATACGAAGTGGGAGAGAATGGGATAGAGTGAGACTGAATGAGTATAATGGAAACAAAAAGAACAAAAGACAGACAGAGAGAGAGAGGGGGGGAGGCACAGAAACACAAAAAAGAAGCAATACAATTCAACTCAATACACCCTGACAGGAAACAACAAATACAAAACTCCTGACTCTTTCTGTCGGGCATTCACGCTTAAACTCCAAAACACCCTCATAGAATCAGAAATAGTTACAGATAGAGAGGAAGAGGACAGTGTTAGCAACAGTGAGCGTGATAGAGAGAGAGAGAGAGAGAGACTGGCAGAGAGAGAGGGAAAGACACAAAGACATGGAAGACAGCAGAGTTTTAAAGAGTTTCTAACAGGTACAGGGAAAGAAACAGACAGACAGAGAGAAAGAACAGAGACAGAGAGTGGCTCTCACAGAGCGAGAGATACAGGGATAAAGAGTGGAGAAAATGCCAACGTTGATATACAGGGAATGAGAAGGAAGACAGATTGGAAGTTGTAATAAGAGAGGAAAGGGAGATGAAGAGAAAACGGGAGACAAAAAGTGAGGCAGAGCGAAATAGCCAAAGACAGAGAGAAACAGAGATATAGAGACAGAGAGCGGGAACAAAAGGGAAATAGTGAGAATGAATGGGTATAATAAAAACAAAAAAAAAACAAGAGACAGAGCGAGAGAGGGGGGAAAGGGCGAGAGAGACAGACAGACAAATTAGTAAAAGGGGGCAGAGAGTGGGGGAATGAGAGTGAGACTGAGAGGGAGCAGGGGAGACAGAGGAACAGAGTAGAGAGAGGGGGAGGGGGGGGAAGGGAGACAGACAGAAAGATACAGAGAGAAACATCGAAAGAGAGACAGAGGCACAGGGAGAAACAAGGAAAGAGTGACAAAGAGAAAGAGAAAGACAGACAGACAGAAAGAAACACAGAAAGTGGCGCGGAGACATATTTAATGATAACCATCAGGTGGAGTTATTGGAATATGAGTTCCCTGATTGAGAGTATTTAATGCTGTCCAATCCGGTGGCCCTGCAGGCTTTTATAACTTAGTGTGTCTTGGTTACGGGAACTCAGGGTGCTTACACTCAGGGTGCAGACTGGTAGTTTTATCACTAGATCAATAATACAAAAATTCAGCTAATGTTCTGGGCACCCGTGTTCCAATCCTATCTCGGCAGAATTTGAATAAATATATCTGGAATTCAGAATCCGCTGGTGACCATAAAACAACATTGTCAATTTTCAAAAAAAATTCTGGTTCGCCAATGTCCCAGGGAAGGGAATCTGTAGTCGTTCTGTGGTCAGGCCTAACCGTGATTCCAGGACGCTTAATTGCCTTCTGAACACGGGCAACTAGGCGGCCGAATTGCGAAGGCAGATGCCTTGAGTTGGTTACAATTAACAGACACTTGTATTCCCAATGGAAGAGACGTTAATCATGAACTTTATCAAAAGTCTCCCAATGACAGCCAATAATATTCAGCTATCGAGGGAAAAAATACCCAGTCCTGAATAAACTGAAGTAGCTAGTGCTGATGGGGGAATCCAAAAGGCTGTTACAGCCGGAATTGTACCGTATTGGAGAGACAGAGAGCAGCTGACTGTGGAAGATGGCACACGCCTATGGGGTTCAAGAGTGTCATCCTGAGCCAGGTTTACCATCCCATCCTGGCTGAAATTTATTTCGGAAGCTCTGCTTCTGTGTGTCTGTGCCTGTTTGTTTATCTGAATGTGTGTATTTAGCTGAGAGGCAGTGTGTGTGTGTATGTGTGTCTGAGTTTGTCTCAGCATTAGTGTCTCCTCTGTGTATCCGTGTTTCTGTGTCCTTGTTTGAGTGTTTTTATGTCTTTATATATTGTCTGAAAGTGCGTGCATATCTGTGTGTGTGTGTGTGTGTGTGTGTGTGTGTGTGTGTCTGTATCAGCTTTTGTCTAAGAGAGTTTGCGATAGAACAAAGAACAAAGAACAACACAGCACGGGAAACAGGCGCTTCGGCCCAACGAGCCCGCACCACCGTCCTAACGTCTTAATGACATATAGAGACCAATATAGGGACAATTTGTTACCCAATCAGCCTAACAGCACATTTTTGGGATGTGGGAAGAAACCGGAGCACTCGGAGAAAACCCACGCAACCACGGGGAGAACGCGCAAACTCCCGCAGACTCAGGCCCAAATCTATGTGTCTGCACAGCAACAGCGATAGTCCCTGAGCTGTCATGTTGCCCATCTGATGGTCCAGTTTAAGCATACACTAACGACATGAAGCACTGGGCCACTCCTGAAGTAACATCCAAGAGCAGCCCTCGCACGACCTGCCAAATGCATGCACCTTGTTGGTCAACAAGGTGGACCGAACAGCCTGTGGTAACAAATAAAGTATTTAAACAGTCCTCCTATATCCCTCTATCTGCAGACCGCTCATGTGGCTGTTCAAGAGACCCTTAAACAACCCTAGCGTGCCTGCTCCCACCACCTTACTCGGTAGTGCATTCCACACCCCCACTACCCTTTGTGTGAAAAAATGCCCTCTAATATTAGTCTTATACCTAGCCCCCCTCACCCTAAGGCCGTGACCCCTCGTTCTATCCGAATCTAATGGTGGAAAAAGCTTACCACCATTTACTCTATCTATACCCCTCATAATCTTATATACCTCTAATAGATCCCCTCTCAGCCGATGTTGTCTGAGTGTGTGTGCATGGTTGAGTGTGCGTTTTTCTGTGTGCGTGTTTGTTTGAGTGCGTTTATGTGCGTGTGTGAAATTATGTATGCGTGAGAGAGAGAGAGAGAGATTGCTCACTATACTCCATGACTGCAAGCTTCTGCTCTTACTTGCATTGAAACATTTATAGTAGCTCTTTCTCAGCACACGTTCACTTTTCCATTAACTCTTTCAGCGCTGAGCCGAAAGTTCATATCTACAGCACACATAAGATCAGATTAATTTCCATGTCCTGAAACTATCGAAACAGCCCAATATATGCATTTGGAGCTCTGCTTTAGGACTCTGTAGTTGTAATTTTGGTTCTGGCTGTTTGCAGCTGAATGTTTGAGTTGTATTAATTTCTGCATCTCTGATCATCCAGAGGCAAAAAAAAAACAGAGAGAATCGTGACATCCGCCTGCTCCCGCTGTGCAATGGGCAGTCAGCAGGGGGCGGACGTAGGGCGCACCTGGACACTGAAACAAAAATGTTCATGCATTCATATAGGTTGTTCAATCATTCATTCAAAACTGAATAGCATATTTGGAAGATAGAGATGGGAAGACAGTGACCATGTCACTGAACTGTCCCAGACTAATATTATGGGCACACGAGTTCAATTCACTTCCCCACATAGCACCCTCAGTGCACCAAATGCAATTTGAATTTTTGAATTCAAAAATATCTTTTAAGTTTCCTTATTTGTGTCATAGGCAGGCTTACATTAATACCGCAATAATGTCACTGTGATAATCCTCTATTGGGCACAATCTGGCGCCTGTTCAAGTACATTGGTGTAGAATTTAGCATTGTCAATGTTCCCAACCAGTACATTTTTCAGACTGTGGGAGGAAACCGGAACACCCAAAGAAAACCTACGGGGACAACATGCGGACGCCGCACGGACAACGACCGAATCGAACCTGGGTTCCTGATGCTATGATACAATAGTTCTAACCAATATGTCAGTGCGCCGTCAATCCAGGTACAGAAAGGAAGGTGAGAAAGAATATACTTGGGATAGATGGGGTGCACCAAAAGTTCACCAGACTGATACATGTCTTTTGAAGAGAGATTGAGACGTGCATTCAATGAAATTCGGAAGAATAGGAGGTCTTATTGAAAGATATAAAATTCTGACAATTCCAGGATTAGGACCCAACAGTACCGAAGGAACGGCCGCTATATTTTCAAGTCAGGATGGTGAGTGACTTGGAGAGTGAATCTCATTTTGATGATGTTCCCAGGTATCTGCTGACCTTATGATGTTATCGCGGTAATGGCTGTGTCTTGAGAAAGTATTGTCTAGCGCTCTGGGCCCACGAATTCAAATCGCACCAACGGTGACAAGTGTAACTTAAATTTAATTAATAAAAATGTAGAATTGAAAATTCGGCTGAATATTAGATACCTTAAGAAAATTGTCATCTGTTGTTGCAATAGCACTTTCTGTGTACCAGTTCTGCACCAATATTCATTGGGGTTTGGAAGAAAATTGGGGTGAGGGTGGTCTTACAGAAACAAGGGAATAAATAGGATAGAAGCAAGGATGCTGTTTCCACTGGCAGATGAAATTAGAACTAAGGGACAAGACTTCAAAATAAAGACGAAGTGATTTTGAATTGTGTTGAGGAGGAACCTCATCACCTAAATGGCTGTGACTCTGTATAAATTCCTGCCCAGTGAAATAGCTGAGGCTACATCGTTAAACAGTTTTAAGGTAAAGATAGATTTTTGAGCAGAAAAGGGATTCAGTGCTATGGTAAGCAGGAGAGTAAGTGGAGTTGAGTCTACAAAAACATCAACTATGTTTTTATTGAATGGCATCAGGCCTATTCCTGCTTCCAGTTTTTCTGTTCTTTCAGAAAGGAAATCTGTCTACAACCTGGACTGTGTGTGAGACAAGACCGAGAGAAATGTGGCCAACATTTACCTATCTTCTGAAACATCCAGTTACACAAGAGGCGAGAGGCTGCAGCAACCACATGGTGTAGAAAAATTAAAAATAAACTGTTCATCTCTTACATCTTCCAACCCTCATGCAAATACGTTAATCTGAAACCTGAACTCGGTTTCTCACTTGCACAGTTACTGACTGGTTTAATGCAGGCAGCGTTTCCTGTTTTTGTCTGAAATGCTGCACTTTGGCCTAAGCTGGTTTCTTCCCTGAAAAGAAATGTGGGGCTCATTTTTTAGAATTCCAACTCAGCCTGTTTTCATCCTCGCTCTCCCTGCCTACCAGTCCCTCCTTAGTCTGCTCCAATGCTCCAGTGAAGTCCCAAGGACAGTCTTTAGAAAAAAGGGGGTGGCACATTTGGGAGAGAGAAGCATGGGAAGATTTTCCTCTCAGAGGGTCATGTGTCCCTGGAAGTCCCTCCCTCAGAAGGCAGTGGAAGCAGACTTTCAATATTTCTAAAGGCAGAAGGAGCTGGATTCTTAATAAACAAGAAGGGTGAAATGTGCTCAGGGTTGGCAGAAGCTTATAATAAGGTCAGCCATAATCTTGTTTACCGGCAGAGCAGGGAGAAAGAGGCCAAGTGAAAAACTGCTATTTCTCAGTAGCCTGTATGTTACTGTATACATATCAAAATTTCATAGCAGTTTAGTAAGGTGCACGTGTAACAGGCGTAACAAAAACTGTTCCTGAAATCGATGATGAGCAAGTTGGACTTTCATCGCCAACTGTTAGGCTCTGTCATTCATTGTCTCAAAGACCAGAGTAAACATTTTCTGCAGTGACTTTCAAAAGAGAATGATTACAAATTGGAAAATATAACATGCAGAGGGACATGTCCCAACAGCAAATACAGTTTTTTTTTTAGCTCAATGAGATAGCAATAGTGCTCGTTAGGCCAAATTGCCTCATTTCTGAATATATAAATTGGATGAGTAACGAGATTGATGGAAATGTAACACTTTCATTTGATTCATTAATGGTTGCTGCCTGAAGAATCGGGTAAACAGGAACTTGTTAATTCTATGATTCTTTCTCAATAATTTTCATTCATTTGTCTAGGAGTGTTGTTCGCAGGGCCAAAAATTGTTGCTGATCCGAAATGCAAATTATGGCGGAATCCTTAATGCATAACAAAACCAGAACATTCTGGAACATCTCAGTGGGTCTGACAGTATCTGCGGAGAGAGAATGGAACCAAAGTTTAGAGTCCGGATGACAATTCGTCAGGGCCATCTGGACTTGAAAGTTAACACTATTCTCTCTTCACAAATGATGTTCGAGCTGCAGAATTTTTCCTGCATTTTCTGGTTTTGTTTTGGCTCTTGCTAATTGCATTTGAATAGTATAGTTTGCTAATGAGCATCTCAGATGATGGTTTATAGTCAAACAGGGAAGGGAACGGTGTGGTGATATTATCACTAGAGTATCAATTCATAAACTCAGCCAATCTTCTGGGTTCCCCTGTTTGAAACCCAATTCAATAAAAATATCTGAAACGTCGAATCTACTGATGAGAGTGAAATCTTTGTCAATTGTCAGAGATAAAAAAACATCTGGGTCACTGTATCCTTTAGAGAAGGAAACCTGCCGTGCTTCCCTGGTTTGGCCAACACGTGAATCTGGAGCCACATCAATGTGGTTGACTGTAAACTGTCCTCTAAGAGCAACTGGAGATGGGCAATAAACGTCCATGTTCCATGAAAGAATAAAAATGCTGTGTATCAGGGAGTCACATGAAGGCCAGACTGTGGAAAGACCGCAGATTTTCTTTCTTAAGGCGGATAAGAAAGTGTTTCCACTCAACCTGATTGGGGACTTGGGACGGGGTTATACAAGCAAAGATCGGATAGAATCCATCGGAGTACAGAAGATTGAGTGATGATTTTTGAAACATATCTGATCCTTTGGAGGGCCGGGGGGGAGTCGAAGGGGTGATGGGAGCAGCGGTGTTAGAGTGGAAGCTGACGGAATGTTTAACTTTCCGGGACAGATTGGAAAGAGAGAGAAGTAAAGAATTGTTTCTTTTTTCAGATGCCTGCGTGCCTTTGGAACTGTCTTCTGCGGAAATCTCCTGCAGCTTCAGTCGCTGGGAAAGTCTCTGAAAAGATTCAGGCTTGTCGACAGTTGGCAACATCTGGCCTCTCACCACTCCCCCCGGCTCTGCCTAACTGCCATCTCGCTGCTGGAGTTTCCAGTCCCGGGTGATTAAACCACAAGTTCTGCTCTTTGAACAAACTGAGAGGCTCAGTGAGCTGTTGAGTGAAACCGCACACTCGGCGGACTTCTTTCTGCCGTTGGTCGCCTTGTCAACCAGACCCTGGTTCCCCCAATTAGCAGTGAACGCATGTATCATTACATCTCAACAGTTTCTATCAAAATAAGCAACCCGAAATCGATTAACCCTCCCGCTGCCAAGAAGCAGAAAAAAATAAACACTGATAGGGTTTTCAGAACGTGAACTTCGAGACTGAGAATGTAATTTGTGTCATTCCTGTAAGAGAGCTGGATCATTCCTCTCAAAATACCAAATACAGGTTGAGCAGTCACACTAAAGTTTGATGTTGGGAAGAACTGCCTCTGGGCAAGTCATCCAGAGTCCTAAGCACAGCGGTTAACTCTGCAGTGCCAGAGACACTGGTTCGAATCCAGCCTTGAGGAGCTGCCTGTCTTAAATGTGCACGTTCTCCCCGTATCTGCATCGGTTTTATCCCGATGCTCTAGTCTCCTACCTCAGCCCAAGGACGTACAGGTTGGGTGTACTGGCCATGCTAAAATGGACCTATGTGTCCCACAGATGTGCAGGATTGACCAGGATTGAGGGTAGGGTCTGGATTGATTTCTCTTTCGGAGAGTCAGTGCAGACTCATTGGAATGAATGGCCGCTTTCTGCAATGTACTGTTTCTACAATTCTATTTTAACACGGACACAAAACCCATCATGATAAATTGTTCTTCCCTTCCCCTTCAGGGGTGTTATAACAGCATCTTATAATTGCATGGTGATTAATCCAGAAAGCCAGAGCTAATGTTTTGAGCACACATGAGAATTGAATTCCAGCCATGTCAGTTACAGAAACCTGAATTCAATAAAAACAATCTGGAATTCAACAATCGAACCATGAGTCACTTGTTGTTAAAACCCATCTGGTTCACTTCACGTACAACAGCACGATCAATGCAAACCAAGCGGTTCAATGGTGATTCGGGATGGGAAATAGATTCTGGCCCTGCCCACAATGCACTTACCAATGAGTGAAGTAACAAATACTTTGTGTGTGGGAGTCGCTGGCCTGGCCAACATTTATAGCCCATCCCAAATGGTCCGAATTACCACTTTGGCCGTTGTAGTTAAACTGGGCAGAGGAAGAACGTTTCCCTTTGGGGGTTGGGAACATTTTGGGATTCTTCTCGCTTTCCCAGCCTGGTGTGGTTAGCTCCTCAATTCCCTCATTCCTATTAGGAAGCTTCCCCTCTCCCATTACCTTAATTCCCATTGTTTTTCGTTGTTATATTTTAAGGCGGGTGGGAGGGAGGGGCTGGGTGGGGGAGAGGGGGGTTGTGGAGGTGGCAGCATAATGATAAGACCACCAAAACCAAACATTCCTGAATGGAGGGCTGTGACAAGGGCTTTACTCAGGGATCACTGCTGGCACCATTGCTGTTTGCAAATATATGTACATATATCTAATTGAATTGATTAGTAATTTGAAGACTTCACAAATGTTCTTCGTTTGTGGATAGTGATGAGGACCATCAGAGAATACAGCAGGATATAGATCCGTTGGAAGCTTGATCGAAGGGATAGCAGATGAAGCTTAATCTGGACAAATGTGAGGTAATGCATTTTGGAAGGTCCAAAACAGAAATGAACTATACTGTAAATGGCAGAACCCTTAAGAGTATTGATAGGCAAAGAGATCTAGGTGTACAGATACTCAGGTCATTGAAAATGGCAATCCAGCTGGAGAAGGTAGTCAAGGAGGCACACGGGGCAATGAGATTAAAAATTGGCAAGTCATGTTTCAGACTTAAAGAACCTTAGTTAGTCTGCACTTGGAATATAATGTTCAATTCTGGTCGCCCACACTACCAGCAAGATGTGGACACTTTGGAGAGGGTCCACAAAATATTTACCAGAATGTTACCTGGTGTGGAGGGCATTCACGATGTGGAAAAGTTGGAGAAATTTGAATTGTTCTCACTGGAACAACAGAGATTGAGGGGGTGGCCTGATAATTAGCTAGAAGATTATAAGAGGCATGGACAGAAAGGATAGTCAGAAGGTTTTTCCCAGACTGGAGGAATCAATTGCCAGGGGGCATAGGTTTAAGGTATGAGCAGCAAGGTTTATAAGAGGCATTTTTTTTTACACAAAAGGTGGAAGTGGATACAGTAGAGACTTTTAAAGGGCGCCTTAACAATACATGCATAGGATGGAAATAAAGGGATGTGGTCCCAGGAAGAGTAATGGGTTTTAGTTCAGTCGGGCAGTGTGGTTGGTGCAGGATTGGAGGGCCAAAATTCCTATTCCTGCGCTGTAATTTTGTTTTTTTGTTGTTTTTTGTACTGGAATGGCTATTGAACGAATGAACCTCAGTCCTGAGACCAGGGTTCAATTGACGGGATCTGCCAGAAGGAGCCAGTATTCTCATGATGGAGCGAATGGCCTCTATTTGCGCTGCGCGACGTCAAGTGCACTCTGTTGACCATACCAAATGCATGTCTTACCATCGCGTTAACAAAGAGACAGAAGACATCCTTCAGTAAAGACTGCAGATTTATTCAATATTAATAACAATACACATGATAAAAGAACAAGGTTACAGATATGAACAAAAGTGTGATTAACGAACCAGAAGAGCATAAGGCGAAGCAGCTGAAGTGGACCATTCAGCCCATCGGCTCTGCTTCGCCGTTCAATGAAATCATGGCTGATTTAATATCATCCCCAGCTCCACTTTACCACCTTCTCCCCAGTGCTCTCTCTTCCCCTGACTAACCAGACGGTCTTAAAAGTGTCTGAATGTCCCATTTGTGAAATAACCTGAGCTCAATAACCTGATTTTAGGCTAA
>JAGIQG010000040.1:11959936-12106461 GCA_024679065.1 Sphyrna mokarran
AATTTGCTGTCCTTACACTGTCTGGCCAGTAAGTGAATCTTAAATGTCATCTGCTGAAGGGCAATTTAGGATGGGCAATAAATGCTGGTCAAACCATATCACATGAACGGAACTAAAATAAACTTACCAGTGGGCGGGATATTTACTGAGTAAATCTGATTATTGTGAAATGCCTTGCACGTGATATTTGGTGATTTCCCGGATTGGGGGAAAGAGAGGAAACCCGAGCTCCTGTAATTCCCGCTCTCCAATGGGACACTGGATCTTGTCACATTGACCTCCTGGCCGGATCCCATGTACAGGGAGACCTGGATTGCCTTGGGGGAGAAGTCCGAGGCCAAGCATACTGTAGCGGTGCTAGTGTTGGTGGCTCCCGGTGGCACTGGCGGGTAAAAGACGCTCAATTTTGGTTTTTCCGGGCCTTTCGCCTCTAAAAATGAAAATAAAAGGAAAAAAAAATCAGAATCCAACAGGGTGACATCCCCCAACCTGCTGTGCCATTCGATTAGATCACATTTCTCCTGTGTCTTAACCCTATGTAAGTTTCTCCATTAACTTACCGAATGCTGAGACTGGATAAGTAATCCTTTTCCACTGGCACAGAAAACGCCCTCTCTCTCTCTCTCTCTCTCTCTCTCACACACACACACACACACACACGAACACACGCGGGTGAGATCCTAATTGAATATTTCTCACCAGTATTCACTGTTAACAAAAGCATCGTTGTTAGGGAACTTGGGGGAAAATAGTGATGTCTTTGGGGCTGTACATATAATAGAGAAAGAGGTGCTGGAAGTCTTAAAGCACATTGAGATCGATGAATCCCCGGAAATTAATGAGGTGTATCCCAGGATATTGTGGGAGGCAAGGGAGAAATTTGCGGGTTCCCTAGCAGAGATATTTAAATCATCGTTAGACTCAGGTGAGGTGTGTGAAGATTGGAAAGTGGCAAATGTTGTGCCTTTGTTTAAAAGGGGCTGCAGGGAAAAGCCTGGAAACTATAGGCCAGTGAGCCTCACATCTGTAGTGGGTAAATTGTTGAAACATATTTTGAGAGACAGGATTTACAGTCATTTAGAGATGCAAGGAATGATTAGGGACATTCAGCATGGCTTTGTGAGTGGAAAATCGTGTCTCATAAATTTGAATGAATTTTTGATGGGATAGCCAAAAAGGTAGACTAGTGCAGTGTAGTTCATGCTAAAGAGGGAATGGAGGGACAGATTCTGGAGTGGCAGGACTGACATATGAGGGGAGAGTGAGCCGGTTGGGATTTTATTGTCTGGGGTTCAGAAGAAGGAAGGCAGGAGGAGAAGATGTCACTAAAACATATAATGCAGGATTAGACAGGGTAGATACAGAGTGGAGGAGGGGTCCAGAACCAGGGTTCATATTCAAGTAGTATGGGACTGATATGAGGAGAGTTTATTTTTCGCCAAGAGAATGAAAATCCTGTGTAATTCACAATTACAATGGTTTAAACAGAACAATGATGCTTATTCGTCTCCCCTCTCTCATTTAAATCAACTCTCTGAATCTTCCTATCCCGTTCACACGACACAAATCTGTTTCTCAGTTCAATACCATATTACTGAGGCGTGCAGTCCCAACTCCTTTCCAATGTGCCTCTAATGCCTGGGTAAACTGAGCTAGATCAAAACTGACTCAAAACTAACCAATCTCCTCGCCTGCATGCCACATGTCATGTTGGCACTCTGCCCAACTTGACTAGACTACTTACAACAGAAAACTAGATCACAGAGGAGATGTGGAGTGAAAGAATAAAAACACACTGACTTCACACTCACTTGGTATAACTGTCACCTGGGTGCCGCTGCTGAACGTCAGCTTTTCATATCACAGAAACAATTGCTCAGACAGAAACCTTCCATTGTGATAGCTGTTTCAGATTTCAGACAATTCACGGCAAAGACAAAGTTGGAACAGTCACTGATTCGCTACAGATAACAGATATTGCATATCTTATCTCTCCCACTATCACAGGCTAAGTGGGTCAAATGGCCTCTTTCGATGCTCTAGGATTCTACCAAAGTGAAGAATTTCTGAGCCAAGATAGTCACTGGTCAAACATAGCAATCCACGTCCTCCCCCTGCAACAGAGATATTTTGCCTCTGAACTTTTGTTAGCTACCATGGGAACAAGGGAAGGCCATTCAGCTCTTCGCTCCTGCTCTGCCAATCTCTGAAATAGCTTAACTGAAATTTGCAACATGACCTTGCCAATGGTGCCTCAACATCTGTTAGAAAATAAATACAATTCAATGAATAATACTTAATTTTTTAGCTAAGCTTTCTCTCCTTTGAGATGTTTCCAGACCTGCTGGGGGTTTTTACCAGTATTATCTGTTCTTATTTTCACAATCCTGTTAGATTCCGAAGAGGTAAGCAGACATGTTGAGTCTAAAAGATGCGTTTACATTTAGTTGCATCAACAGTTACTCGGACTTATTTTCAAAGAGTGAGATGTTTATTTGGTTATAGGACGTGGGACCGTTGTCTGGCCAGAATTTATTATCCATTCCCAAATTGCCCTTGACAGTCATCCAAATTGCACATATAGGCCAGGTCAGATCAGAATGGAAGATTTCTTTCTGTAAAGGACATTCCTAAACCAGATGTGTTTTTTCCAACAGTTGCTTTCATTGTCAGCAGTAGATTCTTAATTCCAGATTATTAAATTTGAATTCCACCATCTGCCATGGTAGGATTCGAATGCAGGGTCCCCAGAACACTGATTGATTTCCCGGATTAATAATCTAGGATTATTAGGATTAGGGCATTGCCTCCTTTCAGTTTCACCACCTCACAATACTACAAGGTCACGCAAAGAAACTAATACACCAGATGGTTGGGAATTTATGTAAGGAATCAGGGAAGGAGGGAACAAGGGTAAAACAAACAAGGGGTCGAAAAGAGACTAAAAATATAATAGGCAGAGAAACCAAAGACAACACTCGTAAAGGGCTGTAGAGAAAAATACTGAGAACCAGACAATCAATGTGAAAACGACAAATTCAAAAGCTCTGTCCCTTAATGTACAGAACATTTGCAACAAAGTGGATGAATTAACCTTGCAGGTAGATGTAAATGGGCATATTATAATTGGGATTACGGAGACATGGCTACAAAGTTGCCAAAGATATGAACTGAATGTCGCAAAGTATTCAAAATTTAGGATGAACAGACATAAAGGAAAAGGTTTTGGAGTGGCACTGCTGGTAAAGAGGAAATTAGCAAACAACTGAGAAACGACATTAGCTCTGATAGTGTGGAATCTATATGGGTAGATTTGAGAGATACCAACGGGTAGAAAACATTAGTGAAAGTCATATACAGGCAGCGAAAATACAGTGTTGTTGTTAGAAATGACATTAAACACGAAATTAGAGATAAATGTGATGAGGAAATATCGGTGATCAAGGGTGATTTTAATCTGCACATTAATTGAGCAAATCAAATTAGCCACAATGCTGTAGAGGAGGATTTACTGAATACGATACAGGATGTTTTCCCTGATCAATATGTGAAGGACTAACTAGAGAGCAGGCCACCTTGGACTGGGTGCTGTGTAGTGAGAACGTGATAATTACCAATCCAGCTGCGTGTGACCCCTTGGGGATGAGTGAACATAACATGAGATTTTTTGTCAATCAAGGTGAGAGTGAAGCAGTTAACTCGGAGATTACTGTGCTGAACCTTAATAAAGGAGGCTTTGAATATATGAGGCGTGATTTGACTTTTATATATTCGGGAGACTTACTGAAAGGGATGACAATGGATTTCATAGAGACTTATAAAATTCGAACAGGACAAGATATATTAGATGAGGAGACATTTCTTCACCCAAAAAGTGATGAGCCTGTGAAAGTAGGAAGTAGTTGTTGCCAGAAGATTGAATGCATTCAAGAAGCGGTTGGATATAGCACTTGGGCGAATCAGATCAAAGGTTATGGGGAGAAAGCGGGTTTAGGCTATTGAGTGGATGCTCAATCATGATCATAATAAATGGCAGATCATGCTTGAAAGGCCAAACCCCTCTTCCTGCTCCCATCTTCAATGTTCCTATGTTTCCTTCCCCAGGGGACAAGAGAACCAGACAGCTTTTTTTTCCTAACAATCGACAATCGTTTTCCTGGTTACCAGTAAATTCTTAATTCAAGATTATTGGATTCAAATTCCACCATCTGACGTGACGGAATTCGAACCCAGGTCCCTCAAATATTCGCTGTGTCTCAGGGTTAATAATTTTGCGATAACACGACCAGGACATCGCTTCCCCCCTAGTTACACAACTTCACCATGATGCAAAGTCCACCAGTAAGTCACGCATCAATATCTGTCACATTGCTGAAGCCCAGAGATTGGTCTGCCACCTGCGGGTTTGCCAATGGTTCGTTGTACCATGTACAGATTCCTTATTTTTATACTGGTGCTGCCCGCCTTTAACAAGGAGAATAGTTTTTCGATTCCCAAACATTCGAGGCATTCGTCAGTTACACCTACACAGAGTGGTTCTACTCTTATAAAGGCTATTGGATATTCACAGTATGTCAGCCTGTGTGCTGACGTTTGCGAGGCGATGACAAGAGGCCAGATAGTCCTGGGGGGTTATTTTCCTTAAAGTGATAATGATGAGATGTAACCATCACTGATTTGTACCCCACTATGTGAGGGAATGATAACCCCGATGCAAACTCACCATTCTAGCTTCGTAACGGGTTATCAATACCAGCCCACCTGGCATCGTTCTAAGTACAGAGCGCCTGATAGTTCCAGGGGATTTGCGCGAGAGACCACGAAAAATTCTCATCACCGGGTTGTGGGAATGTGGAACTTCGCTGCCTTACATTATGTCAGTAGGAAGAACCGCTCACCGTTTAAGAAGCCATTACATGAACACTTTAACATGCAATGAAGAGACCCAACTTGCTGCCATGGGATTTGATTAGATTTTGGTGGCCGAAGGCCCTTTCAATGCTGAAGTCCCATCACTACATTATCTCTTCTAGGAAGTTTGCAGCTGTGATAACTCAGCATTCGTTCAGAGCAATAACTGGGGCTGTGAGCACTGCATTATGGACCTTATATCCCTTAAGTTCTTTATCTAAAGCCCAATAGTATCTGATTCCAGAGAGACGGAGTACACATTGGTCTAAGTTGATGAAACCCAAGAACGTGCTGATGTCTTTCTTAGCAAGTGAGCTTGGTGAAGGGGCATAGTAGAACCTTCTTCAGGTCCTCTCGGAACTTGGTCTGGGTGATTGCGTAGATGAAGACGTTGTTGCAGGAACTGACCAGCTGAAGCAAGTTTCCTGTTTCCTGAAAGATGTACCGTGGGTCTTTGAAATCCAGGCTGGTGCGGTAACCCTCACCTGTAATCCACACATAGAGGAAGTGTACAACATAGGTGACCCAGAGGAGGAGGAAGCTGAGAGCGATGGTGAAGAGCAGGATGATGGACCTCTTGCGGTTGGCCATCTCTGGGTCCCTGTGACTCTCCGTGCCCCGGAATCTCCTGCGAGCTCTGCTGGCCGCTAAGATGTGTTTTACGGTCAGAGCGTTAAGAAGCAGGATGAGGAGGAACGGGAGAAATGGAGTTAAGATATAGTCCAGCCAGTCATAGGCCTGCCAGGCGGGCAGTGTGTAATAACTGGGCTTAAAAGCACAGAACCAGGGCACTCCATCTAGGATATACAAGGGCTGGTAAGTGAAATAGACAGGGATAATCCTGACACAGCTCAGGACGTAGACTATTCCTATAACCAGCAATGCTGTTTTCTCGGTACAGTATCTGGCCTTCAGCCTCTGGCAGCAGATGGCCACAAAACGGTCGATGGTGAAAGCCACTGTCAACCAGACAGATGAATCCCGGGTGAAATAGACCAGCAGATTGCTGAATGTACATGCGGGGGTGGTTGACAGGACGCTGTTCTGAAAGTAGATGCGGCCAATCCGGTTGAGGATTACGGCAGTGATGATGACAAGGAAATCAGTCAATGCTATCGCGATAAGATAGTAGGTGATGCACCGTGACAGTCCGCACCGTTCTCGGGATAAGATTACGATCGTCACCAAATTGGCTGTGAGATAAAAGAGGCAGAGAGAGAGATGTTACTGAGAGGACTGTAAACACCAGCTACTCCGCTATCCAACTGAAAACGACCTCATCCTTCACTTTGCCAACTGCAGTCTTTAGTGATGGTAAAGTCTTGGCAATGGCACTACATTCAAAACTGGATTAAAGTTATTTTAAATTAGGGCTAATCAGTCCAATTTTTATCTCTGCGCTCTGGTCACTCAGTTGATTCCCTCAGATAACTATCAAATGTCAGATTCTCCCAAAATTTGTTGTCACCATTCTTTTTCGTACTAATCCCATCCATCCATCAGCCCTATCAACCCCCCTTCAGGCAGCGTCTGTTTTTATAATCTCACCCTTCAAATTTTAAACCTCTCCAACATCTCGCTGTTCCAGATGTTGGTAACATGCTACAACTAACTGAGATCACACCATATCTCCGTTTGTGGACTTCAATGCCCCTGATTTTCAATTTGCCTTTACCTGCTAAGACTCTAACCTCTGGAACCCCTTCTTTCAAAGACTAAATTTTCCCTTTGCTCTTCAGGACAATCTTCAGAAAATAAATTTGTTGAAAAATTCTAAGTCATTTTGTCTGTCAGTATAAAGTTAATTTGGAAAGCCTTGTGAAGTATCCCCATTCTATTTATCCAGGTGTCTAAAGAAACAAACGCCTCATCGCCTTCTCAAATGAAAGCTGGAGATGGACAAGATATATTCGCCTTGCCATATCTACATGCATATAGCTGGTGATTAAAAATATAATTACTGGAAATTTACCAGTCTTACTAACACAAGACAAAATGCATATGCATAACGACCTCACCTTTTTTCAAAAGTTTCAATAATTAATTCTTATTTTTTAAAAAATCTCAGTAACAATGTGGACAGCACATTGCCACCTCACTACAGATCAACAATTATAAACTGCTGGAGGTCGCAACATCGTTTCATGTAACCACTGAATGTAAGCTCTATGTCAATGCATCTAATTGAATTATTAGATAGCAATAACTTATTTTTCAGAGACTGTGCATACTTGTGGATGAAATATATTATACACTTTATTCTGCACAATACTGAAAACACTGGATCGCATTTTACTACATAGGAGTAAAACTGAATGTTCATCAATAAAATGTTAATGTTTATGCAATGCCATACACTTCAAGTCATGAGAATGATTTGGGATCTTTTACCTACCAGGAATACCAGTGGCAGCGAGAATGGGATAAGAAATGGCGAAGAAGATACCTTTCGCTGGTCCATGCATCCTCTCCCAGAACGTGAAATGAAGTTTAAACCTGAGCATTGCGGTGGTTTCATTGTGTCCCACATTTATTCTGAGTGAGCGTCTCCAGAGGAATAATTAAGTTAGAACCTACACCTTAGTTACAGGCCGGTGAACAAACAGACTCTGTCATTGTTTTGTACCTCCATTGCACCATTGGCAAACATAGAAACAAAGAACATTGCAGCACAGTACAAGCCTTTCGGCCTGCAATGTTGTGCCAAACATGTCCAATCCCAAGGTCAAGCTACTTCCTCCCTATAATTCTCGAGTGCTCCATTTGCCTATCCAATAACTGCTTGAAAGTTCTAAAGTGTCCTACTGCACGATCACAGCAGGCAGTCTATTCCATATCGCAATCATTCTCTGAGTAAAGAATCTACCTCGGACATCCCTTCTATATCTCCCACCATATTTGAACCTTATATTTATGCACCCGAGTAACACGCTACATTGACGCGAGGAAGTATTCTCTGCACGTCCACTCTATCAATCCCTCTCATCATCTTATAAACCTCCAGTAAGTCGCCTCCTCCACTCCAAAGAGAAAAGCCCCAGCTCTCTCAACCTTTCCTCATAAGACCTACCCTCCAAACCAGGCAGCATCCTCGTAAATCTCCGCTGCACTCTCTCCAATGCTTCCACATCCTTCTTATAATGAGGTGACCAGAACTGAACACAATACTCCAAATGTGGTCTCACCAACATCTGCTATAGTTGCAGCATAACCCCACGGGTCTGAAACTCAAATCACCTCTTACTGAAGCTAACGCAATATAAGCCTTCTTCACGGCTCTGTTCACTTGAGTGGCAACCCTCAGTGATCTGTAGATAAGAGTCCCAAGATCTCTCTGTTCCTCCACACTTCTCAGAACCCTGCCGTTGACCCTGTAATCCGCACTCCAGTTTGTCCTACCAAAATGAATCACCTCACACTTATCAGGTTTAAACTCCATCTGCCACTTTTCAACCCAGCTCTACAACCTATCAATGTCACTTTGCAGCCTGCAAGAGCCCTCCACCTCATCCATAACTTCACCAATCTTGGTGTTGTCACCAAACTTACTAACACACCCTTGAGCCCCTTCTTCCAAGTCATTGATAAAAATCCCAGAAAAACAGAGGACCCAGCACTGACCCCTGTGGTGCACCACTGGTAACTGGCCTCCAGTTTGAAAACTTTCCCTCCACCACCACCCTCTGTCTTCTATGTTACGGCCAGTTACATATTCAATTGATCACAGTTCCATCTATCCAACTGTTCTGTATCTTCATCATGAGCCTACCATGGGAAACGTATCAAACGTCTTACTCAAATCCATATATACATCAACAGCTCTACCTTCATCCACACACTTAGTGACCCCCTCAAAGAATTCAATCAAATTTGTGAGACAGGACTTACTCCTCACAAAACCGTGCTGATTGTCCTGGATTGAAGTGAATCCTTCCAAATTGTCATAAATCCTTTCTCTCAGGATCCTTTCCATTAACTTACTGACTACTGAAGTAAGGTAACTGGCCTATAATTATCAGGGTCATTCCTATTGGCTTTCTTGAAAAGAAGAACGACATTTGCCACTCTCCAGTCCTCTGGTACTATCCCTGTAGGCAGTGAAGGTCCAAAGATCAAAGCTAAAGTTTCTGCGATCTCATCCTTTGCCTCCCAAAGTATCCTCGGATGTATCCAATTTGGTCCAGGGGACTTACCAACCCTTGGGATTTTTACATCTAAATTGCTTTTACATCTTCCCTCAGAACATCTACCTCTTTTAACCTATCAGCCTGAATCACAGACTCATCCTCAAAAACATGGCCCCTATTCTTAGTGAACGCTGAAGAATAGTATTCATTCAATGCTTCAACTATCTCTTCTGACGCCATGCACAAGTTCCCACTACTATCCTTGCCTGGCCCTAACCTCACCCTGGTCATTCTTTAATTTCTTACATAAGAGTAAAAAGTCTTGGGGCTTTCTTTAATCTGACCCGCTGAGGACTTCTCATGCACCCTCCCATCTCCTTTCAGTCCTTCCTTTAACTCAGTTTCCTCGCTACATTGTAAATTCATCCACCTAACTGAACCTTGTTTTTTTCATCCTTATGTACACGTATTTTTTTCCTCTTGTCAGGACATTAAACCTCCTTTGTGAACCATGGTTCCCTCACTTGGTCATTTCCTCCCTGCCTGCCTGGGACATAACCATCAAGAACACGCAGAATTCGTTCCTTGAAAGAGCTCCACTTTTCCTTTGTGCCCATAGCTGACAGTTTCTGCTCCCACCTGAAGTTGTGGAAGTTGCTATAGAGATGCAAATTCTGTCAACTCCAGCCTCGTTACTGTCCTCAGCAGCAGCATCATCAATACTACCCTAATGCCGTAATGAACAAGATTCAGTCCTGCATCCGATAAACAGCCGCACAATCAGAGCAGTGCAGTCATCTATGAACTCGCTGGTGTACCAGCAGCCTTTATGATCGAACAAAACACTTTCCACATGTGGAGCATGTGAAAGATTTCTCCTCGGTGTAAATTTGAATGAACTAATAAGTCCCTTCCCACATTCGGAGGAGGAGAATTGTCTCTCATTGGTGTGAACTCACTGATGTAGCAGCACATGCGATGATCAATAAATCCCTTTCCACACTCAGGGCAGGTGAATAGCTTTTCCCCAGTGTGAACGCACTTGTGTCAGCAAGTGGGACGGTCGCGCAAATCCCTTTCCACATCCAGAGTAGATGAATGGTCTGTTCTCAGTGTGAATCTGCTGGTGTGCTAGCAGATTAGAGACTGAGTAAATCCCTTTGCACACTGGGGGCAGGAGAATGGCCTCTTCCTCGTGTGAGCGTGTTGATGAAAACAATGCATTTATGAACGGGCGAAAATCATTGCTCCCTTCGATATTTGCCAGACGAACGCTTTCAAATTTTGATGTTCACGTTAAGTTCTACAATCAGATTGAAAGTAACGATTATCTTCCTGAATTAAGTCGCTTGGAACCTGCAACAACACAGCGGAGTTGAACATTGCAGACAGGCAGATTTGCTCTACTGCTCTCCAGGTTGTTTCTGTAGTGTAGTGGTTATCACATTCGCCTCACACAAAAAAGGTTCCTGGTTCGAAACCAGGCAGAAACATTCATTAAGCTTTCTCACGCCGAGTAAGGGGACAGTTGCGTGATTTAAGTTTGTTGCTCAACATTATCCGAACCTTGATATTAAAAGGAAGTTGTCATTGCTCTGATTTCACCCTCAAATGCTTTCTGTGAAATAAGGAACGCTTTTTTTGACGCACTGACAGGAAAGTTCGCTTTTAACACTGAGCACAGATTCGCAACCCGTTCAGTCTACAACAGAATTTAATGGGTTTATAGGTGCAGACTGATATGGTTGATCACCATCTGAAATATCTGATTGTAGTGTGTGCTCAAACAGACAGATACAAGTGATACTGTAAGTGAACTAGAGGAAATGGCGCACATTTAAAGAAAAATCTTTTCTAAATCGCTTTTCACCACTAAGAAACAGGAAAAAAACACTCTGACGGATGAGGTAATCGATACTCAGTGCCGGTCTACTTTATTTTTCTATGAAGCAATTTATGTGCCTGAATGTTTCACGCCCAAAGCAAAAAAGGCTCAAGGGTCACTAACAGAAAGTTCTTAAATCACTTCCATTTTGATCGAGTTGACTTTTAAAAAAAAACTGACTCTGCCCAATATTAAAATTGTGATCTTTACTACCCGATGACTCGATTCAATTTGTTGGTCAGTTACATTTGCAATTCAGTGATATTCAATTCTAGACATAAGCCATTTGATAATGAAGACATATGTGTTCAATAATACATTGATACTCTATATTGAAATAAATACTGTGCACAATTGTACAATGAGCTTTGACAAAATGCAATCTCGACTCAAAACGTCAGCTCCTTTCACTCCTTATAGATGCTGCCAGACCTTGTGAGACTTGCCAAAATTTTCCCTTTTTCGTTTCCGATTCCGACATCCGCAGTAATTTGCTTTTATTTCTGAATAGAATTGATTGAGATTATTCGAAGGAAGATGAGAATCATGGAATAATAATTGGTTGGAAATCATTGCTCCCTTAGATATTTGCGAGATCAACGCTTTTAAATTTTGATGTTCAGGACAAGGTGTGCAATCAGATTGAAAGTAACGGTTATCTTCCTGAATTCAGTGACATGGGCTCTCAGTCTAACCATCGGAACCTGCAGCAACACAGCGTAATTGAACACTGCAGACAGGCAGATTTACCCTGGCATATTTCAAGTTGTTTCTGTAGTGTAGTGGTTATCACGTTCGCCTCACACGCGAAAGGTCCCCCGTTCGCGACCGGGCAGACATATTCATTGAGCTTTCTCATGCCCGGTAAGGTTAAATTGCTTGATTGCAGTTGTTGTTCAACATTATCCGAAGCTCGATCTTGAAGGTATGTTATCATTGCTCTGACCTCACCCTGAAATGTTTTCTGTGAAATAAGAAACACATTTTTTGACAGGAAATTCGCTTTTGACTTCGATCACATATCCGCATCTCACTCAGTCTGCAACAGAATTTAATGGGTTTATAGGTGTAGACTAATATGGTTAATCAGCAGCTGAAATATCTGATAGTAGTGTGTGTCTCAGAAAGACAAGTGATATTGTAAGTGAGCTGGAGGAAATGGCGTACATTTCACAGCAGAAATTTTTTTAAAAAATCGATTTTCATTACTAAGAAAAGGAAAAGGTATTGAGACAGACGAAGGAATCGAGACTTACTACGGATCTACTGGACTTTCCTGTAACGGACCGGAATTTTTGAGCCTGAATGTTTCACATCCATAATAAAAATAGACTCAAGGGTCACTAACAGATAATTATTGATTTTCCTCTATTCAAATGTAGTTGACTTTGTTTAAAAGTTGATGATAGTCAATCTCAAAATTGTGATCTATATTACCCATTGATTCAATTCGTTCTGTTGGTCAGTTATGTTTTCAATTCAGTGATGTTCAAGTTCAGAAATATTCAATTAACAACTAAGCCATATGTGTTCAATAATGCATTGACACTAAATATTGAAACGAACAATGAGTACAATTGTACGATGAGCTTTCATAAAGTGTTATCTGGATTCGAAACGTCCGCCCTTTTCACTTCTTACAGGTGCTGTCAGACATTGTGAGATTTTGGAGCATTTTCTCTTTTCCCATCCGCAGTAATTTGTTTTTATTACTGAGTACAAATAATTGAGATTATTCGAAGAAAGATGAAAATGATGCATTAATGAATAAGCAGATATTATTGCTCTCTGAGAAATTTGGGAGACGGAAGCTCTACCTTGCCAGACAGCCGAAATAGCTCAGTCGGGAGAGCGTTAGACTGAAGGTCTAAAGGTCCCTCGTTCGACCCCGGGTTTCAGCAGGATACCTTGGTGCTTTGTGTTCTATCTGCTAATTGGCACCGCATTTTGTCTCGCACTGTCTTCAAACATGAATTCAGGCAAGCTGCAACAGAGCAAATACCCATCGCAATTTCCATCCGGCCAGATGTTGTTATGTTTCCTCCTTGTTGGATTTCACTGTCCAGTAATAGGTCAGATTTTACTGTTTACAGTGACACAGAATTATGAAGCTTTCCCCTCACTCTGCATTTGGAAGTATTTCTGTCCGGTTTCGAAGTGTCGGAAGTGAAGGTGATAATTGTGCTGGAGTGTTGGTAATATGTTGTCATTGGTTGCACACATCACTGGCTTTGAATTAGAAGGCGCCATTTTACAGGGGAAAGCTGTTTGTGACGAGTGTGGCGTGAAAATTAAATTAACAAAAGTAACATGAATAAATTAAATTGTAAAACACGCTGTAAACTGCTGGCCTCGTGGTTAGAGTTTGACTCTTCCGCTGCTGTTTAGATTACTAGTTTGGAATTGAAGATTTATCGTTCTCATCCCAACTGTGAAAACAAGCGTGAGTTATTGCTGAATGAAATACAAAACATAATCTCTCCTCCTGTTCTGAAGTGCAGACGCTGAGCAAATTCACCAGGAGGTTTTCTTGTCATTTTTGGCAGGAAATTGAGAAGTGACGAGCTTAAGGACAGTTTAAATGATGCAGTCCCTTCACGGCAGCTCATTGTGTTTCTGACCTGAGATGATTTCTGTTTGTTACACAGTTCAGACTGACCTGATTCAGAGATGCATCAGAGTCAATCCTCCTGATGGCCTTTCCAAGCTCCATTGCTTTAAACGAATTTCAGTAACATTATCACCAAATGACACGAATGCGACTCTCCTTTTGTGGTAGCGTGGCCGAGCGGTCTAAGGTGCTGGATTAAGGCTCCAGTCTCTTCGGAGGTGTGGTTTTAGACCAGTAATCTAAACAGCAGCGGAAGAGTCAAACTCTAACCACCGCTGCCACAATGGGTTTGCGTTTTGGTCGAACATGGGATGTTGTGTATTCTCCAGTCTGGACAACAATCGAGTTCCTCCACAACATTCTAACCCCGTGTGTCCCATTTGTCCTTATTCTGCTGCTCAATGCTCTCACCATCAGGCACATTTTAGTGAGCAGCAAAGCTCGAGGAAACTCAGGGCCACAACAGTGGGGAGAATCCCACAGATCAGAGAGGGAGAGTCGAAGGAAAACTCCATCAGTTTACTGTTTGTTACTCAGCAATTCATTCGTCTTTTTATGGTGGACATTAATGTTACGGATTCACTCGCTCGTCGCACCTACTGAAACACCAGCAAGTTCACACTGACAAGAGGGTGTTTCAATGCTCCAATTGTAAGAAGAGCTTTAAAAGCCCTCACGGACTGAGGGAGTACCAGCGCATTCACACCAAGTACACACTGTTCAGCTGCTCAAAATGTGGGAAGAGTTTCAGGACAGCAACCCAACTTCAGACACACCAACGAGTTCACACTGACAAGAGACCTTTTAAATGTCCAGAGTGTGAGAAGTGCTTTAAAAGTTCTGGTGAACTGATGTCCCATCAGCTTGTTCACACTGAGGAGAGACCGTTCAAGTGCTCACACTGTGGCACTGGGTTCAGGCGATCATCTCATCTCACTGTACACCAGCGTGTTCACACTGGGAAGAGGCCATTCATCTGCTCCAAGCGTGGGAAGGGATTCACTCAGTCCTCCAACCTGCTGACACACCAACAAATTCACACAGAGGTGAGGCCGTTCACCTGTCCTGAGTGTGGAAAGGGATTTGCGCGATCATCCCACCTGCTGACACACCAGCGCATTCACACTGGGGAGAGGCAGTTCACCTGCTCCGAGTGCGGGAAGAGATTTATCGAATCGTCCAATCTGGTGAAACACCAGCGAGTTCACAGATAACAGCTCTGCTCTGATTCTGCTGTCGTTCATCAGATTCAGGACTGAACCTTGTTGTGACACTGGGGGAGTGTTGATGATGTTGCTGCAAAGTACAGTAACTGGGCCGGAGTCAACAGAATTTGCATTTATATAGCACCTTACACAAGCTCAGGGCATCTCAGTGCACAGTCAGCATCCACAACAGCAATGTGAATCAGGGCGGTGTTCTGTTTTTGGGGAGATTGGGTAGGGGTAATATTGATCTCAGCAGATTGTCTTTAACTGACTTTATTACAGCACTGCTATAATACAGACAGAGTATAGTTACTTGTTCTACAGAACAGAGGTAATACTCTAGATTCAGAGCTCTCTATCTGAGCAAGGTGCTCAGTTGTGTCACATTGCTAAAGAGTCAATGATAAAACCAGACAGACCACTCCGCATTGACCTAGGTTCCAGAAATAATAAAAGCAAAAGTGTTCCCAAGCTAGTGCTACAAAGAATTCCTGGCTAACAGCTGGGGGTTTGTGCCAAAGTTGGCAGAGATTTTCTGAAAGACGTGGGTTCACCTCAACTTAAATGTAAGATTTAAAACCAGTTACAATTGTTGGATTTAGTTGGGAGAGCTGATCTAAAAGGGACTTTCATTTACAACTAGCTACAGGACCAGACTGGGTGCAAATATTGTTACAGCTTTACAGAATTTACTCAGTTAATCACACAAGTTCAAAATGCAAAACTTAACAAAGGCAGTGGAAGCAGTCAGTTCACTTTGTAACACTGGCCCACACCCTCCAGCTGACTGTGACACTGTTTCTTGTTCTGTTGACTATTGTCTATCTTCTTCCTACTCAGCTTTTCTGAGCTGTGAACTGGGCAGCTGAAAGCTGATGGTTATTAACTATTTCTAGACACAGCCCCTGTACATGATCACTGGTGTTCCTGAACTCTGGTTTGCATAATCAGTCACTGATTTATTTAGATGGTGTGTAATCAGTTTCTGATTGGTTTTTAATGGCGATGATCATTGACTGACCATTTCCTGCAATTTTGCGATTGGCTCTCTAATGTGTCAGTTACTTTCGGAGTTTGCCCCAGATGCCTTTTCTGTGATTTCATTAAATTGTGGCTTTGTACTCAGATAATGGAGCTTCTTTGTCCGCATATTTGAAATAAGCAAGCTTATGGTATCAAATCCTAATGGTTAACATTTGGGTTCAGTGTCTCAAATGTCTAATTGATGTGTAGAAACTTTTCGAGTTCTTACCGGGGCTGGTGACTATCAGTATATCTTGGTTAAAGAAAGTGCTTGCTGGTTTTTGCAGTGGTTGCCAGAGCTTGGAACACAGTTGATTGAAAGGACACAAAGTGACACACAATCTTAAAGTAATAAAGAAATTATGAAGTTATCTCAGATCTGAAATCCAAAGAAGGTGGGCACCAAATCAGTGTGGAAAAGGTAAAATAGCAGGAAACACATATAAATACAATATAATATATTCAATTAGTAAAAGTTCAAAACTAATGAATCAGAATAACTTCTGAGCTATAAAAATTAAACTGAAACCTTTAGTCTTTCAAATTAAATATAGTTATAGTGTGAAGGAAAGTGAGTACTTCTTTCAAGATATTACAAGTTAAAAGTTGAAACTAATTTACGACACAGTGCTGAAGTTTGAACCTTCACAGCTGATTTCTTCACACAATATGGCCTCAAACTCAAATATAACTGTTATTGTCAATGGCTGATGAGTTCACAGTTCCAGATCTTAGCTCATCCAGAGTTGATGGGATCCACAAGACTCTGTGATTAAAGTATAAAAGTATAAATTTACATTGGCCCACGGTCACGTGATATATTACACTTGTCAAATGAAAATGCAATTACAGACAAAGCCAATGACATGATACTAATATATCATAATTAAGCAGAATTTCACATCAGGTTAATTGATTAATAAGCTTCAATTACGTGATCATTACACATGACTAAGCTAAAAACTACTAAACATGAGCATTCCTGCAGTCAAACAACAGGCTGAGACATTCATACTTGAATCACATCTCACTGCTAATGTCTTCACAGGAACAAGGAGTAGGATTCGACTATTTGACTCCTTGAGTCTGCTCTATCATTTAATCAGATCATGGCTGATCTGATGGTAACTTTAAATCTACATCCTACCTACCCCCAATAATCTATTGCCAAGAACCTATCTATATCAGCTTTAAAAATGTTCAAAGATTCTGCTCCTACTGCCTTTTTTGAAGAGCATTCCAGATGTTCATAACCCTCTGAAAGAAAATATTTCACCTCCTCTGTTTTAAATGTGTGAACTCTTTTTTTAAAAAGAAACTCTATCTTCTATATTCTCACACAAGAGGAAACATCCTCTCCACACCAATCTGTCAAGATCCTTCAGAATCTTCTATGTTTTGATCAAATTTCTCTCACTCTTCTAAACTCCAGCAGACACAAGTCTAGCCTATTCAAGTTTTACCCATAGTCCACACATTTCTGGCATTGGTCTGGTCAATTGACTGCTTCCAATGCATTTACATCCTTGCTTAAACAAGATGACCAATACTGTACACAATACTTCAGATCTGGTCTCACTGGTGCTCTGGATAATTGAAGCATAACCTCCATATTTATGTAACCAATTCCCCTCAAATGATAGCTTTCCTAATTACTTGTTTTACCTGCTTATTAGCTTTTTGTGATTCATGCAATGAACAGCAAGGAAACCAGGTTCGATTCCCGGTTTGGATCACCAGCTATATAGAATTTGTGCATTCTCCCCGTGTCTGCTTGGATTATTCCGGGAGCTCTGGTTTCCTTCCACAGTCTAAAAGATGTGCTGGTTAGGATGCATTGGTCATGCTAAATTCTCCTTGAATGGACCTGAACAGGCACAGAGTGTGGCGACTGTAGGATTTTCATTGTAACTTCATTGCAGTGTTAATGTAAGTCGATATATTAGTAACACTAATAAAGAAACTTAAACTGCAGGTCTGTGACAATGCACCCTCTTGTTTAAACACAATGCAATGCTGAGACTGGGGAGAGGAGTGAACAACAGGGAGCAGCATTGCAGCTTCTCTCCCCCCATTGAAACTGGGATTGTTGCTCCATCTGCTGCACCATCCCCACCACATCCACTGGGGGGCAATCTGGACAATTGGCTGCAGGCAGGACCTCACTGCGCTTGCGCCATAATCATACCCACCGCCAGCGGCCATCTGGCGTTGCTAGGGGAGACGGCGGCAGCCATCTTGCGTTGCCAGGGGAGACGGCCAGCGGCCATCTTGCGTTGCCAGGGGAGACGGCCAGCGGCCATTTTGCGTTGCTAGGGGAGATGGCATCCTGCGCGCTGCACTCTGGGGGAATTCCACTGCCGCACATGCGCCCAGGCAGTAACATTTTAATCTTTTAATATTTTGAATTTTAATGATTATTATTCACATCCTCACCCGTCAGACTTTCGGTTCCTTCTCCAATCGGGAATATCGTTTTTTTTTAATTACGTCTCTGTTTAACAAAGCGCGGTGTACGCTGGGAAAATACTACAGCACATGCGCAGTTCCACTACTTGCCTCTTTATATAAATATGTATTTTATTTAATTTTAATTCCGCTCCCGGCGGGATTTCCGTGTAGGAATTTTTCTCACTTTCTCCCTTTCTGAACTGTTACTTTTTCCTCGACCGTGGGGGAGGGGCTGACTCTTACGTCACGACAATATGGCGGCTGATCCCGCCTCTCTATAGGACCCGGATGTTCCACCAACGAGCAGCAACAGGGCCGGAACGGGCAAGAGATGACAACTGGGCGGAGCAGCGCCCGGGCTTGTGACAGCGACGACTGATGGTCAGGAAAGGAAATAGCAAGGCTTCCCCAGTTGAGCTGCTCAGAGATATTAGGAACCTCTTCAACTGGAAACTTCAGCTTCTCACATTCACATGTATCCACCCCTCCATCCATCTCACCCTCCCTCCTTCTTTCCATCGATCCATTTCTCTCTCTCCCATCCACATATCCCTCTCTGCAATAAAACCATTCATTCAGGATAGCTGCTTCATTCTCATTACCTCAGTCTGTCTTCCAGTCTGTATCAAATCCACTCTGTTCCCAGATACTTTATATATTAGATATTACAATTCAAATATTATAATCTTTCTAATTCTGTATTTGTTCAAAGATCACAGACAACAGAGAAATCATCAATTGTACCCCCATTCTGAGCTATGGGGTATATTTATACATTTTCTCGTTTCACAAACTTTTGATTAGCTTCTGTTATGATTTTAGTGATGACATGGCAATGCCTGCATTAGACTGGGCTAAGCATAGTAAGAAGTTTCACAACACCGGGTTAAAGTGTAACAGGTTTATTTGGTAGCAAAAGCTTTCGGAGTACTGCCCCTTCGTCAGATAAGTGAGAGTTCTGTTCACAAACAGGCCATTTAAAAATACAAGCTCAATTTGCAAAATAATTGTTCGAATGCGAATCTTTATGGGTAATCAAGTGTTAAAGGGACATTCTCACATAGAGCACCATCCACCCAGTACACGGTGCATATTCTTGCAACTCGGCCAACGTTATCTACCTGAAATGCTGCAGGAAAGGATGTCCAGAGCATGGTACATTGGGGAGACCATGCAGATACTACCACAAAGGTTGAATGAAAACCAGTCGACAATCATCAGGCAAGAGTATTCTCTTCCTGTCAGGGAACACTTCAGCGGTCACGGGCATTCTGCCTCTGGTCTTCAGTACACTTTCTCCAAGGCAGCCTTCACCACACACGACAGCACAGAATCACTGAGCAGACACTGATAGCCAAATTCTAAACACATGAGAACGCCTGAACCAGGATCTTGGGTTCACGTCACACTAACTGAAACCCCATGACTTGTTCTTGCAAAATCTCACTAACTATCCCGGTTGGAGACAATGCACATCTCTTTAAACTTGCTTAACTCTCTCCCAACTCACATTGTCTGTATCTTTAAGACTTGATTACCTGTAAAATCTCGCATTGTAAACATTATTGTGTAAATTGAGTTTGTGTCTTTATATGTCCTGCTTGTGAACAGAACTCCCACTCACCTGATGAAGGAGTAGCGCTCGAAAGCTAGTGGCTTATGCTACCAAATAAGTCTGTTGGAATTTAAGCTGGTGTTGAGAACAAAGAACAAAACAGCACAGGAAACAGGCCCTTCGGCCCAACGAGCCCGTGCCGCCACCCCGATGTTCCCACGTCTACCCGTGATCTCTGTCTATATTGTGAGAGTTCTTACATTATTTTAGTTCCCAGCAGTTGGATTAGAGATTAACATCAACTCGTCACTACCTCAGTTTATCTCTGTGTTTGTGAGAGTGTGTGCGATAGTTGTATGTCTGCGTGTGTCAGTTCTTGTGTTTGTGTAAGTCTATGTTTTGTGTGTATGTCTGTGTGTGTTCGTGAATGGGATTATGTGTCTGCCAGTTTGTCTGCAGCTATTTGTTTGAGATTGTATATATCTGTGTATGTGTTTGTGTGTGTGCCTGTGAGTTTTCCTGTGTCGGTTTGAGAGTGAATGTATCTGTGAATGTGTTCGTGTGTGTATGTCTTCGAGTTCACCTGTCACTGTTCCTGAGATTGGTATAGTTTCGGTGAATAGGTTAATCTGCATTAAGTTATATTAAAATAAATACAATAGGAACAAGAAAAAAAAACATAATCCTCCAATACGATACTTCAGTTGTCTGAAGATATCCCCTATTGCAAGCCTCATTAACATGTAGCACGGAGGATAATCCTGAGATTACTACCCCAGTGGTCCTGATCTATCTAACTCCCTGAATTGTCTTCACAGGACCTCTTCCCCTTTCCTGCCTCTGTCATTAATGCCAATGTGGACAATGACATCGATCTGTTCACATTCCCGTTTCAGGATGCCCTGCACCTGCTCAGAGACACCCAGGATTCTGAAATCAGGGAGGTAACACAGCATCCTAGAATGTTGGTCGCTGCCATGGAAATGCATATCTATGCTCCTGACTATCGAGTTCTTCTACGACTTTCATTCACTTGGACCTAGCTCGATCCTTCTCTACAGCAGAACTAGTCATGGTGCCAGAAGCCTGGCTGCTGCTGGTATTTTCCCCTGAGAGGCTATTTCCCCTTCCCCGGCATTATCCAAAATGGTATATCTTTATGAGAGGGAATTGCCACAAAACTACTGCAGTACATGCCTGTCTGTCCTGGCAGTCACTCTTCTATCTATCCGGATGTGGACTTGTGGTGTGACACCTTATTGAAGCTAGTTCTATCACACTCACTTCTCCCTGTATGTTCGGCAGCCATAGAATCATAGAGGTTTACAGCATAGAAATAGGTCCTTTGGCCCAATTTATCCACGTCACCCTTTTATTAAACACTAAGCTGGGCCCACTTGTCATGTTTGGACCATATCCCTCCATACGCATTTTACCCATGTAACTGTCCAAAATATTTTTAAAAGACAAAGTTGTATCCGCCTCTACTACTACCTCTGGTAGCTTGTTCCAGACACTCACCACCCTCTGCCTGAATAAATTGTCCTTCCGGAGCTTCTTGTAACTCTCCCCTCTCAGCTCAAATTTACACACTTTAGTTTTAGACTCCCCTACCATCTGGAAAAAAACGTTGCCCATCAAACTGATTTATGCCCCCCATTATTACATCAACCCCTATAGGGAACATTCACCCCTATAAGATCTTATACTGTCCAGGGGGGAAAAGCCAACCTTTCCTTATAACTCAAACCATCAAGTCCCGGTAGCATCCTAACAAATCTTTTCTGCATTCTTTCTAGTTTAATAATATCCTTTCTATAATAGGATGATCAGAACTGCACATCGTATTCCAGATGTGGTCTTACCAATGTCTTGTGCAACTTCAACACGAAGTCCCAACTCCTATATTCAGGTTCTAATGATCAAACCAAATTTACTGAATGCCTTCTTCACCACTCTGTCCACCTGTGACTCCACGTTCAATGAGCTACGAACCTGTTACCGCTAGATCTTTTGTTCTATAACTCTGCACAACACCCTCCCTTTAAACGAGTAAGTTCTATCCTGGTTTGATTGACCAAAATGGATCACCTCGCATTTATCTAAATAAAACTCCATCTTCTGTTCATCAGTCCACTCGCCCAATTGATAAAGATCCCGTTGCGATCCGTGATAATCTTCATTGACACCAATTTTAATGTCATCTACAATCTTACTAACCATGCCTATAAATTTCTCATCCAAATTATTAATAAAAATGACAAATAACAGTGGACCCAGCACTGATCCACGAGGCACATTGCTGGTCACAGTCCTCCAGTTTGAAAAGCAATCCTCTAGCATTACCCTCTGTCTTCTGTCATCGAGCCAATTTTGTATCCATTTGGCTTCCTCCCCCTGGATCCAGTGAGAGTGTTTCCAGCCGCTGCTCCAACCGGACCCTGCAGTGTGTAAGGAACTGCAGCTGATCACACTGCTGATCATAGTTATCAGGGACACTAGAAAGTTCCCTAATCTTCTATGTCTAGAAAAAGGAGCATATCACTGCCCTAACTTCCATCTCTACAATTGGAGACTGAAACAAGAAGAATAAGTATCTTCCTTACTTTTGACAAAGAGGGACAATCACAAACCCTGAGAGGCAACACCCAGAGGAGTGACGGGATCAGATTTTGGGGTCGGGAGCTCCGAGTCAGTGATAACTGTGGAGCCTCGACTGAATCTTCCCAGCTTTCTGTCACCTTTCTATTCTCGAGTTTTATTTTAAACAATGGGCGTGGCCTAAATTAACAATGTTCAGGCCTGAGGTACTTCAGTTCAGTTCTGAGATCCAGTGTCCCAGAGCAGCCAGACTCTGCAGTCTCCAGCTCCCCGTCACATAAACCATCAGCTCCGGGCAGCAGGGAGATGGGAATCCTTCTTGTTTTCACCCTGTGTGCCTGTTTACCCCGTGAGTACCGATCAAACTCACCCACATTGTGTGGATTGGATATAAAGCTGTCCCAGTCCATCCCAATTACAGACACTGTTTGGGGTTTTAGCCCCGTTGTGTGGTTCGGATCTGGTGGTCCATCAAACTCTCTGTGTTTAATTTCCAGGATCTTTCAGTCAGTCAGTGACACAAAACCCGACAGAGGTGACCAAGAAGGAGTGTCAGTCTCTCACCATCACCTGTGATTTCTATGGTTATAGTTATCGCTTAGTAAATGGCGAATTCTTCAAACAAACCCAGCCCGGGAAGGAGAGGGAGCTGATCTCCAACGGAGGGAGATTTACTGTGTCTGTGAACAAAGCAGGAAAGACATTTTCGCTGGAAATTCGGGATTTGAGAGTTGAAGACGCCGCCACCTATTACTGTAAAGCCAAGTACAAGACACAGTGATGGACCTCAGCTTCCGGCAATACAAAAACTTTCTTTGCGGATTCTCACAGAACCAAAGGAAAAACCGGAGTTAATCTACCCTGAACCACCACCGCGCCCCCCAATCTCACTACCCGCCAATCCCTCACACTCCTGAGGCCACAGTTTATTTTTAATAAGACCTGATTATCACCGTTGCTATGTTGAGGTTTATAAATACGGAGTGTGAGTGGATGGGGCTGTCATTCCCGGGAGTGTTGTCGGTGAATTGAGAATGGAAATGACTGATCCCAGTTACAAACCCTGACACCAGATGGGATCCTCGGCTCACAGCCGGAACTGGGAGCCACTTTCCGCGCTGTTTAATTCATGTTCCAACATCCCACCCAGTCCCCGAGGTTTTGATACTGAATTGTAACACTGTGTAATATATGGGAAAGTCACGGTGGAAAGAAGCTGAACAAATACCTGTGCACAATTACACTATCAATACTCAGTACCCAGAGAGTGAATCATTGGTTTGATGATATTATCGCTGTGATCGGGATTATTTCTACTGTAATCTCCACCATTCACATCTTTCCTTGATTTTTTTGGCTATATATAAAGTGACTATTTCCTTCCTGCGGCCATTTACTGAGAGATCGGGCCTCACAAAATTACAGTTTGAACCGACAGAGACGTTAAAACCTTGAGTATTATTTATTGATTTTAAATCCCCCGAATAATTGGACACTTCTCAATGTCTGGTGATGGTTTTCCGGCAGATTGAGATATCGGTGGTTTTTGTACCGGGGAGATTGAAGGCGGAGTCACTGTGTAAATATTATGATGTGGATGGATCCGGGATGGTGGTGACTGTCACAGCCGGTAAGTGGCTCCAAATCCCGTCTTGTTACAGTCTGACTCGTTTAATCTCCCCCTTCACTTTATCATTGTGATCAGTCTGGTTTCAATCCCATCCAATCTTCTTATGGAAAATCATCTCTAACAAATTACGAGTTGGGAGCAGGGTGTAATTCTGGAACCGGCTCCATTTCAGTCCCGGGGAAAGTCTCTTTGAGAGCTGATGGAGTCGGCGGTCAGTGGGACAGGGATAGTGGGACGAGGCTTCAGGGGAGAGGGTGGTGAGGCACGGGGTGGGGGTGCCAGTGTTAGGTGTGATGTGGGAGTTGAGAATCTGGATGATTATCGGTTTAAGGAGCACATCAGCATCAAGAACTCTGACACTTCTGACAGCTTTTAACACACTCAACACTCCGGAATCCACTCTGGATGTTAACTGTGACTGAGGGAGATCTGGCTGTCGCTTCCAGTCCGACAACGGGGTCACAAAGCTCTCTCTCCTGGGCAGTAGATTGCAGTCCTAGACCTGGAATGTCAATGAAATACCGGCTGACTGAGATCAGTGTCACTGCGGCCGGTTTATTTAACCGCAGCGACTCATTCAATACCTGAACCAGGAGACAAAAAAAGGAAAATTGACACAACGGACCTCAGGAATAATGAACTTATTGCTGTCGGAAGGAATGCTTTAATAGAGAAATCAGTGACTGAACTTACTGACGTTCGACCCGATATTTCTTTAAATAGCCTTCGTTTAACAAATCACTTTAGTTTTCTTAGTTCAAATTACTACCGTTAATGGTTAGTCCTGGAGCATAGATCTTCAGTAATTTTGCCAGGATATTTTAGGGCCAATAGCTTTTTGCAGAATCCAGTACCTTCAGCCGGTGCTCAGTTTTGTAGAGTTAATTAAACTGACATCACTGATGTTGGGGATCTCTGGAGGAATTCCAGATGGATCATCCAAAGGATATCTGTGCAGGAAGAATGTTGGCACTGCTTACACTTTATCTTCAGCAGACTGACAACTCACTTATAGAGATACTGCTGGGATTGCCTCCTGAAGTCTTTCATTGAACAAGTATTACTCTCTTGTTCGCTAATGTCAATGCAGGGGACATGCTGGCTCATGAGGTTACAGATTGTGTCTGAGTATAATTCTGCTGTCCATGGCCCATTGTGCCTTAGGTGCCAGGCAATCAGTTGCTAAATCTGCCGGAAATCTATTCTGTTCGGTCTGATGACGGTGCCACACTACAAGATGGAGTGTAGCTCAATGTGAAGTTAGGGCTGAGAGAGGGGGATGATGTGGAAATCGTTGAGGGAGAACAGGAGAATAGCAAAGAATTGTGATGAGATTTTTTTGAACAAGCAATACGCAATTAATCGACAGGGAGAGATAGTTCGGATTATCTCTGGAGAATGCTAAAAATATAATTATCACGAATTGATAATGAGACTTGTGGAAGTTCGGAGTGAAATGGACTCCTGTCGGGAATACTGTGTAAAATTTGGTCTCCTTTGTTATAGAAAAGTCAACATACTTTGGAGGGAATTTACATTTTCTTTTGTGAAGAGATTGAAGACCCAGATTTTAATTTGAGGTTGGAGGAATTAGGAGTGATCTCATTAGAATTTATCATATTCTCAAAGGACTAGACAAAGCATATTTTAGGTGGTTGTTTTTTTTTCTTAGGCGGGGGAGTCTATAACTTGAGGTCACATTTTCAGAATAACAGTTCAGCCATTTGGATTAAGAAGAGGAGAAATTTCTTCAGTCAAAGCCATTGTGGTGAATCTGAAAATTCTGTACAGCAAAGAGCAGTGGTTAGTCAGTGTCAAACACATTCAAGGCAGCGTTTGTTATATATCTGTTCACTAAAATAGTCCGGGGGAATGGGTCAACGCAGGAATTTCTTGTTGAGGCAGAAAATAAACTGCAACGTTACTGACTGATGGCGTAGCTTTGAAATGTGAAACGGCCGCTCTTCCTTCTATTAGTTGGAAATTTTGCTTCGATTTCTGCATTTCTCAAGAAATCAATCCGCAACAATTTCTGGGGTCTCTTTACATCTGGAGATTAGAGAACAGTGAAGAGGATTCTTGGAAATGGTTCATGTAACGAACAGGTTAATGAGATGTATGTGACCAAATTATTTATTTTTGGGTGTGTCTGGAGCAAGGGGCTATTAATATCTGATAGTGTTACAATCCCAGTTGATGTTACTATTGGATAGGAAGCTCCCAGATGAAAATTTGACTGGAAATAATGTAGTGTATTCTTCTGTTTTAGAACAATGGGGGGAATTAAATAACTGGATGGCCAATTAGATTTTAGTAATAGAAGATAAAACATTTATCAATCATGAAAAAATTTTCTATGACACAATTTACTATGACAGCCCAACTCTTCATGACTGTACACAGACTTTAAGGATAACACAGATTGCAAAATAAATCTTTGCTATAATGTACCCTGTAAATGCAAACTCTGTAAAGCAAAAGGTCATTGTCTTCAGCTACACCCCATTCCAATACCCAGTGGTAGATACCATACAATCAAATTTCTGTGAATTGCTCCTCAAAACCCCAGAGATCATTAAAAGCTATGAGCCAACTGGCCTCTCCAGACTCTCACATAGACACAAGTGTTTCCCATTCCCCACGTTCGAAAAGTCATGTCTTTGGTAAATTCTACCAAATAATTCTTTGCCTGCACTACTTTCAGCAAGGATCCACTTCCAGAATTTCGCATTTTGATTTCACTATTCCTCTATCTTGAATTCCCATGTGCATTCAAGTCTCCATACAAGCTCAGAGGTGTGTCGCCATGCCAATACTGCTTCATTGGCCTCACCAATATTATGATTATATCTGAAAGCTGGCTGGCCAACTTTACCAGGTCTGTGCAGTTCAGCTCTGCATTTAGCTGGGGGCCTTTGTCTCTGTCCCGTCTTCAACTTTGAGAAACAGTACATAGTTCAGTTTCGAGTTCCTTTGCACCCCCCCCCACTCCTCCCTCTCAGTTCAGTTTTCCTGGAACGTTTTCATTTCAGTTCCTTGGTTTCCAAAACTATGTGTTTTTTTATTATCTGGGATTTTTTTTTCTTCTTCTCCTTACTCCACTTATTGTTTCTGCTTTGACAGAGCAGGTGTTTTTTGGCTCATTGCGTATCTCCTAAAGCCTTGGGTCCAGTTAAACGCCTTCCTAATACAAAGGTGGCTCCTGGTTCCCAAGGAACAGTCTATTCCTACTTTACAGCATTTTATTTTTCATGCCATTAACTCCCTTGGTATATTACAGACACCGTTTAAAATGAACGAAAAACCCCATACATACAAACACATTTGTTTGATATCATGCTAACTAGAGTTTTACCCTACTTTGTGCAGAAATGCTAAACTAAACTCAATTAAATATATATCTTACTTTTAATATTCAATAATACAATCACAGGTTGCAGAAACCACCTCTGCCTCCTGACAATAGTGATTCAGAGAAAATCTAAATATCAAGAAGCAAAATTTAAAGTATCGGCCAGGATGTGGAACTCACTGTCATTTTGAATGTTTGGAGCAGCAGGTACTGATGCATCTATGGGAAAACTTGAAAATCAGTAAAGTCTGGCAACACCAATTTTAAATTGAACCGATTTATTTGATAGTAAATCTGTGAGATTTCGGCCTTTGTGGCCTTCGTCAGGCGAATGAGGTGTTCTGGTCTCCAAAAGCACACATACCAGCACAGACAGTTTACAGATTACTGATTAGAATGCGAATCCTTACACCTAACCTGCCATTCAAGTCTTAAAGTGGCTATAAGTAATCCTTCTATCCTCTGCTGTTAGCCACTTTAAGACTTGCATAGCAGGTTAGGTGTAAGGATTCACATTCTAATCAGCAATCTGTAAACTGTCTGTGCTGTTATGTGTGCTTTTGGAGACCAGAACACCTCATTCGCCTGACAAAGGCACAAACGCCGAAAGTTAGCAGATTTACTATCAAATAAATCTGTTGGATTAAAATTGGTGTTGCCAGACTTTAATGAGTTTACCCCAGTCCAACGCTAGCATCTCTACATCAAAACTTGAAAATATCAGAGGGAGAACAGACTGACACAGGGAGCTGGATGGGAACGATCAATTAGAAAACGGCGGGTTGAGGTTGGTCTGGAATAGTTACACAGACATAACTGTGTAGGTCGAATTGTCTCTTCTTCTGCTGCTGTTCTATAAAATTTATAACATAGAGAAAACTCTGCCCAGAGAAGCCGGGAGAGAGTCAGTTAATGAGCAGAAAAAAAATGAACTAATCAGAGATCCAGTGAGTAACAGGAAAACCACTGCGGAAACTGAACAGAATGAGCACAACTGACAACAAGTACGAGACTTTGGGATATGTTTCCAAGACACAAGAAACAAGAAACCCAAACAACAACAAGTAAATGAAATGAATCTGATTAGAGATTTCAATGTAAAGTGAAGGAGGGAAAACATAATACTGACAGAAAATAAACAAATAGATTTAAAAGAAAGGCTCCCAGAAAGTGTTAAATTCAATTAAATGTCTGTACATTTGGCCACCGTTGTTCAGCATGTTTCTGCCCTGTTGAAGCTGATGAATCACAATCATTTTTGTTGGATCTTGCTGTGCATTGTGATGTGAGCAGTTGGGTTACGCTTTGACAAGCATTTCTAGAAATGGATTGCGTCACTGATAACAAAATATTCCCTCAGTTTGTGTCTCAACATGGAAACTGGAAGCTGAAACCGAGTATATATGGTAGAATCATTTAGCATGGAAGGGCGACATTCGGCCCCTTGGGTAGATGCTGCCCCTTTATAAATGAAATCCAATTCTTCCACAAACTATGAATATTCCTGATAAACCTGTTGTTTTCCTGTTCATGTATGTGATCATTCCTCATTCATAATTCACTCTTAAACCAGCTCTTACTAAGCTGACAATGTGTTCATAGATTCACAGAATTTACAGCAAAAAGACAGTTTTTTTGTTCCAAACTGATCCATGTGCCGATCAAAATGCCCATCTAAGCTCAGTCATTTGTCTGCTTTTGGCCCATTCCCCTCTAAAACTTTTATTTTGGACAGATATGTCTTTTAAATGTTGCCAATGTCCCTGCCTCAACCACTTCCTCCGGCAGCTCATTCCTCATATGCATCCCCCTCTGTGTAAAAAAAAGTTTGTTTTTCCGTGCAGGTTCCCGTTAATTCCTTCTTGTTCTTGATTCTCAACCCTGGGAATAAAATTGAGTTCATTCACTCTATCAGTGCCTCTTATGACCTTATACAGTTTTACAAGATCACCTGTCTGTCTCCTATGCACCAAAGGGAAAAGTCCAATCTCTGCCTGTAACTCAGTCCTTGAGTCCTGGTAACACCCTTGTTAATCTCTTCTGCACTCTCTCCAGTTTAATAACATCGTTGCAGATCATTTGTGCATTTGTGTTTATTTGTGTAAAATAGAATGTCACCTCATTGTACACTGGTTTATAGAGTAAGTGAATCTCGTTCCATTGGAATTAAAATAATAATTACACCGCATAAAACTGAGCTAATCCTGCAACTGTCACAATCCCTGGGTAAAAAGTGGCAAGACTTAAAAAAGTGTATTTTTTGTTATCCTGCAGATTCTCTTTCCCTGGTATCCAAGAATCCGCCTCTCCAAATCTCTGCTGCCGATAACACGGTTACTTTAAGCTGTGAATATTCAGGGTTCTGTCAGTACACAGTGCACTGGTACAGTCAGTCCCCAGGACAGGGTCTGAAATACTTGCTTCAGAAAGACACTTCCGGAGAGGACAATAAAGAAAACGCTGCCGGAGGGAGAATTTCTGGTTCTATCGATTCTGTTGAGAAAATCAGCCGGTTAAAGATCTCCGAACTGCAACTAAACGACTCGGCTACCTATTACTGCGGACTGAGTCGGCACAACCTGAACCACGGTAGTTGAATCTCTCTTAACACCCGGACAACAACCTCCCAGCACCACGGGAGAAAACCAAGCTCTCTCAATAACACCCTCCCAACACCACTCCCCATCACCGCCTTCCATCCCCACCGAGTGTACACAATTACTTATCCCCATCACCCCTCTCCCCATTCCCCACCACCCCATCCCCCTCATTCCCGATGCTGGGACACGGCAGAAGGACAGAGAGAGGTGGAGGAGGTCACTATGGATCTGGTTATGGAATCAAACAGCGTGTAACATGGAGAGACTAGAAAGCTCATCTTTGGCAACGGAAGCAGGCTGATTGTGGAACCCAGTAAGTAACTAATCCTGAATAATTATTACTCAACATGTTATTTCCCCTTCATGACTTCATGGAGCCATACAGTCGCTGTGTTATTTCAATTAACACTATTTTTATATGAAACAGGTGAGCAGTTCTCATTGGGAATCCAAAGAACAGCTTCACTAGGCATTGAGATAGAGCAGATGAGAGCTTTATTGTTTCCACAATTCAGGATTGTTTCCTTAAAACATTTAACTGGCCTTTATCATAAAACCCACCTGATAGCTGGCAAGGAGATGTATTGCTGAAATTGTTGTTTGTAATGCAATTAAATGAGAATGAGAGAGAGAGAGAGAGAGAGAGACTCCTGCTCAGCCACGCCTAATATATAACATGGCTTTCTCAAGCTCTCAGCACTTCACAAAAACATCTAGCGACTTCTTCCAAAAATAGCTATCACTGAAAGCAGAACAATTCTGCGTAAATGCACCACTGGACGAAGCGAGGCAATTTGGTTTTTAATTTGTGCTTGGCTGTGCATATATTTGTAGGATTTTATAAGATGCATTGTTCCTCTCTTGGTGATAGATAATTTTTAAAGTTTACTATTCGCATACGATGGCAGTTGTCGAAGCTCCCATTATGAACATTTATGAACATGCCAGTATCCTTATTTTCGATATTGGTTGGAATTTGAATAAGTTGCTGCGCTTGTAGATTTCTGCTGATAACTGTTCACAGTGCTCATTACTATGACGGTACTTAGAAACTCAACTTTGGGTGCGGGAACTAACTGAATGTTGTGCCAAATAGGTGCCAGTTGATTTATCTTTACCCTTCGATGGACATTTCTGGCGAATGGTGACAAAAGGCGAAAGTAATGCTTAAAATTCAAAGAAAGCTGTTAGATGGATTAATGCATCATTAGATATTTAATTAGAACGGTAGAGATCCAAAGGATATAATCAGTAAATTCGTAGATATCACACAAATTGGTGGTGTGGTAAATAGCGAGGAGGAAAACCTTACATTATAAATCGATATAGAAGGTTCGGTTAAATGGACGGAGAAGTAGAAAATTGAAAGGTAACTTTAAAAAGTATCATGTGATGCATTTTGGCAGGACTAACAGGGCAAGGGTATGTACAGAAATTAATGAAAATTGCATGGAAGGAAAGTTAAACTGCTGGCTATGTCTTCAACTTTTTTGAAACAGAGAAAAAACAAATAAAACAAAATATCTAAATGGGGATGGGTTTCAGGGAGATGAATAGTTGCATCTCTTCTTTGGAGATCATCTGGCATTATAATTTGAATCCTAATCTATGGTCAAATCACCAAGCAGGTCAAAACCAACCTTTTGCATTACTGTCAGCACGGGAGTAACAGATTTGTGTAGCGTCTTCTATGATTTCTCAGACATTGAATACAGGAATTAGGGCGTTTTGTTGAAGTTGTACAGGGCATTGGTAAGTTCACACTTGGAATATTGTGTACAATTCTGGTCACCCTATTATAGAAAGAATATAATTAAACGAGAAAGAGTGCAGAAAAGGTTTACCAGGATGCAACCGGGACACATGAAGGTTTGAGGCTGGATAGAGTGGGGCTCTTTTCCATGCAGTGTACAAGGCTGAGGGAGATCTTATAGAAGTTCATAAAATAATGAGGAACTCAGATCAGCGAGATAGTCAATATATTTTCCCAAAGGGAGAAGAGTCTAAAACTCGGGGTGGAAGGCTGGGCAGGGGAAGGGTGAGGGGGGACATAATTTAAGGGTAGAGTGGAAAGACACAGAAGTGTCCAGGGGGCATTTTTTTATATATACAGAAGGTGCTGATTGTCTGAAACAACTTGCCAGAGGTAGTAGTAGAGGCGGGTATAATTTTGTCTTTTAGAAAGCATTTAGACAGTTACATTGGTAAGGTGGGTATAGAGGGAAATGGGGCAAGTGTGGGCAATTGGGTTTAGCTTTCAGCTTTAAAAAGAAAGTCTGCATGGACAAGTTAGGCCGAAGGGCCTGCTTCCATGCTGTAAATCTCTCTGATTCCTTGACTCTATGATTGTGTCAGCCCCACAACTGAATGATTGATCCTTGGTACTTGAACAAAACTCACTGTGGAAAGACGTATGCATCCTCACAAAGTTACATTACAAAGCACTTATATATCCCGTCCCTAAATGTGGAAGGCAGTGGGGAGTTGCCTTGTTGAATCTGCTGCATTCATCATGTGTTGTGTGTATTATTCCATCCTGCCTACAAAACATTTCCATTGTGTGGAGAGATTGTGGGGAGCGCGGTGGCCAGTGGCTATTTGAGGTTAGCAAGTGCATTAAGTTTCTGATCATTCTTCCCCTCAAAATTCTTTTTTACACGATCCCAGTAAATAATGTACTGGCCTGTAACGTTCAAATGGATGGGAAGTGAGAGCATTTATACTTTTTACCTTGATATAACCTGCCCTGGCTATTGCAGTCAGCAAAATCTGAAATGAATTCAAACTCACTTAGGAAAAATATATAAATAAATCATATTTCTGCTCATGTGGTTGTGTTTAGTTTTTTTATCCCATTATGTACAGATGTGCTGGCACCAAAACTTTAAAACGTGTCTTTGGCAAATTCATTTCACGACCTAACAAGATGTTTAAAAACGTCAGCTTGGATCTGGTTGGAACATAAGTAATAGACGTTCCTTAAAGATTCTCAAGAACTCTTCCTCATGTGAACTTTGTGTATCCCCTGCCTCTGAATTATTATGAGTATGTTTCATCCATACTAAATGGCACTGCAGTTTCACTCCAATGGAAGGTCTATGTCTTTGCTTTTTATACTGGATGTTGTGAAGCTGTGGCAGCCAGTTGACAGTTTTGCCAAGTGAGGACGATTGGAAATTACTGCCATTCTCCTTCATGTCGATTATTTTTTCACTGTATTGTGTCTGACAACTATCAAGCGGGCAATGATACAAAGTGTTATATGAAATACAAGTTAAGGCATTCTGTCTGTAAAATGAACTTCAGAAAGGTAGATAGATAACGAGCTCATGTCTCAATGTTTAGTTAGACATTCCGCAGGTGGCAGACCAATCTCTGGGCTTCAGCAATGTGACAGATATTGATGCGTGACTTACTGGTGGACTTTGCATCATGGTGAAGTTGTGTAACTAGGGGGGAAGCGATGTCCTGGTCGTGTTATCGCAAAATTATTAACCCTGAGACACAGCGAATATTTGAGGGACCTGGGTTCGAATTCCGTCATGTCAGATGGTGGAATTTGAATTCAATAATCTTGAATTAAGAATTTACTAGTAACCAGGAAAACAATTGTCGATTGTTAGGAAAAAAAAAGCTGTCTGGTTCTCTTGTCCCCTGGGGAAGGAAACATAGGAACATTGAAGATGGGAGCAGGAAGAGGGGTTTGGCCTTTCAAGCATGATCTGCCATTTATTATGATCATGATTGAGCATCCACTCAATAGCCTAAACCCGCTTTCTCCCCATAACCTTTGATCTGATTCGCCCAAGTGCTATATCCAACCGCTTCTTGAATGCATTCAATCTTCTGGCAACAACTACTTCCTACTTTCACAGGCTCATCACTTTTTGGGTGAAGAAATGTCTCCTCATCTAATATATCTTGTCCTGTTCGAATTTTATAAGTCTCTATGAAATCCATTGTCATCCCTTTCAGTAAGTCTCCAGAATATATAAAAGTCAAATCACGCCTCATATATTCAAAGCCTCCTTTATTAAGATTCAGCACAGTAATCTCCGAGTTAACTGCTTCACTCTCACCTTGATTGAAAAAAAATCTCATGTTATGTTCACTCATCCCCAAGGGGTCACACGCAGCTAGATTGGTAATTATCACGTTCTCACTACACAGCACCCAGTCCAAGGTGGCCTGCTCTCTAGTTAGTCCTTCACATATTGATCAGGGAAAACATCCTGTATCGTACTCAGGAAATCCTCCTCTACAGCATTGTGGTTAATTTGATTTGCTCAATTAATGTGCAGATTAAAATCACCCTTGATTACCGATATTTCCTCATCACATTTATCTCTAATTTCGTGTTTAATGTCATTTCTAACAACAACACTGTATTTTCGCTGCCTGTATATGACTTTCACTAATGTTTTCTACCCGTTGGTATCTCTCAAATCTACCCATATAGATTCCACACTATCAGAGCTAATGTCGTTTCTCACTTGTTTGCTAATTTCCTCTTTACCAGCAGTGCCACTCCAAAACCTTTTCCTTTATGTCTATTCATCCTAAATTTTGAATACTTTGCGACATTCAGTTCATATCTTCGGCAACTCTGTAGCCATGTCTCCGTAATCCCAATTATAATATGCCCATTTACATCTACCTGCAAGGTTAATTCATCCACTTTGTTGCAAATGTTCTGTACATTAAGGGACAGAGCTTTTGAATCTGTCGTTTTCACATTGATTGTCTGGTTCTCAGTAATTTTCTCTACAGCCCTTTACGAGTGTTGTCTTTGGTTTCTCTGCCTATTATATTTTTAGTCTCTTTTCGACCCCTTGTTTGTTTTACCCTTGTTCCCTCCTTCCCTGATTCCTTACATAAATTCCCAACCATCTGGTGTATTAGTTTCTTTGCGTGACCTTGTAGTATTGTGAGGTGGTGAAACTGAAAGGAGGCAATGCCCTAATCCTAATAATCCTAGCTTATTAATCCGGGAAATCAATCAGTGTTCTGGGGACCCTGCATTCGAATCCTACCATGGCAGATGGTGGAATTCAAATTTAATAATCTGGAATTAAGAATCTACTGCTGACAATGAAAGCAACTGTTGGAAAAAACACATCTGGTTTAGGAATGTCCTTTACAGAAAGAAATCTTCCATTCTGATCTGACCTGGCCTATATGTGCAATTTGGATGACTGTCAAGGGCAATTGGGAATGGATAATAAATTCTGGTCAGACAATGGTCCCACGTCCTATAACCAAATAAACATCTCACTCTTTGAAAATAAGTCCGAGTAACTGTTAATGCAACTAAATGTAAACGCATCTTTTAGACTCAACATGTCTGCTTACCTCTTCGGAATCTAACAGGATTGTGAAAATAAGAACAGATAATACTGGTAAAAACCCCCAGCAGGTCTGGAAACATCTCAAAGGAGAGAAAGCTTAGCTAAAAAATTAAGTATTATTCATTGAATTGTATTTATTTTCTAACAGATGTTGAGGCACCACTGGCAAGGTCATGTTGCAAATTTCAGTTAAGCTATTTCAGAGGTTGGCAGAGCAGGAGCGAAGAGCTGAATGGCCTTCCCTTGTTCCCATGGTAGCTAACAAAAGTTCAGAGGCAAAATATCTCTGTTGCAGGGGGAGGACGTGGATTGCTATGTTTGACCAGTGACTATCTTGGCTCAGAAATTCTTCACTTTGGTAGAATCCTAGAGTATCGAAGGAGGCCATTTGACCCACTTAGCCTGTGATAGTGGGAGAGATAAGATATGCAATATCTGTTATCTGTAGCGAATCAGTGACTGTTCCAACTTTGTCTTTGCCGTGAATTGTCTGAAATCTGAAACAGCTATCACAATAGAAGGTTTCTGTCTGAGCAATTGTTTCTGTGATATGAAAAGCTGACGTTCAGCAGCGGCACCCAGGTGACAGTTATACCAAGTGAGTGTGAAGTCAGTGTGTTTTTATTCTTTCATTCCACATCTCCTCTGTGATCTAGTTTTCTGTTGTAAGTAGTCTAGTCAAGTTGGGCAGAGTGCCAACATGACATGTGGCATGCAGGCGAGGAGATTGGTTAGTTTTGAGTCAGTTTTGATCTAGCTCAGTTTACCCAGGCATTAGAGGCACATTGGAAAGGAGTTGGGACTGCATGCCTCAGTAATATGGTATTGAACTGAGAAACAGATTTGTGTCGTGTGAACGGGATAGGAAGATTCCATTCAGAGAGTTGATTTAAATGAGAGAGGGGAGACGAATAAGCATCATTGTTCTGTTTAAACCGTTGTAATTGTGAATTACACAGGATTTTCATTCTCTTGGCGAAAAATAAACTCTCCTCATATCAGTCCCATACTACTTGAATATGAACCCTGGTTCTGGACCCCTCCTCCACTCTGTATCTACCCTGTCTAATCCCGCATTATATGTTTTAGTGACATCTTCTCCTCCTGCCTTCCTTCTTCTGAACCCCAGACAATAAAATCCCAACCGGCTCAATCTCCCCTCATATGTCAGTCCTGCCACTCCAGAATCTGTCCCTCCATTCCCTCTTTAGCATGAACTACACTGCACTAGTCTACCTTTTTGGCTATCCCATCAAAAATTCATTCAAATTTATGAGATACGATTTTTCACTCACAAAGCCATGCTGAATGCCCCTAATCAGTCCTTGCATCTCTAAATGACTGTAAATCCTGTCTCTCAAAATATGTTTCAACAATTTACCCACTACAGATGTGAGGCTCACTGGCCTGTAGTTTCCAGGCTTTTCCCTGCAGCCCCTTTTAAACAAAGGCACAACATTTGCCACTTTCCAATCTTCACGCACCTCACCTGAGTCTAACGATGATTTAAATATCTCTGCTAGGGAGCCCGCAAATTTCTCCCTCGCCTCCCACAATATCCTGGGATACACCTCATTAATTTCCGGGGATTCATCGATCTCAATGCGCTTTAAGACTTCCAGCACCTCTTTCTCTGTTATATGTACAGCCCCAAAGACATCACTATTTTCCCCCAAGTTCCCTAACAACGATGCTTTTGTTAACAGTGAATACTGGTGAGAAATATTCAATTAGGATCTCACCCGCGTGTGTTCGTGTGTGTGTGTGTGTGTGAGAGAGAGAGAGAGAGAGAGAGAGGGCGTTTTCTGTGCCAGTGGAAAAGGATTATTTATCCAGTCTCAGCATTCGGTAAGTTAATGGAGAAACTTACATAGGGTTAAGACACAGGAGAAATGTGATCTAATCGAATGGCACAGCAGGTTGGGGGATGTCACCCTGTTGGATTCTGATTTTTTTTTCCTTTTATTTTCATTTTTAGAGGCGAAAGGCCCGGAAAAACCAAAATTGAGCGTCTTTTACCCGCCAGTGCCACCGGGAGCCACCAACACCAGCACCGCTACAGTCTGCTTGGCCTCGGACTTCTCCCCCAAGGCAATCCAGCTCTCCCTGTACATGGGATCCGGCCAGGAGGTCAATGTGACAAGATCCAGTGTCCCATTGGAGAGCGGGAATTACAGGAGCTCGGGTTTCCTCTTTTTCTCCCAACCCGGGAAATCACCAAATATCACGTGCAAGGCATTTCACAATAATCAGATTTACTCAGTAAATATCCCGCCCACTGGTAAGTTTATTTTAGTTCCGTTCATGTGATATAGTTTGACCAGCATTTATTGCCCATCCTAAATTGCCCTTCAGCAGAGGACATTTAAGATTCACTTACCGGCCAGACAGTGTAAGGACAGCAAATTTTCTTCTCTAAAGGATATTAGTGAACCAGATGAGTTTTAATGATAATCGACAATAATTCCGTTGGTCATCATTAGACTTCTAATTCTATTTCTTTAACATTCAAATTTCGCATCTGTCATGGTGAATTTCGAACACACATCCCCATATCGGTATTCTGTGTCCTTGGATTGACAATATCACTGCGCAACTGCCTCCTCTGAGAGTGTTTTATGATAGGAAGAACGTCCATTAAATATTATCCATCCTTTTAACACTCTTGGTGTCATCGTCACTCAGAATGTTGTCTTTTTGAAAGATTAGCTGACTAATGATTGAAGGTCAATTATTCTAGTCTCTGGGCTTCACTGCAGGAGTTCCTCAGTGTCTCAGACCAAATCAGCTTCAGTTGCTTCATCAATCACCTTCAATCTATTGTTAAGGTCAGATGTTGGGATGTTCGTTGATAACTGAACAATGTTCAGCACCATTCATGATCCCTCAGATCATGAAGTAATGCATTACAAATGCAGCAATAGCTGGACAATATCTAGGCTTAGCTGCAAAAAAGATTTGCACCACACATGTCCCAGGCAATGTTCAACTCCAACAGGAAAGAAGGTAACACTCGGCCCTTGTCATTTACTGGCGTTGCCATGACTGAAACAAAGAACAAAGAAAATTACAGCGCAGGAACAGGCCCTTCGGCCTTCCAAGCCTGCATTGGATATGCTGCCCAGCTTAACTAAAACCCCTTACACTTCCGGGGACCATATCCCTCTATTCCCATCCTATTCATGTATTTGTCAAGATGCCCTTAAAACTCACTACCGTATCTGCTTCCACTACCATTCTGGGCAACAAAATCCATGCACCCTCCACCCTCTGTGCAAAAAAATCTGCCTCATGCATCTTCAAACCTTGCCCCTCGCACCTTAAACATATTGGTGCTAACAAATTGTCCCTAAATTAGCCCTCCCTCCATCTGGCACACATAAAAATTCTCTAAATGTGCACACCTTTTTTGTTGTGTCCAAGAGGCGTAGGCAAAAGTCATAGGTAGAAGAAGGATTGGAATGAGGCGCCCACTGAATGTTAAAATGGCGGCGTGGGCTTGGTGGGCCGAAGGGCCTGTTTCCTGTGTTGTGTTGTTCTTTGTTCCTTGTATATGCCCACTAGTAATTAAATTTTCCACTCTGGGGGATAAAAAGCTTCTGACTATCCCATCCGTACAGGCCTCTCATAGTCCTGTAGCCTTCTAAATGGTCAACGCCCACTATCAACATCCTGAGGGTTAACGTTGCTCAGAAACTGAACTGGAGTACCTGCATACGTCTTTGACTGCAAGAGCATGGCGGATATTGGGAATCCTGTGCTGAATAACGTATCTTTTAATCTCCCAAATCCTCTGCACGATCCACAAGACATAACCATGACTGTGGTAGTGTATTAACCACTTGCCTGGATGAATGTAGCTCCAGCAATAGTCAGAAATTTGACACAACCCAAGACAAAGCAGCTCCGCTTGGTTAAAAGTTTATTTATTAGTGTCACAAGTAGCTTTACATTAAACCTGCGATGAAATTAATATGAAAATTCCCTAGTCGCCATCCTGTGCGCCTGTTCGGGTACGCTGAGGGAGAATTTAACATGGTCCATGCATCTTATCAGCACGTCTTTCAGACTATGGGAGGAAACCAGAGCACCCGGATCAAACCCACGCTGACACGGGGAAACATGCAGACTCTGCACAGTCAACCAAGCTGGGAATCGAACCCAGGTCCTTGACGCTATTGGTGGACTGGAGGGAAGGTGGAAGAGGTGGGGGTAGGGATGGAACTGTACTAACCATTGTGTTACTCTAGCATTAAGTGCTCCAATCTCAAACATCCACTCTTTTTCTACTACCGAATCACATTGGTAGCAGTGTGTGCCATCCAACAGATACACAGCAGTCATTCCCCAAGTCTCATCCTGCTGAATTTTCCAAACTCATGGCCGTTATCATCTCGGGGGACAAGGGCAGTAGATACCTGGGAACACCATTATCACTCAGCATCCTGACTTGGAAATATTTCGACAGTTCCTTCATTGTCGCTCGGTTAAAATGGTGGAACTTCTTCCCTAAGAGCATTGTGTGTGTATGTGCATCTCACAGACTCCTGAGGTTCAAGCAGGAGACTCATAACCATCTTCTGAAGGGGGCAATTAGGGATTGGCAGTAAATGCTGACTTGCCAGTGAAGTTCACACCGTAAATGAGTAAAAAATAATAAGAGCGAACCATTATAGTTCAGGGTAGTGTCCAGGACCCGCAGCTGTTGGTGCATCACCGAATTTAGGAAAGTATTAAATACTAACCAGGGTACTGGCGAATGCCGCTCCTCTGGAGAAATGTCCTGAAATCATTAACCCACTGCAGAGCTGAAATCAGACCTCGGTTTCACCACTTCTTCGGAAGACAGTGAAATACCGCCCCGATGGAATGGTCTGGATTCTGGGGTTTAATCCCGGATGGGTAATCGAACCTACACTCTTTGAACTCAGATTTGGGCCGAACTAAATGGCAGAGTTACCAATGTTTCTCCGTTTTGAATAATCAAGTGAATAAATCCAATCGTGCTGTTTGATTCTCACTTTCTTCCTGGCTATTGATTATAACAACAACATTATTGGAAGTGATATTGACAACAAACATGGTCACAGTAATGTCACTTATTCAGTGAATAAGTCAGTTTGTTTTGTGTCCTTCCAGATCAAACTAAATGCCTTACAAGTCAATATGATTCCTCGACAGAAAACGGTATGTGTTTTATTCAACATTTATCAATGGAAAATACTGCAAATAGACAGATTGATAACTGAGAAATAGGCAGGGATACAGAGCCGGATATCGAATGATAAAGATATAGTGAGATGGAGAGAGAGATAGATCGTCACACAGAATGAGGTAGAGAGAGATATAAATCGAGGGATGGGGCGTGGGGTGGAGGTGGGGGGCAAGAAAGAGAGAGAGAAGGGGAGAGAGAGAGAGGGAGAGAGAGAGAAAGAGAGAGAGAGAGGAAGAGAGACAGAGAGAGGGAGAGAGAGAAAGAGAAAGACAGAGAGAGGGAGAGAGGGAGAGGGAGAGAGAGAAAGAGAGAGAGAGGGAGAGAGAGAGAAAGAGAGAAAGAGAGAGAGGGAGAGAGAGAGAGATGCGGAGTGAAAGACAGATACAGATAGATGGACAGCAGACAGCCGGGCTGGCGGACAGACGGGCGGACAGGATGGACAGACAGACGAAAGTCAAGCAGTTAGATAATGGAAAAGAGACACATTAATGTTATACATTTCTTTTTCAGTTCCAAGTGATATATGTACCAAACCAGGTCTATCATTTGTTTCTCTCATTTTGGCAGATCGGTTGAGGGCGACCTTTTTGTCTTTGATGGTGATGGGGCTAAGAATTTTGTTTCTCAAGAGCATTGTCTTCAGTGTCCTGATGACGGCCAGGGTGTGGTTATTTTGAGGTAAGATCGGTCACCTAAATGCCTGCCCAGAAAGCCAAAGTGTGATGGACACAGTCCATTGACGGGATCCCGCGAGGTCACTGTTAAGGCAGCGCTGAAGCTAACCCGTGGAGTGAACAGTAACTTGGATACATTTAGACAAACGGACTCTTCCCCCAGTGCCCCATCCTCATCGCTTTTCATCCCGTCAACCCCCGCCCCCAATCGCAACCTTGACTTCTTAAACCTCTTCAGAGTTGTGTTTAATTATGGGTGTCATTGATAGACCAGCCTTTTACACCCATCATCTGGTCTTGCGCTGTGTGGCATTTTCAGAGAGTCGGTGCAGACTCTGTGGGCCAAATCGCATCCTTCTGCACTATAGGGATTTTTGTGCACTTGCATTGGCTTCTGAGAATATTAATGGAGCAGGTTAATGGAGACTTTAAAGATAAAACGTGTTCTTTTCTTGCTGATCTTTGATGTTCTCCCATTGTTGTTCCTTTCATTCCAAACAGAAATGCGTTGGAAGATTAAATGGATTCAGATATGAACTCATTGACTGGGACATCAAAATCCAGACACTTCCTGATCATAGATTCCACTTCAAGCAATTCAAACTCGCTTGTTTTAAATGGCAGCTTAACTTTTAAACATCCTCATTTGGGTAACATTTTTCCACTGTTATTTTGATTTGAAACTTGTGCTTCTGCATGAATTCTACTGCTTATGCGACACAAACATTTCAATTATGCATTTCAGCAACAGCGTGGATCTCACATTTATATGGTTTCTGCCTACATTAGTGTCGGAGACATTTTTGAAAGCAGCATTTTCAATTTTAGGACACATAGAACTTCGATTTTTATATTCTTTGCTTAGAATAGTAGAATTCTATTACAGAAAAAAAACAGCCACTCAGCCCATAGTGACAGTCCCAGCGTCTTCACAGGGCAATCTAGCTAATGGCACCTCAGCTTTCCCTTTTGGCTGTTTTATTCTGGTAGTTATTGTAAACGTTGCATTTTTATTCCATATAATTTAAGAGCGTAATATATATTTAATCAGCAAGGGTCTGATCGGATTTTCATCAAACTCAATAACTCAGTAGTTAGATTTGAATGGTGAGGAGGGAGGCTGGTTTTAAAATGCCCCCTAGCTGATCCACTCAGTTTTAATCAGTCTCTTTTTTTTTAGTATTTCAAGAGCTAGTGAAGGAAAGGGTGAGTTTGACAGCCTGGAGTTACTTCTCTGAATCAAAGGAATTCAATCAGAGCGAATGTCAGGCGGCTAGTGGGATGCCACCCGCTTTTAGATTGTAGCCAAGGTGATATTCTCACTCCCGTACTGAATCTTGGAATCCAGATTTTCCTCCCAGTGCCACGGAGGCACCAAACCCCAGGCTGTACATCCGGCTCCTTAGAGATAATCCAGCCCCCCTCTCCCACTGTGCAGAGCTTCATCATCACACGGCACCTCACAAATAAGATGAGCAAGAGTTTTTAAATATCTCGCCATTCGCTTAGCCTAAAATCAGGTTATTGAGCTCAGGTTATTTCACAGATGGGACATTCAGACACATTTAAGACCGTCTGGTTAGTCAGGGGAAGAGAGAGCATTGGGGAGAAGGTGGTAAAGTGGAGCTGGGGATGATATTAAATCAGCCATGATTTCATTGAACGGTGAAGCAGAGCCGATGGGCTGAATGGTCCACTTCAGCTGCTTCGCCTTATGCTCTTCTGGTTCGTTAATCACACTTTTGTTCATATCTGTAACCTTGTTCTTTTATCATGTGCATTGTTATTAATATTGAATAAATCTGCAGTCTTTACAGAAGGATATCTTCTGTCTCTTTGTTAACGCGATGGTAAGACATGCATTTGGTATGGTCAACAGAGCGCACTTGACGTCGTGCAGCGCAAATAGAGGCCATTCGCTCCATCATGAGAATACTGGCTCCTTATGGCAGATCCCGTCAATTGAACCCTGGTCTCAGGACTGAGGTTCATTCGTTCAATAACCATTCCAGTACAAACAACAACAAGAAAAGAAAATTACAGCGCAGGAATAGGAATTTTGGCCCTCCAATCCTGCACCAACCACACTGCCCGACTGAACTAAAACCCATTACTCTTCCGGGGACCACATCCTTTTATTTCCATCCTAGGCATGTATTGTTAAGGCGCCCTTTAAAACTCACTACTGTATCCACTTCCACCTTTTGTGTAAAAAAAAATGCCTCTTATAAACCTTGCTGCTCACACCTTAAACCTATGCCCCTTAGCAATTGATTCCTCCAGTCTGGGAAAAACCTTCTGACTATCCTTTCTGTCCATGCCTCTTATAATCTTCTAGCTAATTATCAGGTCATCCCCTCAATCTCTGTTGTTCCAGTGAGAACAATCCAAATTTCTCCAACCTTTCTTCATCGCGAATGCCCTCCACACCAGGAAACATTCTGGTAAATTGTTTGTGGACCCTCTCCAAAGTGTCCACATCTTGCTGGTAGTGTGGGCGACCAGAATTGAACACTATATTCCAAGTGCAGACTAACTAAGATTCTTTAAGTCTGCAACATGACTTGCCAATTTTTAATCTCATTGCCCCGTGTGCCTGCTTGACTACCTTCTCCAGCTGGATTGCCATTTTCAATGACCTGAGTATCTGTACACCCAGATCTCTTTGCCTATCAATACTCTTAAGGGTCCTGCCATTTACTGTATATTTCATTTCTGTTTTAGTCCTTCCAAAATGCATTACCTCACATTTGTCCTGATTAAGCTCCATCTGCTATCCCTTGGATCAAGCTTCCAACGGATCTATATCCTGCTGTATTCTCTGATGGTCCTCATCACTATCCACAAATGAAGAACCTTTGTGAAGTCTTCAAATTACTAATCAATTCAATTAGATATATATACATATATTTGCAAACAGCAATGGTGCCAGCAGTGATCCTTGAGAAAAGCCCTTGTCACAGCCCTCCATTCAGGAATGTTTTGATTTGGTGGTCTTATCACTATTCTGCTGTCTCCACAACCCCCCTCTCCCCCACCCAGCCCCTCCCTCCCACCCGCCTTAAAATATAACAACGAAAAACAATGGGAATTAAGGTAATGGGAGAGGGGAAGCTTCCTAATAGGAATGAGGGAATTGAGGAGCTAACCACACCAGGCTGGGAAAGCGAGAAGAATCCCAAAATGTTCCCAACACCCAAAGGGAAACGTTCTTCCTCTGCCCAGTTTAACTACAACGGCCAAAGTGGTAATTCGGACCATTTGGGATGGGCTATAAATGTTGGCCAGGCCAGCGACTCCCACACACAAAGTATTTGTTACTTCACTCATTGGTAAGTGCATTGTGGGCAAGGTCAGAATCTATTTCCTATCCCGTATCACCATTGAACTGCTTGGTTTGCATTGACCGTGATATTGTACGTGAAGTGAACCAGATGGGTTTTAACAACAAGTGACTCATGGTTCGATTGTTGAATTCCAGATTGTTTTTATTGAATTCAGGTTTCTCTAACTGACATGGCTGGAATTCAATTCTCATGTGTGCTCAAAACATTAGCTCTGGCTTTCTGGATTAATCACCATGCCATTATAAGATGCTGTTATAACACCCCTGAAGGGGAAGGGAAGAACAATTTATCATGATGGGTTTTGTGTCCGTGTTAAAATAGAATTGTAGAAACAATACATTGCAGAAAGTGGCCATTCGTTCCATCGAGTCTGCACTGACTCTCCAAAAGAGAAATCAATCCAGGCCCTCCCCTCTGCCCACGGTCAATCCTGCACATCTGTGGGACACATAGGACCACTTTAGCATGGCCAGTACACCCAACCTGTACATCCTTGGACTGAGGTAGGAGACAAGAGCATCGGGATAAAACCGATGCAGATACAGGGAGAACGTGCAAATTTAATATAGGCAGCTCCCCAAGGCTGGATTCGAACCAGTGTCTCTGGCACTGCAGAGTTAACCGCTGTGCTTAGGACTCTGGATGACTTGCCCAGAGACAGTTCTTCCCAACATCAAACTTTAGTGTGACTGCTCAACCCGTATTTGGTATTTTAAGAGGAATGATCCAGCTCTCTTACAGGAATGACACAAATTACATTCTCAGTCTCGAAGTTCATATTCTGAAAATCCTATCAGTGTTTATTTTTTTCTGCTTCTTGGCAGCAGGAGGGTTAATCGACTTTGGGTTGCTTATTTTGATAGAAACTGTTGAGATGTAATGATACATGCGCTCACTGCTGATTGGGGGAATCAGGGTCTGGTTGACAAGGCGACCAACGGCAGAAAGAAGTCCGCCGAGTGTGCGGTTTCACTCAACAGCTCGCTGAGCCTATCAGTTTGTTCAAAGAGCAGAACTTGTGGTTTAATCACCCGGGACTGGAAACTCCAGCAGCGAGATGGCAGTTAGGCAGAGCCGGGGGGAGTGGTGAGAGGCCAGATGTTGCCAACTGTCAACAAACCTGAATCTTTTCAGAGACTTTCCCAGCGACTGAAGCTGCAGGAGATTTCTGCAGAAGACAGATCCAAAGGCACGCAGACATCTGAAAGAAGAAACAATTCTTTACTTCTCTCTCTTTCCAATCTGTCCCGGAAAGTTAAACATTCTGTCAGCTTCCACTCTAACACCGCTGCTCCCATCACCCCTCCGACTCTACCCCCCCACCCCTCCAAAGGATCAGATATGTTTCAAAAAATCATCACTCAATCTTCTGTACTCCAATGGATTCTATCCGATCTTTCCTCGTATCACCCCATCCCAAGTCCCCAATCAGGTCGAGTGGAAACACTTTCTTCCCGCCTTAAGAAAGAAAATCTGTGGTCTTTCCACAGTCTGGCCTTCATGTGACTCTCGACACACAACATTTTTGTTCTTTCGTGAAACATGGACGTTTATTGTCCATCTCCAGTTGCTCTTAGAGGACAGTTTACAGTCAACCACATTAATGTGGCTCCAGATTCACGTGTTGGCCAAACCAGGGAAGCACGGCAGGTTTCCTTCCCTAAAGGATACAGTGACCCAGATGTTTTTTTTCTCTGACAAATGACAAAGATTTCACTCTCATCAGTAGATTCGACGTTTCACATATTTTTATTAAATTGGGTTTCAAACAGGGGAACCCAGAAGATTGGCTGAGTTTATGAATTGATACTCTAGCGATAATATCACCACACCATTCCCTCCCCTGTTTGACTGTAAACTATCATCTGAGATGGTGATTAGTGACTATTCAAATGCAATTAGCAAGAGCCAAAACAAAACCAGAAAACGGTGGTTAAGTTCTGCAGCTTGAACATCATCTATGAAGAGAGAATAGTGTTAACTTTCGAGTCCAGATGGCCCTGACGAATTCTCATCCGGACTCTAAACATTGGTTCTATTCTCTCTCCGCAGATACTGTCAGACCCACTGAGATATTCCAAAACGTTCTGGTTTTGTTTTGCATTAAGGATTCCGCCATAATTTGCATTTCGGATCAGCAACAATTTTTGGCCCTGCGAACAACACTCCTAGACAAATGAATGAAAATTATTTGGAAAGAATTTAAGAATTAACAAGTTCCCGTTTAGCCGATTATTCAGGGAACAAGCATTAATGAATCTAATGAAAGTGTTACACTCCAGTCAATCCTGTTACTCATCCAATTTATATATTCAGAAACGAGGCAATTTGGCCTAACGAGCACTATTGCTATCTCAATGAGCTAAAAAAAAACTGTATTTGCTGTTGGGACATGTCCCTCTGCATGTTATATTTTCCAATTTGTAGTCACTCTCTTTTGAAAGTCACCGCAGAAAATGTTTACTCTGGTCTTTGAGACAATGAATCATAGAGCCTAATAGTTGGCAATTTAAACCCAACTTGCTCATTATCAATTTCAGGAACAGTTTTTGTTACGTCTGTTACACGTGCACCTTACTAAGCCGCTATGAAATTTTGATATGTATACAGTAACATACAGGCTACTGAGAAATAGCAGTTTGTCACTTGGCCTCTTTCTCCCTGCTCTGCCGGTAAACAAGATTATGGCTGACCTTATTATAAGCTTCTGCCAACCCTGAGCACATTTCACCCTTCTTGTTTACTAAGAATCCAGCTCCTTCTGCCTTTAGAAATATTGAAAGTCTGCTTCCACTGCCTTCTGAGGGAGGGACTTCCAGGGACACATGACCCTCTGAGAGGAAAACCTTCCCATGCTTCTCTCTCCCAAATGTGCCACCCCATTTTTTCTAAAGACTGTCCTTGGGACTTCACTGGAGCATTGGAGCAGACTAAGGAGGGACTCGTAGGCAGGGAGAGTGAGGATGAAAACAGGCTGAGTTGGAATTCTAAAAAATGAGCCCCACATTTCTTTTCAGGGAAGAAACCAGCATAGGCCAAAGTGCAGCATTTCAGACAAAAACAGGAAACGCTGCCTGCATTAAACCAGCCAGTAACTATGCAAGTGAGAAACCGAGTTCAGGTTTCAGATTAATGTATTTGCATGAGGGTTGGAAGATGTAAGAGATGAACAGTTTATTTTTAATTTTTCTACACCATATGGTTGCTGCAGCCTCTCGCCTCTTGTGTAACTGGATGTTTCAGAAGATAGGTAAATGTTGGCCACATTTCTCGAGGTCTTGTCTCACACACAGTCCAGGTTGTAGACAGATTTCCTTTCTGAAAGAACAGAAAAACTGGAAGCAGGAATAGGCCTGATGCCTTTCAATAAAAACATAGCTGATATTTTTGTAGACTCAACTCCACTTACTCTCCTGCTTACCATAACCTTGAATCCCTTTACTGCTCAAAAATCTATCTTTACCTTAAAACTGTTTAACGATGTAGCCTCAGCTATTTCACTGGGCAGGAATTTATACAGAGTCACAGCCATTTAGGTGATGAGGTTCCTCCTCAACACAATCCAAAATCACTTCGCCTTTATTTTGAAGTCTTGTCCCTTACTTCTAATTTCATCTGCCAGTGGAAACAGCATCCTTGCTGCTACCTTATTTATTTCCTTGTTTCCATAAGACCACCCTCACCCCAATTTTCTTCCAAACCCCAATGAGTATTGGTGCAGAACTGGTACACAGAAAGTGCTATTGCAACAATAGATGACAATTTTCTTAAGGTATCTAATATTCAGCCGAATTTTCAATTCTACATTTTTATTAATTAAATTTAAGTTACACTTGTCACCTTTGGTGGGATTTGAATTCGTGGGTCCAGAGCGCTAGACAATTTTTTCTCAAGACACAGCCATTACTACGATAAAATCATAACGTCAGCAGATACCTGGGAACATCATCAAAAGGAGATTCACTCTCCAAGTCACTCGCCATCCTGACTTGAAAATATAGCGGCCGTCGGTACTGTTGGGTCCTAATCCTGGAATTGTCAGAATTTTATATCTTTCAATAAGACCTCCTTTTCTTCCGAATTTCATTGAATGCACGTCTCAATCTCTCTTCAAAGAACATGTATCAGTCTGGTGAACTTTTGGTGCACCCCATCTATCCCAAGTATATTCTTTCTCACCTTCCTTTCTGTACCTGGATTGACGGCGCACTGACATATTGGTTAGAACTATTGTATCATAGCATCAGGAACCCAGGTTCGATTCGGTCGTTGTCCGTGCGGCGTCCGCATGTTGTCCCCGTAGGTTTTCTTTGGGTGTTCCGGTTTCCTCCCACAGTCTGAAAAATGTACTGGTTGGGAACATTGACAATGCTAAATTCTACACCAATGTACTTGAACAGGCGCCAGATTGTGCCCAATAGAGGATTATCACAGTGGCATTATTGCGGTATTAATGTAAGCCTGCCTATGACACAAATAAGTAAACTTAAAAGATATTTTTGAATTCAAAAATTCAAATTGCATTCGATGCAATGAGGGTGCTATGTGGGGAAATGAATTGAACCCGTATGCCCATAATATTAGTCTGGGACAGTTCAGTGATATGGTCACTGTCCTACCATCTCTATTTTCCAAATATGCTATTCAGTTTTGAATGAATGATTGAACAACCTATGTGAATGCATGAACATTTCTGTTTCAGTGTCCAGATGTGCCCTACGTCCGCCCCCTGCTGACTGCCCATTGCACAGCGGGAGCAGGCGGATGTCACGATTCTCTCTGTTTTTTTTTGCCTCTGGATGATCAGAGATGCAGAAATTAATACAATTCAAACATTCAGCTGCAAACAACCAGAACCAAAATTACAACTACAGAGTCCAAAAGCAGAGCTCCAAAGGCAAATATTGGGCTGTTTCGATAGTTTCAGGACATGGAAATTAATCTTTTCTTATGTGTGCTGTAGATATGAACTTCACGGCTCAGCGCTGAAAGAGTTAATGGAAAAGTGAACATGCGCTGAGGAAGAGCTACTATAAATGTTTCAGTGCAAGTCAGAGCAGAAGCTTTGCAGTCATGGAGTATAGTGAGCAATCTCTCTCTCTCTCTCTCTCTCTCTCTCTCTCTCTCTCTCTCTCTCACACACACACACACACACACACATTCTCTCTCACACGCATACATAATTTCACACACGCACATACACGCATTCAAACAAACAAGCACACAGAAAAACGCACACTCAACCATGCACACACATTCAGACAACAACGCAAACTCTCTTAGACAAAAGCTGACACAGACACACACACACGCACACACACACACAGATATGCACACACTTTCAGACAATATATAAAGACATAAAAACACTCAAACAAGGACACAGAAACACGGATACACAGAGCAGACACTAATGCTGACACAAACTCAGACACATACACACACACACACTGCCTCTCAGCTAAATACACACATTCAGATAAACAAACAGACACAGAGACACACAAGCAGAGCTTCCGAAATAAATTTCAGCCAGGATGGGATGGTAAACCTGGCTCAGGATGAGACTCTTGAACCCCATAGGCGTGTGCCATCTTCCACAGTCAGCTGCTCTCTGTCTCTCCAATACGATGCAATTGGGGCTGTAACAGCCTTTTGGATTCTCCCATCAGCACTAGCTGCTTCAGTTTATTCAGGACTGGGTATTTTTTTTCCCTCGATAGCTGAATATTATTGGCTGTCACTGGGAGAGTTTTGATAAAATTCATGATTAACGTCTCTTCCTTTGGGAATACAAGTGTCTGTTAATTGTAACCAACTCAAGGCATCTGCCTTCACGATTCGGTCGCCTAGTTGCCCGTGTTCAGAAGGCAATTAGGTGTCCTGGAATCACGATTAGAGCTGACCACGGAAGGGCAACAGATTCCCTTCCCTGAGACATTGGTGAACCAGAATTTTTTTTGGAAAATTGACAATGTTGTTTTATGGTCACCAGCGGATTCTGAATTACAGATATATTTATTCAAATTCCACCATCTGCTGTGATAGGATTGGAACCCGGGTGTCCAGAACATTAACTGAGTTTCTGTATTAATGATCTAGTGATAAAACCACCAGTCTGCACCCTGAGTGTACACACCCTGAGTTCCCGTAACCAAGACACACTATGTTATAAAAGTCTGCAGGGCCACCGGATTGGACAGCATTAAATACTCTCAATCAGGGAACTCATATTCCAATAACTCCACCTGATGGTTATCAATAAAGTCATTAAATATGTCTCCGTGCCTCTTTCGGTGTTTCTTTCTGTCTGTCTGTCTTTCTCTTTCTCTTTGTCACTCTTCCCTTGTTTCTCCCTGTGCCTCTCTCTCTTTCGATGTTTCTCTCTGTATCTTTCTGTTCCCCCTTCCCCCCACTCTCCCTCTCTCTACTCTGTTCCTCTGTCTCCCCTGCCCCCTCTCAGTCTCACTCTCATTCTCCCACTCTCTGCCCCCTTTTACTAATTTGTCTGTCTTTCTCTCCCCCCTCCCCCTCGCTCTGTCTTTTTTTTGTTTCTATTATACCCATTCATTCTCATTTTTCCCCCTTTTGTTCCCGCTCTCTGTCTCTATATCTGTTTCTCTCTGTCTCTGGTTATTTCCCGCTGCCCACTTTTTGTCTCCCGTTTTCCCTTCATCTCCCTTTCCTCTCTTATTACAGCCTCCAATCTGTCTTCCTTCTCATTCCCCGTATATCAACCTTGGCATTTTCTCCACTCTCTATCCCTGTATCTCTCGCTCTGTGAGAGCCACTCTCTGTCTCTGTTCTGTCTCTCTGTCTGTCTGTTTCTTTCCCTGTACCTGTTAGAAACTCTTTCAAACTCTGCTGTTTTCCATGTCTTTGTGCCTTTCCCTCTCTCTCTGCCAGTCTCCCTCTCTCTCTCTCTATCACGCTCACTGTTGCTAACACTGCCCTCTTTCTCTCTATCTTTAACTATTTCTGTTTCTATGAGGGTATTTTGTAGGAATGCCTGACAGAAAGAGTCAGGAGTTTTGTCTTTGTAGTTGCCTGTCAGGGTGTATTGAGTTGAATTGTATTGCTTCTTTGGGTTTCTGTGCCTCCCCCCACCCCTCTCTCCCTCTCTCTGCCTTTTGTTCTTTTTGTTTCCATTATACTCATTCAGTTTCACTCTTTCCCATTCTCTCCCACTTTCTGTCTCGATATCTCTGTTTCTATCAGGGTCTGGCTATTTCCCTCTGCCTCACTTTTTGTCCCCTGTTTTCCTTCCATCTCCCTTTCCCTCTCTTATAACAACCTCCAGTCTGTCTTCTTCTGTCTCCCTTTCTCGTTCCCTGTGTATCACCCTCACCATTTTCTCCACTCTTTATCCCTGTCTCTCTCGCTTTGTGAGAACCTTTGTGTTATTTGTTCTTTCTCTCTGTCTGTTTCTTTCTCTGTATCTGTTAGAAATTCTTTCAAATTCAAGTTCTCTTTATCTTTTTGCCTTTCCCTCTCTCTGCCAATCTCTCTCTCTCTCTCTCTCTCTCTCTCTCTATCACTCACATTGTTGCTAACACTCTCCTCTCTCTCTCCCTATCTATAACTATTCTGTTTCTGTGAGAGTGTTTTGTTCTTTACAGTATGAATGCCCAACAGAAATAGCCAAGCATCAAAGAACAAAGAACAAAGAGCAAAACAGCACGGGAAACAGGCCTTTCGGCCCAAAGAGCCCGCGCCGCCACCTAAATGTTCCCACTTCTACCCATGATCCCTGTTTATATTTATAGATCTATGTATCAGAACCAAATTTGCGAGACAATTTAGGGAGAAATTGTTTTGCCAAACAATCTAAGAGCATATCTTTGGGCTATGGGAGGAAACTGGATCCCCCAGAGAAAATCCACGCAAGCACGGGGAGAATGTGCAAAGTCCCACAGACACAGGCCCACATCCATGTATGTGCACAGCATAGCGATAGTCACTGAGCTGTCTTGTGGTTGTAGTTTCCTATCAGGGTGCATTGAGTTGAAGAATTGCAGTAAGGGGGTATTTCAGTACAGCTTTTAGCTGCTGTCTGAAGTGAGTCTGTGTCACAGCATAAATGGCAGTATTTGTGCAGCAACTTGTGAGTTGTAGCGTGAAGCCCAATTCATAACAAAAAGATGCAACATTATTGACTGATAGCCCAAGCCATACATCCGAGTCCATATTGAATAAAACATTAATGTCCACCATAAGACGATGAAATTGGCTGAGATAACAAACAGTAAAATGATGGATTTCCTTCGACTCTCCATCTCTGGATCTGTGGGATTCTCCCCACTGTTGTGAGCCCGGAGTCTCCTGCGAGCTTTGCTGCTCACTAAAATGTGCCTGATGGTGAGAGCATTGAGCAGCAGAATCAGGACAAATGGGACACACGGGGTTAGAATATTGTGGAGGAACTCGATTGTTGTCCAGACTGGAGAATACACAACATCCCATGGAAACGACAAAACCAGGGATTGTTTGCCAGCTGATACCGATTTAATAACATAAAATACCAGAAAATGTTTTTTAAAAAGCTCAGCACCGTCACTGTTCCCAGAACCACAGCCGCTGATTTCTCAGTGCAATATTTACTTTTCAGCTTGGGGCAGCAGATGGCCACAAATCGATCAAAGGTGCAAGTGACGGTGAACCAGACAGAACAGTCAGTGGCTGCGTAAACCAGGACGGCGTGGATGTTACAAACAGGGACTGATAGCAGAAAATAAAACTTTCTCCAATAAACAATGGGAATGTGTCTCAATATCAGGTCGAGGATAATGACCAGCAGATCCCCCGCTGACATGGCCACCAGGTAACGAGTGACACATTTGGACAGACCACAGTTTCTGCTCGTCAGTGTCACAATTGTGATTACATTCACTGTCAGGAAGGAAATGAAGAATAATATTAGATATGACTCAGGGGAATAAGTCACCATTTCAACTGCAGATGGAACAAAAAAAATGAGTATACAAACTGAATCACTTAAATCTCTGTTTATAGAACATAGAACATAGGACACTACAGCACAAACAGATCCTTCGGCTCACAGTTGCACTGATCATATCCCTATCTTCTCGGCCTATCCATAAACCTCAATTCCATTAAATCCCATGTACACATCCAAATGTCTCTTGAAAGACCCCAAAGAGGTCGCCTCCACCACCACTGATATCAGCCGATTCCACTTACCCACTGCCCTCTGAGTGAAAAACCTACCCCTGACATTTCCAGTGTACCTATTCCCCAGCAGCTTAAACCTGTGTCTTCTCGCAGCGTCTATTTCAGCCCTGGGCAATAGCCTCTGTGAATCCTCCCTATCTATACCCCTCAACATTTTATAAAACTCTATCAGGTCACTTCTCATCCTTCATCTCTCCAGACCGAGCCCCCTCAACCTACCCTCATTAGGCATGCCACCCAATCCTGGCAACATCCTTGTAAGTCTTCTCTGCACCCTTTCAATAGCTTCCACATCTTTCTTGTAATGAGGCGACCAGAACTGCTCACGGCACTCCAAGGGAGGTGTGACGAGAGTCTTGTAAAGCTGCAGCATTATCTCCTGACTTCTAAACTCAATCCGTTGATTGATGAAGGCTAATACACCATCTGCCTTCTTGACCACATCGTCCAACTGTAATGCTGATTTAAGAGCCCTATGGACCCGGACCCCAAGGTCTTTCTGATCCTCGACACTGCTAAGAGGCTTACCCTTGATATTATTTTCCTTCATCCCATTGGATCTGCCAAAATGGACCTCTACACATTTGTTTGGGTTGAAGTCCATCTGCCAGTTCTCTGCCCAATCATGCATTCTATCTATGTCACGCTGCAACCTCTGACATCCCTACAGACTACCCACAACACCATTAACCTTCGTGTCATCGGCAAATTTACTCATCCATCCCTCCAATTCCTTCTCCAGGTCATTTATGAAAATTACAAACAGCAAGATTCCCAGAACAGGCCCCTTGTTTTTAATCATCCAGCGCGTCTTTCGGATCGTGAGGGGAAAGTGTAACATTTGGAGGAAACTCACCCAAACACGGGAAGAATGTCCAAACTCGCCACAGACAGTGACCCAAGCCCAGGATTGAAGCCAGGTCCCTGATGCTGTGAGTCAGTCGCGCTAACCACTGTGCGACCGTGCTGCTCCATGGTATTTTGGAAAGAGTTTTCCAGGGGTCCTCAACATTGACCCTCACTCAGCTGCAGGTAAATAGTCTCTCTATTTTGTGGGGGATTTGGAGAGTGAGAAGATTTTGGGGGTGACCCTGACAAAAAAAATCAGAGTGGAGTCCTGTAGGTAGTAATCTGTCACTTTTCAGACAGCTTATTGACAATCCCTGCAGCAGAACTCATACCAAACAGTGCTGATTTCTCTCTTTCCTCTGGAAACTAACAGCAGTTGGCAGAGAGAGAGAGAAATCCTAATGCTTCGACAGCCCAGAATCTCTATTATTCTTACAAAAGCCTGTACCCTGGAGAGGAGACTACAGAATTATGGTCGCTGTTCGCACAACACAGGAAGAAACAGTAATCTCACACTCGAATGACACAGAACACAATACCAGGGTTTGCTTTCAAAGCTTCAGGGTTCAGTGTATAGCAAAATCCATTGAGCCCATTGTATTTGCAGCTGCTCCAGTATGACCTACTGGATCAGTGAAGCTCAGTGAGTCTTCTCTCAGTAGGAAAGTTGCTGATCGATGCACCAAGTAAGAAAAACTGAAACCAAGGCCGCTACCAAAGACAAACCAAGGAGCCTGCCTTAATGAATATTGTCCACTGACACATTTGTCCAATATTATGTGATGCCGCAAAAGATTAGTTATGACATGAATCAGTTCCAACCTCCCAGATTGCCAAGATCGACTACAGTTCACCTATCTCCGCAACAGTCCACCGATGCTATCATCCTGGACCTACAGTCAACATTGTGACACCAACACTTATTTATCGAGCACAGCTCAGCCTTTAACAACCACGGGGAGAACACGCAAACTCCCGCAGACACAGGCCCAAATCCATGTGTCTGCACAGCAACAGCGATAGTCTCTGAGCTGTCATGGTGCCCATCAGATGGTCCAGTTTAAGCATACACTAACGATGTGAAGCACTAGGTCATTCCTGAAGCAACATCCAAGAGCAGCTCTCGCACGACCTGCCGCATGCATGCCCCTTGTTGGTCAACAAGGTGGACCGAACATCCTGTGGAAACAAATAGGATATTTAAACAGTCCTACTATATCCCTCTATCTGCAGACCGCTCATGTGGCTGTCCAAGAGACCCTTAAACCACCCTAGCGTGCCTGCTCCCACCACCTTACTCGGTAGTGCATTCCATACCCCCACTACCCTTTGTGTGAAAAACTGCCCTCTAATATTCGTCTTATACATAGCCCCCCTCACCCTAAGGCCGTGACTCCTCTTTCTATCCTTTTCTAATGGTGGAAAAAGCTTACTCTATCTATACCCCTCATAATCTTATATACCTCTAATAGATCCCCTCTCAGCCGACGTCTTTCAAGGGAAAACAACCCCAGTGCGTTCCATCTTTCCTCGTAAGACAGCCTTTCCATACCAGGCAGCATCCTGGTAAATCTCCTCTGCACTCTCTCCAGGGCCTCCACATCCACATTATGTGATGCAGTAAAAGATTACTTATGACATGAATCAGTTCCAACCTCCCAGATTGCCAAGATCCACTACAGTTCGCCTATCTCTGCAACAGTCCACCGATGCTATCACCCTGGACCTACAGTCAACATTGTGACACCGACTCTTATTTATCGAGCACAGCTCAGCCTTTAACAACATTAATCCAATAAAACTCATGTACAAAATCAGTGCCCTGGGGCTATGCTCATCCCACTGCAATTTGATCCTGACAGATAGCAATAAATAAGGACAGTCAAAACACCTCCTCCACAATCATTTTCATAAGCGGTGTCCCACAACACGGTGTCCTCAGCCCCTTACTATACTCCTTATAGACCGATGACTGTATGACCAAATTCCCCTCCAACGTGATATCCAAGTTTGCTGATGAGACCACTGCAGTGGGTCAGATCTCAAACAATGTCGACAACAAGAACAGGGAAGAGACGGAGAATCTGGTGAACTGGTGGGAACACAGTAACTGGGAAGTGACTGGAAAGTGATGGGTTTGGGTTGGTTGTGTTGTCAGGGATCAGATTGTGGAAGAGGCGGGTTTGAGTGGAATGTTAGAATGGAACCAATGTAACCAACCACCAAAGGGATCACATTAGATGTGTTAGAGTGGTCAATGGGAACAAGTTGTAAGCTGTTTGACCAATGAGAAAATGACGTGGTGGTCAGCTGACTCAATTTCAGTCAGAAGCTGCTGGTGCCTGTGGGAGTTTGGACTGACCCAGAGTGAGGCCTCGAGTGAGAGTTATGAAGTTTCTTTATTAAAGTTTTTTATTTGTTTTACAAGTTGGAAAAAGTTTGGTTTCAATTCATTGTCAAGAAATAAAGAATCCCTTCTGCTGAATGTGCATGGAATACCGAGGGTGGGGAGTAGTGTGGGGATGGGGGGAGGTTAGGGCGTGTGGCGCTGTCCCATAAGGGCCCTTTAAAATAAAATCCAAAGTCAGTAGAGTTTTCCCCCCTATTTTGTTTTGAGTGAATCTATGATCTGTTGTAAGTTGGCCAGATGGTAGCAGGCACAGCAGAATCCTCCAGTGGAATAGGCCTTCTGGACAATTGCCAAGTGAACGCTTAACTATCAGAGGCGCAACAAGTACAATCCTACCCAGCCCACTCTCCCCCCTTTCCATTACGAAGCACCCTCTCCCCACAAGCCGCACCCCCAGCCCATGCTCTAATCTATCACTGATTCAAAACTCTGTCTCCTCGAGTTCATCAAGTCCTAACATCCACCACACTCTCAGGTAATGAATTCAACAGATTCATCACTCATTGAGAGAAGTGATTTCTCCCCATGTCTGTCTTAAATCTAACTGTTTCAGGTGATCGGGCCCTGCTTCTGGTTGTACTCCTGGCTCAAGCACTGGTGGATCTGCCCTCAAGGCAGTTGTGTTTTTTTTTCAATATAATTTTAATGACCCATCAACAACCCCGGACTCAGACTGGCTTGAGGTTGGCAACAATAATTTCAAATAGGTCGCTTTTAGCTGTGTGTATTATTTAAATTCATGGGCTGGCACAATGCAAAACCATGATGTGAAGATGTTGGCATTGGACTGTGGTAAGCACAGTAAGAAATCTCACAACACCAGGTTAAAGTCCAACCGGTTTATTTGGCAGCACAAGCTTTTTGGGAGCTGCCCCTTCATCAGGTGATTGGAAGTTCTGTTCACAAACAAGACACATAAAGACACAAACTCAATTTACAAAATAATAGTTGGAATGTGAGTCTTTATAGGTAATCAAGCCTTAAAGATGCAGACAATGTGATTGGAAAGAGCACCAAGTGCAGGTTAAAGAGTTTTGTATTGTCTCCAGTCAGGACAGTTAGTGAGATTTTGCAAACCCAGGTTTGTCGATCACTAGGAGTGTTCTCTTCCAGTTGGGGAATACTTCAGCAGTCACCGGCATTCGGCCTCAGATCTTCAAGTAAGCATTCTCTAAGGAGGCCTTCATGACAGACGGCAGTGCAGAATCATTGAACAGAGACTGATAGCCAAGTTCCGCACACATGAAGACAGCCTCAACCCTGATCTTGGGTTTAAGTTACATTATCTGTAATTCCCACGACTTGCCTGGACTTGCAAAAATTTCACTAATTGCCCTGGCTGGAGACAATACACACTTCTTTAACGTGTGCTTAACCATGTCTCCACTCACATTGTCTGTATCATTCAGACTTGCTTACCTATAAAGACTCACATTCGAACCATTATTTTGTTAATTGAGTTTGTGTCTTTATATGTCCTATTTTTGAACACAACTCCTCACTCGCCTGAAGAAAGAACAACATTCCAAAAGCCAAAGGTGCCAAATAAATCTATTGGACTGTAACCTGGTGTCGTGAGACTTCGTACTTTGCTGACCACAATGCAAAACCTGCCATGCCCGTTACCAAGACAACCCCTATGTTTTTGGCCCCTGGAATAAATGTTGCAACTTAAAGTTTCTGTGTACTCTGCAATTTAAGCATCTTAGCGTCAAACAAAAACACATATTTAAAAAGAGCGCATACTTTTTCCCCCTCCTACCGGTTTTCACAATTCTTTTTCATCTTTCTAAACATCTTTTACATCTTTACAAACTCAACTGCACAACACAAGCATCATTAACATGGTGATCAGCGTTTTGTACATGTGATAACTCAATAAGGACGCAGACCATAAGCAACTGTCGAAACAGGGTAGAACAGACGGCAAGAGTGGCAGAGTTAAACGCAGTCTACATCATTAACAATCAGTGGAGATACTTATCAGGGACACCAACAATAGCGAGGATTGGATAGTAAAAGTATCGAATCAGATACATTATATATGCAACACGCTCAGTTGTATACAGCCAATCTTGAGAAAGAATGTGAAGTATCGAGTATAAATTCCTCTCAACTGTTGTAACATTCAGATCTGTGCCCCTCAGATGCTGAACCATTGTGGGAACATCCAGATCTACTTTTCGTGGATTCAGATCCATTGCCGAAAGCTTGCAATTTCTTTCTCCCAATTTTGATACCTCGACTCCCCCTCTGTGGAGCTGCTTATCACTGTGACGCTCCTAATGACACCGTGCATAACTCCTTTATGAAGCATGGATGGGAATGCTCCAGAGGCACGATTACTACTGTTGAATTAATTCCGACATTAATTACAGTCACTGAACAAACAGGTTAATATTTTCTATCCAAAATATTTTTAGTAAATGTATATCAAAAAAAGTCAGGATTTGTGTGAACGTTCCTGACTGAAGAAATTTTGGGATAAAAAATCGGAAGGATTGACCAGTATCTTTCAATGCTGGTGGGAAATAGGATTGTGACTAAAAAAGGAACACATTATGCAAAAGTCCACCTAACCTGGAAGAACATTTTAAACCTGGAAATGTAGAGCTGTCAGCATCGCATCAGCGAAAAAGTGGGGAAAGTCTGAACCCAAAATCTTGGAGAAAATAACTTGTGACTTCTAACACCATGGGTGGATCCATTGTGATTTGTCATTTATATCAATGATTTGGTTGAGAATTTAGGAGGTATGGTTAGTAAGTTTGCAAATGACACCAAGATTGATGGCATCGTGGATAGTGGGGAAAAAGGTTATCTCGGATTGTAAAGGGATCTTGATCAATTGGGCCAGTGGATTAATGAATGGCAGATGGAGTTTAATTTGGATAAATGCGAGGTGATGCATTTGATAGACTGAACCAGGACAGCAATTAGTTAATGCTGAGGTATTGAGGACAGTTAAAGAACCAAGAAATCTGGGAGAGTACAGGTTCATAGCTCCTTGAAAGTGGAGTCACAGGTGGCTACAGTGGTGAAGAAGACATTCGGTATACTTGTTTCATTGGTCAGAACAGTGAATAAAGGAGTGGCGACAAATATGTCACATCAATAATAAAAAAACAAATGGTGATGATTATGGCTAAGAACGGCGCTGCTGGCTGCGTATTAAGGGATCAAAATATGCAAATTCAGGAGAAAATAAATGTAAGGGACAGTGTGATGAAAGCAGAGCTGTGATAAGCTGATGTTGGCCAGTAGATTTACCACAGTAAGGTCCAGATCACTTCGATGTTATCATTGCTATTTGAATGTGGGCAGTTACAGTGAAATTTAATGCAGTTGAAGGCAACTTACTCATTTTTTACAAAATAAACCAGCAAGGGCAATGTAAGTGTGAATTGGTGTTGGTCATTGACGGGATTGTTTAACGGGACTCACATTTCTCTCTTCTTATTTATGGTAGCAGAAATATCGAATCACGATTTTCAGGTTACTACTGCGTATTGGGTTCTGTGGTGTAATGGTGAGCACTCTGGACTTTGAATCCAGTGATCCGAGTTCAAATCTCAGCGGGACCTCGTTTTCATATGTAGATGGTTGATTTGCTGAAGAGCATTTCGTTTAAATTTATTACAAAGCACCAAAGGAGAGCATAATTTGTCAGCCAGTTCAATTGGTATGAGAATGCACAGTATGATAATCCTCTGGTGCCTGATGCGTGCAACGTCAGTGTTTTTCGTGCATTCGCTGCTCTTTAACTCCTCTGTTGCAAAAGAAAAGAAGCGGTTGGTATCACACAATAACAATTCGACTGGAGCCTGGCAATTACTGAGCAAGTGTGTGTGTGTGTGTGTGTGTGTGTGTGAGAGAGAGAGAGAGAGAGGGAGTGTAGGTGCGTGTGCATGTGTGATGCCCCCGCCTTGTACCAAATCTTATAAATTGCCGCCCCTCTTCTAAACTTGCCCTAATCTCGTCCATCTCGACTAAATCACTCTTCAATTTCCTTCGCTCCAATGGACAAGAATCCCAGCATCGCAGACCAGAAACTTCTGGCTAATTTGAACTTTTTTAAATAAAATTTACTCCAAAAAATTCCTCCATTTGTTTTAACTGAAACTTTTAAAAAAACAATTCTGTGTATTTTGCTTCTTAAAATTAAACATGTTTAAAAGAAATTCTTCAACAGATTTCGTCAACTTTTTTTTAGGAACAGTTTTCACCATTCTGAAAAAAATGTAGTTTCCATTTCTTTTCGAGAAATTTCCAACTTTTTAGAAGGTAACTTAAACTTGCTGAAGTATTTTTCCCAAATACTTTAACGAGAATTTGTCATTTTAAAAAATCTTTTTTTTTTCAAAAGGACTTAAAGTATTTCAGTCTTTTTAGTCAACAGTGCTTTTGAAAAATAAGTAGCTAAGATAAATATCTTCATAGAAGCTGACTGCATTTGGTCAACATTTCTTTGAATTGGTTGAAAATTAGTGGAAATATACTTTTCATCAACAATAATATGGAGTTTATGAACTAATGTGAAAATTACACAACGAGCCAACCAGGAGTCGAAACTAAAATCTTCTGATCCGTAGTCAGACGTGTTATCCATTGCGCCACTGGCCCACAGTTAAAAAAAAACTGCAGCAATATTTACATATTGGTCGGACGCTTCAAAATTGGCAGAAACATGGTCAAAATATATTCGATCTAATGAGGAAATGTTGCATAATTGAAATTTTCTATTCTCACTCACAGTCATTCTACTTTGCCTTGAATTGTGTTAACCTGCTGTGTTGGAATTCGAACCCTGGTTCTCAAAGCTTCAGCCTGCTTCTCTGCGTTATCAATCCAGCGTCAACAACATGACTTGAAACTGTACCCTCCCGCCAGTGAATCCACTATTGAATATTACCTTAATATAGTATCTTACAAAGAACAAAGAACAAAACAGCACGGGAAACAGGCCCTTCGGCCCAACGAGCCCGTGCCGTCACCCCGATGTTCCCACCTCTACCCGTGATCCCTGTCTATGTTTATAGATCTATGGTTTAAAAAACAAATTTGAGGCAATTTAGGGAGAATTTGTTTCGCCAATTAGCCTAAAAGCACATCTTTGGGATGTGGGAGGAAACCGGAGCACCCGGAGAAAACCCACGCAAGCACTGGGAGAATGCGCAAACTCCCACAGACACAGGCCCAAATCCATGTATCTGCACAGCACAGCGATAGTCACTGAGCTGTCGGGTTGCCCATCAAATGGTCCAGGTCAAGCGTACATTAACGACATGAAGCACTAGGATACTCTCAAAAAAAATCCAAGAGCAGTCCTCTCACGACCCATCGCGTGTATGCCCCTCGTTAGACAACAAGGTGAACCAAAGCACCTGTAGGATAAAAACAAGTACATCAATATCATCATCTATTTACACACTTCCCAGGGACTCCCAAGGCTCATGATCCCTATTTTAAATCAGTTTTTCTATACCCCTCCATTCCCATTCTGTTCATGTGCCCATCTAAGTATTTCTTAAATAACTCCAGAGTGTCTGCCTCCACCACTTTACTTGGCAGCACATTCCATACCCCCATCACCCTCTGTGTGAAAAAACTCCCTCTAGCATCCAAATTATACCTTACCCCCCTCACCCTAAGCCCGTGACCCCTCGTGCTATTCGAGTCCATCCTAGGAAAAAGCTTAACCCTGTTTACTCTATCTATATCCCTCATAATCTTGTACACCTCTATTAGATCTCTCTAAGTCTATGTCTTTCTAAGGAAAACAGTCCCAATTTGCCTAACTTCTCCTTGTAACTCAGACCTTCCATACCAGGCAGCATCCTGGTAAACCTCCTCTGCACTCTCTCCAGAGTTTCCACGTCCTTCCAGTAGTAGGGTGACCAAAACTGGACACAGTATTCCAAATGAGGTCGAACCAACGTTTTATACAACTGCAACATTAAAGGCCAGCTCTTGTACTCTATACCCCTTCCTATAAAGGCTAACATACTATATGCTTTCTTCACAACCTTCTCCACTTACTCTGCCACGTTCAGAGACTTGTTCACCTGCACCCCCAGGTCCCTCTGCGTTTCTGTACTCTTAATAGGTCTACCCTTTATCATATACCTCCCCCCCACACATTCTTTCTCCTGAAATGCATCACCTTGCATTTACCAGGATTAAATTCCATCTGCCATCTGTCTGCCCAAGCTATCAGCCTATCTATGTCCTGCTGCATCGCCTGACAGTGCCCCTCACTATCCGCAAGTCCAGCCATCTTTGTATCGTCTGCAAACTTGCTGATCACAATCATATAACATTGGCTCTTACTTGGGCCTGAAAATACATTCAGAAAAAGACAAAAGTGCTGAAAATTCACGACAAAAATGAGCAGGAAAGAAGACAAACCTATTTCGACTCAGCACACATGTTATTAGTTCGTTCAGTGGCTAAAAGAGCAGGTCAGAGGCTGGGAATGCTGCCGGAGTAACTCAGCTCCTGACTCCCAAAAAACATAGAACAGTCCAACACAGTACAGACCCTTCGTCCCACGGTGTTGTGCCGAGCTTTGTCCGAAACCAAGATCAAGATCAAGCTATCCCACTCCCTATCATTCTGGAGTGCTCCATGTGTCTATCCAATAACCGCTTGAATGTTCCTAAAGTGCCGGAGTCCACTATTACAGCAGGCAGTGCATTCCACACCCCAACCACTCTCTGAGTAAAAAATCTACCTCGGACATCCCTCCTATATCTCCCACCATGAACCTGATAATTGTGCTGCCGAGTAACAGCTACATCCATCCGAGGAATCAGTGGAACAGTCAGGAATGCGATAGAATATTCTCCACTTGTCTGCCTGATGCAGGAATTCACCAAAGGCCCTCAGACAGCACCTTCCAAACACAAGACCACTTCCACCCGGCAGCACCCCCCACATCCCTCCAGCGCCACACAGACAACAGCACCATCAAGCCTCTCAGCATTCTGTGTGGCGCCAATGTTACTTGTCATTTGTCAGCTCAAAACATCAACATAAAGGAGCCGACTGCGGACTTTCCAAATCTGAAATCAAAACAGAAAACACTGGGTGGGGTCAGTACTTCCGGCACTATCTGTGGAGCGAGAATCAGAACTAACTTGTCCCGTCCAGATATCACACGGCAGGCGCGGACAGGATGGGTGTACCCGTCTGCCCTGTGGGTATGCGAGTGGGATCTTTCCGCGCTCTTAAACTCTGCCTTTTTTCGAAGCCAGTCACAGAAAGCCATCCTGCCATTTGCACCTGAAACAAAACACAATATTTGACTTGGCCAAAAGGGAACTAACGAAGGGCTCGTCCGGGATTTGAACCCGAGACCTCTCGCATGTTAATGGGCCGAGATACACTAAGCGAGAATCATACTCCTAGACCAACGAGCTCACACACCCTCATGAAGGCAAATAAAAATTCTATAACTTTCTACAAAGCAGTTCTGACACCCCGAGTGAAGTTGGAAATGTTGAAAAAAAGTCTCACTGCATCAGCATTTGTGAACTTTAATCTCCAGCAAAATATCCGTCCAATATTGTTATCTCGAGCTTTTGTTTATAAAGTCAACATGTTACAGTCAATAATTTTAACCCAGTGACTTCAACATGTGACAACCCTGAGTTTGCCTTTGATATTTGATCACTTGTGAAAGCTGTGGTCTGTTAGACAGTTAAAAGATCTGGAACATTTAAAATACAGATTGCTGACATTGTTCACCTGGGAGATCTGCGGGTTTGTGTGAATGGGGAACGATTGGACTTGATCTGACAGGAATATGAGTAAAACGTCAAATTTCCCAGCAGTGACAATCCTTAATGTTTAGAAATAGAGGAAGTTTTTAAAACGTGAAATCCAATAAGGAGGAAATAGAACAACATCTGGCCGGGTGGAAATTGCGATGAGTATTTGGTCTGTTGCAGTTTGCCTGAATTGATGTTTGAAGAGAGTGCGAGCCAAAATGCGATGCCAATTAACAGATAGAACAGAAAACCAACAACCAAATCCTGCCGAAACCCGGGATTGAACCAGGAATATTTAGATCTGCAGTCTAACGCTCTCCCAGCTGAGCTATTTCAGCTGGCAGGTTCAGGTGGGAGCTTCCGTCTCCCAAATATCTAAGAGAGCAATGATTTCTCCCTTTTCGTTAATACATCATTTTCATCTTTCTTCAAATAATCTCAAACCAAATGTCCTCAGTGATAAAAACAAATTACTGCGGATGGGAAAAGAGAAAATGCTCCAAAATCTCACAATGTCTGACAGCACCTGTAAGGAGTGAAAAGGGCGGACGTTCCGAGTCCAGGTGACACTTTATCAAAGCTCATCGTACAATTATACTCAGTATTTGTTTAACTGTTTAGTATCAATGTATTATTTAACACATCTGTCTTCATTATGAATTGAATATCTCTGAAATTCAACATCACTGAATTGAAAACATAACTGACCAACAGAACGAATTGAATCACCGGGTAATACAGATCACGTTTTGAGATTGAATATCGTCAACTTTTAAACAAAGTCAAATACGTTTAAATGGAGGAAAATCAAGAATTAACTGTTAGTGACACTTAACGGTGTGAAACATTCAGGCGCTTAAATTCCGGTCCTTTACAGAAAGTCCAGTAGATCCGCACTGAGTCTCGATTCTCTCGTCTCTCTCAATGCCTTTTCCTGTTTCTTAGTGAATGAAAAACGTTTTTAAAAAAATCTTCTGTGAAACGTGCGCCATTTCCACTAGTTCACTTACAGTCTCACTTATATCTGTCTGTTTGAGCAAAAACTGCAATCAGATATTTCAGATGGTGATTAACCATATCAGTCTGCACCGATAAACAATTCTGTTGGAGACTGAACCAGATGCGAGTCTGTGCTCGGTATCAGAATCGAACTTTCCTGTCAGGGCGCCGAAAAATGCGTTTCTCATTTCACAGAAAGTATTTGAGGATGAGGTCAGAGCAATAATAACATGCCTTCAACATCAAGGTTAGGTTAATGTGAAATAACAAACTGATATCAGGCAACTTTCCTTATCCGACATGAGAAAGTTTAATGAATGTTTCTGCCCGGTTTCGAACCGGGGACTTTTTGCGTGGTGAATGTGATAACCACTACACTACAGAAACAACCCAAAAATCCGTGGAGCAAATCTGCCGATCTGCAAGGTTCAACTCCGCTATGTTGCTGCAGGTTCCGATGGTTAGACTGAGAGCCCATGTCACTGAATTCAGGAAGATAACCGTTACTTTCAATCTGATCGTCCGACTTATCCCGAACATCCAAATTGAAACGCGTTCGTCTCCCAAATGTCTAAGGGAGCAATGATTTCTGCCCATTCATTAATGTATCATTTTCATCTTTCTTCCAATAATCATCCGCATTTTGTATCATCAGCACTCTGTAACCTGTCCCTGTATTTTCTCTTTGTTCTTTAAATGTGACATTTCCAATTCAGATACTGAAGAGGAAATCTCCCTGACACTGATTCTGACAGAACTGGTACAGACCGGGAAGTAACGCAGGATTTTTGTACAGCAATAAATCTACATTCCTTCCAGCCTTGAGCACGGAGTTAAGTTTTGAAGTGTTTGAAGTCTTGCTACAGTAATTCAGGATTTTGTTGAGACTGCTTTTGGAACAGTGTGTGCAGTTTGGATCCCCGCATTTTAGACAGAATAAAAACAAAATCTGAGGATATTGGAATCTGAATCAAAAACAGAAAATGCTGGAAAATCTCAACATCTTTAATGAGAAAGAATAGATAGCATTGAGAAGCTGAGACATTATTTTTCCTGATCCGGGAATCTAAAACACGGGGACACAATCTCAGGATGAGGTGCTGATGATTTAGGGCGGCAATGAGGAGAAATTTCTTCATTCAAAGACTCGTCAATTTTCAGAATTCCCTACTCCAGAGGGTTCTGATGCTCCATCATTGAACACATTTCAGTTTGGGTCAGACAGATTTATGATCCATCCAGGAATAAATGGAAACAGGGATGTAGAATTGGAACAAATGCTCAGCCACAATTTCACATTTCAATTTTTTTAAAGTTTAATATTATAATGGAAGTATTTATACATATAATATTCCATGCAATATAGTTAATGACGATTGACTTCAAACAATGTTGGTAACACCAGATAACAGTACAACCGGGAACAATTGATAAATATTTTTTATTGGCACCCACGGACTCATTGCCAACCCGTAACTGTTCACACGTGAATGCTGATGGTGAGAAAATAGTAAAACCCCGTCCCTGGGTGGTCTCGAACCACCAACCTTTCAGTTAACAGCCGAACGTGCTGACCAATTGCGCCACAGAGACTGAGACTGGAATCAGCAAGGAGGAAATATAACAACATCTGGCAGGGTGGAAATTGCGATGGGTATTTGGTCTGGTGCAGTTTGCCTGAATTGATCTTTGAAGACAGTGCGAGACAAAGTGCGGTGTCAATTAGCGCAGAAAACCAGCAAGGAGATCCTGCCGAAACCCGGGATTGAACCAGGGACCTTTAGATCTTCAGTGTAACGCTCTGCCAACTGAGCTATTTCGGCAGCTGGGTAGGATAGAAGCCAGGAAAAAACAAAAGGGGGAAACAGAGAATCACAGAATGAGCACATCACAGAATGAGATGATTACAATGTTACTTGCAGGACTCACATGTGTTGTGGGTGAGAGGGAACCAGAGGACGGATTGTACAGATATTTCATATATTACCATTGAGATGTTTTTGCGAGGTAAAATCTGTTTAAAAATTGGTCAAACTTCACTGCTCACAGAATCATGAAGCTTTCCCCAGTGAGGCTTGAATTCACAACCTCGGCATAGCCCGCTGCCTGTACTGCTGTATAAGCACCGCGCACTAACCGATTGCGCCACTGGAGCCTGTATTTTACTTATTTATGTCAGATTATTAAAGGCTCCCCCAGCGTTACCCCCGTTAATAACCGTTATCCGAGGCCACATTTCAGACCGGGAAACAAACCCATCAATGATTCTCTTTCCCCCGGCTCCACAGTGAGTGAGACAGGGAGAAGCAGCAGGATTATATCCCGCAGTCTCCAATCGCCAGCAGAAAGCGGCGACTGCAGCTTCAATCAGCGGGTTACTGCCCATCCCTGGGACACAAGCTCCACCCCCGTTCAAACCTCCCCATACACCCAACACAAGCTCAGCAAAACGCAGATAGATTATATCCGGCTCACTGAACCTTTGAGTAACATTTACACAACCCCCGAGTGATTCACAAATAAAATTCACACCAATTTTCCAAAACGTTTCAGTGATAAATTCCTCCATTTGTTTGAAAAGCTGAGAGTTTTGAATCTGGAAATGAGCACCATTGGATTTGTGTTATCCAGTGACTTGTTTCCCACGGTTAGTCTCAGGTTTGTAATTCCATTTGTGTTGTATGTGGAAGAGAGAGTGTCCGGGATGCACAGGTCCTTCATTATGTCAGCATTGATGATCTGTTTCAATTGTCACTCAGGAAAGGAAGATACTTTGCGCTCATCAAATGATGAAAAAAAACCTAAGTTTCTCTCATATTGAAAGTAAATCTGTTCGAATCAGCTGAATGAGGTTCACAAGTTTACTTCAGTGCTAAAAATGTCACGTGTGCAACAGTTCAACAACAAACTCAGAAAGAAAAGGCCAGTGAGAGGCTGCAAAGTGCTGATGATAAAAATGGTCATTCAGGGTAAAATCTGGTTAAAAAAAACAGGTTTAACCATTTATACTTGCGCTGAGTTATGAAACTTTTACCTCATGGTGCAATGCAAATCATTTGGAAATATTCCTTTTCAGTTTCAAACCGTCAGGAGCAAAAGTGATAACTTTAGTGGAGTGTCTGTTGTATGTTGTCATTACTTCAGCCAAACCACTGGTGTTGAACAAGAAGGTGCCATTTTGCAGGAGAATCTTGTCTGTGGCGAAAGAGGCCTGGCATGAAACTTCAAATAACAAAAGGAGCTTGGGTAAAGCTAATTGCAAAGCAAGCTGTAGTTCCATTTGAGTTGTATGTGGAACGAGAGTGTCCGGGATGCACTCATGAACTCATTGCTCAGATCAAAACCCTGAAGTGAATATCAGTCATTTTCTTTTTGAACACATAAATCTTAGTCCCGCCTCATATGTTGTCCTTTTAGAAATGGAGATCCTGAACAAATTCAGCAGGATTTTTTCTTGTCATTTCTGGCAGGAGATGGGGAAGAAGAGGTGATTATTCACCGTGTAACTGGTACCGGCACTTCATGGCAGCTCATTGTGTTCCTGAGTGGATGTGATTTGTGTTTGTTACACAGTTCATGATTATCTGATCCAGTGAAGGAGCGGGCTGAAGGCACCTATAGCCTTTCCCAGTTCCGCAGTTTTTAATAAATTTCAGGAAAATATATCAGTAAATAACATGAGTGTGATACATTTTAACGTGGTGGCCAAACACTCTAAAGTGCAGTGTTAAAATTCTGCAGCAGTGGTGTTCAAAACATATCGCTGCCAAAATGCATTTGAATTCTTGTGCTTCCAGCTGAAGTCCAACAACTCAGATTGAATACAGAAGCGTTTGTGGTGTTGTTTCGCGCAGAAATAAAGAGAAGTGACAGTGCAAGTGTGAACAGTTGTTGTTGTGAAGGAGCTTCTGTGGAAGGGCTGAAGTTGCCACGGTAGAGAGCACACACGAAAACACAGGCGGAATGAGCAAAAGGATCACAAACATTGAGTCTGTATTCCCGGCCAAGGGGTTAAATTGACGGATTGGGATTTTCTAACTGAAGTACAAATCCTGGCATGTATGCTTCCCATCCCTCTTCATTGCGACTGCGTTTTTAGTGAAATTTATTTGAAATGAAACAATGAATATACAGATAATCAACTCTCTCTCTTCAGTTTCCCTGAGGGTCTGGTGATCAGGATTCAACACAGTGATTCGGGGTATGATTCCCATTCACGGAGTGAATAAATTTTTGTTAAATTCTTCACTTAATGAAAACATGCCTCACACCTTCTGTGAAGGGAGAAACAAGGTTAATCTTCAGTTGGATGAATTTGTAAGAGAGCTGGAAATGTCAGAGATGTAAAACTCTGAAGAAGAATCTCATGAAACGTATATCAAATAATGCCACTTTCAAGTTGCATCTTCCAGCTTCCTGCTCTCCACCTCAGATATGTCCTCATCCACCAAGTATCTCCGACCCGAAAACCCAGCATGGTCCACACAATTAATAATGATACACTTACTCCAGACTACACACAACAATTGGAATTTTGCTGAGTAGCAGCAGTGTAAATTTGCAATAATTCTGCTTCTGCATTCTCGATGGATAAACATCTGAATTTCTTTTACTTCAGATCATTAATATTTTGTGATTCAATATTCCACTTTTTATGGAACTAGTTGGACATATACATTGGCATTGGGTAATATTGTTCAACATGAATGCAAAGCATTTTCATTAAACATGTACTTTGCAAGAAAATATGTATCATCTTGTTTGTTCAGCGACTGTAATTAATGTCAGTCAGCACATTATTTAATTGCTCCTCAGGGGACATCTCTTACTTCATAAATAGGTAATATTTACAGTGTGTGTAGCAATTGTTACGTGAACATCATCACCAGTTCAGAGAGCGATTTTTGATCTCAAAGAAGTCCCGCTATGTTCTGGATTATTCCACTTGAACATCGTATTCTTTGGGTATTTTACGACATCCAAATAATTTATTACCCGCTCCTCGCTGCAGTTGGTGTCACTGGTGAGTAATACTTCACTGCATTATCACCCAATCCATGAAATACAATTACTGATGGCATTCTGTGGAACATTCGTAGCCTGTATCTGGCAATGCACTGAAAACATTACAGCTAATATTTGATCTAAAGAAGACTCATTGATCACAAATACTTTAAAGCAGCCAGCGTGTATGGCCCCAATAGTTTTAACTCTGTTTAATTAAATGCGGAGATAATCACAGAAAATGTATTCAACCTTCAGCTCCCCTTCATGGGAACAGGCGGACGGCTTTCTGAACTGAATTACAGGAAAAATCAGGAAAATATATGGGAAGCGGCTTTTGGAAGCTGTTGCATGTGTTTAATGTTGCTGTTCTGTGAAAATTTGCGCTGGCAAATAGATCACAAATAAACTCTGAAATATGGAATAATGTCCAATACACTTCACCTTTTCCTGCTCTGCCTTTTTATTATGGAGCAGATCACAAGATATAACTGGAACTGAAATAATATTTCAGTAAAATGATTATTTAATGCTTATTGCTGAAAAAAGAGACAAATTACTTTTTTTTAAAGACTTAAAAATTAAAAGTGAACTTGAAAGAAATTACTAACTCTGATGCGAGAACGCTTCAGGATGTATAAGAAGATAGAGTTGATTGGTTGGTAAGTGGATTCTGATAGATGGAGCAAATATTCCACAGAAATCTGACAGATGTGCTGCTCCTGTTCTCAATCTGAAATATGAGTTAATTGTCTCTCTCTTCCTTACAGTCAACTTATTGACGATTCTTATCCTGTCTCGAGGAAGGTGCGGCCTTTCCAAATGTGTCACACGTTACCTTATTTGCATGTCAGCAGCCGATCTCCTGGTCGTTATCATCGATCTCATATTGCGGCAAATTCCTATCTGTTTTCGCTATCAATTTCTGTTCATAGCTCACATTAGAGTGTGTAATATCCACGCCGTCCTGCTTTACGCAGTCACTGACTGTTCTGTCTGGTTCACTGTCGCTTTCACCTTTGACCGATTCGTGGCCATTGCTGGTCAGAAACTGAAAATAAAATACTGCACCAAGAAAACTGCAACTGTAGTTCTCGGTACAGTGAGTGTGGTGTTCAGTATAAAGAACAGTTTTTGGTATTTCATGTGTGGGAATACATATTATTTCAGTAATAGTCCTTGGTTTTGTTTTGTACATTTCACTGTTTCCGAATCACAAGCCTGGGCAACAGTTGAAATTCTGCATTATATTTTAACCCCGTTTATTCCTTTCGTGTTGATTCTGCTGCTCAATGTTATAATTGTGAAACACATTCTAGTTTCGAGCAAAGTCCGCAGGAGACTTCAGACCCACAAAAGTGGGGAGAGTCAAAGTGACCCAGAGATAGAAAAAAGAAGGAAATCCATTATCTTACTGTTTGCAATATCGGGAAATTTTGTTTTGTTATGGTCAGTGTTCCTTGTCTATTCTTTTTATAGCCGATTGGAACACCTCAGGTTAACCAGTGCAGCATTGCCATTATTTGTGCAGGAACTGGGATTTATGATGCAACTCCTTAGCTGTTGTACAAACACATGTATTTATGCCGTGACCCAGACACAATTCAGAGAGGATCTGAAGAATGTGGTGAAACTTCCATTCACTGGAATTGTGCAATTCATTAAAAAGTGAATTGGTAATCATTCATCAAACTTGTTTTTCGTATGTTCTAAGGAAAAAAAACTCACAGTGAGACACACACCCTGAGTCACTCTTTCTTCATAATCCAGACTAAGCAATGGATACGAATTATAAAATTGAAAAGCAAAGTTCAAACTTTCCCTCTCTGTCTCTCTCTCTTTCCCTCTCTGTCCCTCTCTGTCCCTTTCTTTCCCTCTCTGTCTCTTTCTTTCCCTCTCTGTCCCTTCCTTTCCCTCTCTGTCCCTTTCTTTCCCTCTCTGTCCCTTTCTTTCCCTCTCTGTCTCTCTCTTTCCCTCTCTGTCTCTCTCTTTCCCTCTCTGTCTCTCTCTTTCCCTCTCTGTCTCTCTCTTTCCCTCTCTGTCTCTCTCTTTCCCTCTCTGTCCCTTTCTTTCCCTCTCTGTCCCTTCCTTTCCCTCTCTGTCTCTCTCTTTCCCTCTCTGTCTCTCTCTTTCCCTCTCTGTCCCTTCCTTTCCCTCTCTGTCTCTCTCTTTCCCTCTCTGTCCCTTCCTTTCCCTCTCTGTCTCTCTCTTTCCCTCTCTGTCCCTTTCTTTCCCTCTCTGTCTCTCTCTTTCCCTCTCATTCCCTCTCTTTCCCTCTCTGTCTCTCTCTTTCCTTCCTTTCCCTCTCATTCCCTCTCTGTCCCTTCCTTTCCCTCTCTGTCTCTCTCTTTCCCTCTCTGTCTCTCTCTTTCCTTCTCTGTCCCTTTCTTTCCCTCTCTGTCCCTTTCTTTCCCTCTCTGTCCCTTTCTTTCCCTCTCTGTCCCTCCTTCCCTCTCTGTCCCTTCCTTTCCCTCTCTGTCCCTTTCCTTTCCCTCTCTGTCCCTTCCTTTCCCTCTCTGTCCCTTTCTTTCCCTCTCTGTCCTCTCTTTCCCTCTCTGTCCCTTCTTTCCCTGTCTCTCTCTTTCCCTCTCTGTCCCTTCCTTTCCCTCTCTGTCCTCCTTTCCCTCTCTCTTTTCCCTCTCTGCCCCTTTCTTTCCCTCTCTGCCCCTTTCTTTCCCTCTCTGTCCCTCTCTTTCCCTCTCTGTCCCTTTCTTTCCCTCTCTGTCTCTCTCTTTCCCTCTCTGTCCCTTTCTTTCCCTCTCTGTCCCTCTCTTTCCCTCTCTGTCTCTCTCTTTCCCTCTCTGTCTCTCTCTTTCCCTCTCTGTCTCTTTCTTTCCCTCTCTGTCTCTTTCTTTCCCTCTCTGTCTCTTTCTTTCCCTCTCTCTCTCCCTTTCTTTCCCTCTCTGTCCCTTTCTTTCCCTCTCTGTCCCTTTCTTTCCCTCTCTGTCCCTTTCTTCCCTCTCTGTCCCTTTCTTTCCCTCTCTGTCCCTCTCTTTCCCTCTCTGTCTCTCTCTTTCCCTCTCTGTCTCTCTCTTTCCCTCTCTGCCTCTTTCTTTCTTTCTTCTTTCCCTCTCTGTCTTTCTTTCCTTTCCCTCTCTGTTTCTCTCTGTCCCTTTCTTTCCCTCTCTGTCCCTTCCTTTCCCTCTCTTTCCCTCTCTGTCCTCTCTTTCCCTTCTTCTCTCTCTTCCCTTCCTTTCCCTCTCATTCCCTCTCTGTCCCTTCCTTTCCCTCTCTGTTCCTTCCACAAGATCCTGCGCCCTCCCTGCAACCCTGACTTGCACCCGCTTCCGCTAACTCCCTCTCTAACTCCGTACCCCGTTCACACCCTCTCCAGATTCGAAAACCCCCAAATGTCTCACTGACTCACACCCCCCCCCAGCCTTGCTGCATCCCTCTGCCCCCCATTCCTGCTCCCTCTCCACACAGACACAGGGATTTTTATTAATATTTTTCTCTCTGGTTATAGCTCTTGTCCGAGGATTGAAACGCGTTCGTCTCGCAAATATCTAAGGGAGCAAAGATTTCTGCCCATTCATTAATACATCGTTTTCATCTTTCTTCAAATAATCATCCGCATTTTGTAACATCAGCGTTTTGTAACCTGTCCCTGTCTTTTTCTTTGTTCTTTAAATGTGACATTTCCAATTCAGATACTAAAGAGGAAATCTCCCTGACACTGATTCTGACAGAACTGGTACAGACCGGGAAGTAACACAGGATTGTTGTACAGCAATAAATCTACATTCCCTGACCGGGAATAGAACCCGGGCCGCGGCGGTGAGAGCGCCGAATCCTAACCACTAGACCACCAGGGAAGCTGATGTGTTTTTTATAAGACATTAATTTATCCTTGAACCACCTGCCTTTAGTTTTGTGTCTGTCTTTTTATTGACCAAATACAAGTTTATCTTTCAAATTATCATGTTTATTTCACACAGAAGTGACTGCTTCAGCCAATGAAAGCAGCGATTGCTGTTAGCTGGAACATGATTTTTTTAAGTTTAATGTTATAATGGAAGTATGTGTATAATGTTATATGTAATATGTTTGAAGTCAATCGTCATTAAATGATTTTCGTAACTCCAGATAACAGCACAACCGGGAACAATTGACAGCTTTTTATTTATTGAGCCCACGGTCCCATTACCAAAAGGCAACTGTTTGCCTGTGAATGCTGATGGTGAGAAAATAATAAAATCCCGTCCCTGGGTGGTCTCGAACCACCAACCTTTCGGTTAACAGCCGAACGCGCTGACCAATTGCGCCACAGAGACTGAGACAGCAGCAGTTAAATATATTCTAAACCAGTTTGTGACCAATGATCAAATTCTATTTCTGAAAACCTGTTCCAGAACTGCAGCATGACCGCACTGTTTACAATTCTATACAAGTCCCTTTAGTTCCTTTGATCCGGCAGCGCTGCTGTAGTGTGTTGGTTATTCCCTTTCTCTTATGAACGCGCATCTCTGACATCTCCTGCAGTCACACAACCCTGTGAGATGTCTGCACTGATCTTATTGTGGCATCATGAGCGTTCCACATGCAACATGATTTGCATCTATAAATTCTCATCTTGAACATTTCAACTGAAACATTTCAACAGAGCCTCGAGTAGAACGGTTCAGATCCCCATCCCCTTTAATGTGAACAAGTTGATAAAAGAGGACGAGATTTACACTTTAAGTGTGGGATATGTCGAGGGTAAGGGTGGGAGCCGTGGGTAAGAGTTGATAAATTTGTAGGAGAGAGATACTTGAGCCTATTTTTATTATGGGTGTGAAATATTCAAGCTCATAAAATCCGGCCGTTACAGGAAAATCTAGTAGATTGGCACTGAGTCTCGATTCCCTCGTCTATCTGAGTGGCTTTTCCTGTTTCTTAGTGATGAAAAAATATTTAAAAATATTCTTCTGTGAAAAGTGCATCATTTCCCCTCCTTCACTTACAGTATCACTTTTATGTGCCTGTTTGAGCACACACCACTATCAGATATTTCAGATGGTGATTAACCATATTAGTCTGCATCTATAAACACATTAAATTCTGTTGGAGACTGAACGAGATGCGAATAAATGCTCGGTGTCAAAATTGAACATTCCTGTCAGTGCATCTTATTTCACAGAAAGTATTTCAGGGTGAAGTCAGAGCAATGATAACATGCCTTTAACACTGAGGTTCAGATAATGTTGAGCAACAAACTGAAATCAAACTATTTCTCCTTACCCGACATGAGAAAGTTTAATGAATGTCTCTGCCCGGTTTCGAACCAGGGACCTTTCGCATGTGAGGCGAATGTGATAACCACTACACTATAGAAACAACCTGTAAAACAGTGGAGCAAATCTGCCTGTCTGCAATGTTCAACTCCGCTGTGTTGCTGCAGGTTCCGATGGTTAGACTGAGAGCCCATGTCACTGAATTCAGGAAGATAACCGTTACTTTCAATCTGATTGTCCGAATTATCCCGAACATCAAAATTGAAACGAGTTCGTCTCTCAAATATCTAAGGGAGCAATGATTTCTGCCCAGTCATTAATACATTGTTTTCATCTTTCTTCCAATAATCATCCGCATTTTGTATCATCAGAGTTTTGTAACCTGTCCCTGTCTTTTTCTTTGTTCTTTAAATGTGACATTTCCAATTCAGATCCTAAAGAGGAAATCTCCCTGACACTGATTCTGACAGAACTGGTACAGACCGGGAAGTAACACAGGATTGTTGTTCAGCAATAAATCTACATTCCCTGACCGGGAATCGAACCCGGGCCGCGGTGGTGAAAGCGCCGAATCCTAACCACTAGACCACCAGGGAAGCTAATCGGCATTTTATAAAACATTAATTTATCCTTGAACCACTTGCCTTTTGCTTTGTGCCTGTCTTTGTATTCACTAAATAAAAGTTTATCTTTCAAATTGTCATGTTTATTTCACACAGAAGTGACTGCTTCAGCCAATGAAAGCAGAGATTCCTGTTAGCTGGAACATGATTTTTTTAAGTTTATTGTTATAATGGAAGTATGTGTATAATGTTATATGTAATATGTTTGAAGTCAATCGTCATTAAATAATATTGGTAACACCAGATAACAGCACAGCCGGGAACAATTGTCAGCTTTTTTTTATTGGCACCCACGGTCCCATTACCAAGAGACAACTGTTTGTCTGTGAATGCTGATAGCGAGAAAATAGTAAAACTCTGTCCCTGGGTGGTCTTGAACCACCAACCTTTCAGATAATAGCCGAACGCGCTGGCCACTTGCGCCACAGAGACTGAAACAGCAATAACTAAACATATTCTAAATCATTTTGTGACAAATGATCAAATTCTATTTCTGAAAACCTGTTCCAGAGGCTACAAAGTGCTGATGACAATGATGGTCATTCAAGATAAAATCTGGTAAAAAAAAAACTGATTTAACCTTTCATACTTCCACCGAGTTATGGAACTTTTACCTCATGGTGCAAAGCAAATCATTTGGAAATATTCCTTTCCAGTTTCAAACCGTCAGAAGCAAAAGTGATAACTTTAGTGGAGTGTCTGGTGTATATTGTCATTACTTTAGCCAAACCACTGGTGTTGAACAAGAAGGTGCCATTTTTCAGGAGAGTCTTGTATGTGATGAAAGAGGCCTGGTGTGAAACTTCAAATAACAAAAGGAGCTTGGGTAAAGCTAATCGCAAAGCAAGCTGTAACTACCGGTCAGGAAATGAACTTATTGCTCAGATCAAAACCCCGAAGTGAATATCAGTCATTTCCTTTTTGAAGACATAAATCTTAGTCCCGCCTCGTATGTTGTCCTTTTAGAAATGGAGATCCTGAACAAATTCAGCAGATTTTTTCTTGTCATTTCTGGCAGGAGATGGGGAAAAAGAGGTGATTATTCACCGTGTAACTGGTACCGGCACTTCATGGCAGCTCATTGTGTTCCTGAGTGGATGTGATTTGTGTTTGTTACACAGTTCATGATTATCTGATCAAGTGAAGGAGCAGCCTCAAGGCACCTATGGCCTTTCCCAGTTCCGCAGTTTTTAATAAATTTCAGGAAAATATTTCAGTAAATAACATGAGTGTGATATATTTTAACATGGTGGCCAAACACTCTAAAGTGCAGTGTTAAGATTCTGCAGAAGTGGTGTTCAAAACAATTGGCTGCCAAAATGCATTTGAATTCTTGTGCTTCCAGCTGAAGTCCAACAACTCAGATTGAATACAGGAGCGTTTGCGGAGTTGTTCCTCGCAGAAATAAAGAGTAGTGACAGTGCAAGTGTGAACAGTTGTTGGTGTGAAGGAGCTTCTGTGGAAGGGCTGAAGTTGTCACGGTAGAGAGCACACACGAAAACACAGGCGGAATGAGCAAAAGGATCACAAACATTGAGTGTGTATTCCCGGCCAAGGGATTAAGTTGATAGATTGGAATTTTCTAACTGAAGTACAAATCCTGGTATGTATGCTTCCCATAATTCTTCATTGCGACTGCGTTTTTAGTGAAATTTATTCGAAATGAAACAATGAATAAAGAGATAATCAACTCTCTCTCTTCAGCTTCCCTGAGGGTCTGGTGATCAGGATTCAACACAGTGATTCCGGGTATGATTCCCAGTCACGGAGTGAATAATTTTTTGTTAAATTCTTCACTTAATGAAAACGTGCCTCGCACCTTCTGTGGAGGGAGAAACAGGGTTATTCTTCAGTTGGATGAATTTGTAAGAGAGCTGGAAATGTCAGAGATGTAAAACTCTGAAGAAGAATCTCATGAAACGCATATCAAATAATACCACTTTCATGTTGCATCTTCCAGCTTCCTGCTCTCCACCTTAGATATGTCCACATCCATCAAGCATCTCCTACCCGAAAACCCAGCATTCTCCACACAATTAAAAAGATACACTTACTCCAAACTACACACAACAATTGCAATTTTGCTGAGTAGCAGCAGCGTAATATTTGCAATAATTCTGCTTCTGCATTCTCGATGGACAAACATCTGATAGACATTATTTCCACAAACTCCACTAAACTCACACTTATGAGCAGATTGAAATATTGAAACTGTAATATGATATTAATTAACAGGAATACTCGTTAGGAATTTATTTCACTTCAGATCATTAATATTTTGTGATTCAATATTCCACTTTTTATGGAACTATTTGGACATGTACGCTGGCATTGGGTAATATTGTTCAACATGAGTGCAAAGCATTTTCATTAAACATGTACTTTGCAAGAAAATATGTATCATCTTGTTTGTTCAGTGACTATGATTAATGTCAGTCAGCACATTGTTTAATTGTTCCTCTGGGGACATTTCTTACTTCATAAATAGGTAATATTAACAGTGTGTGTAGCATTGGTTACGTGAACATCATCACCAGTTCAGACAGAGATTTTTGATCTCAAAGACGTCCTGCTATGTTCTGGATTATTCCACTTGAACTTCGTATTCTTTGGGTATTTTACGACATCCAAATAATTTATTACCCGCTCCTCGCTGCAGTTGGTGTCTCTGGTGAGTAATATTTCACTGCATTATCACCCGATCCATGAAATACAATTACTGATGGCATTCTGTGTAAGATTCGTAGCCTGTATCTGGCAATGCACTGAAAACATTACAGGTAATATTTGATCTAAAGCAGACTCATTGATCACAAATACTTTAAACCAGCCAGCGTGTATGGCCCCAATTGTTTTAACTCTGTTTAATTAAATGCGGAGATAATCACAGAAAATGTGTTCAACCTTCAGCTCCCCTTCATGGGAACAGGCGGACGGCTTTCTGGACTGAATTACAGGATGAATCAGGAAAATATATGGGAAGCGGCTTTTGGAAGTTGTTGCATGTGTTTAATGTTGCTGTTCTGTGAAAATTTGCGCTGGCAGATAGATCACAAATAAACTCTGAAACATGGAATAATGTCCAATACACTTCACCTTTTCCTGCTCTGCTTTCTGATTATGGAGCCTATTACAAAATACAACTGGAACTGAAATAATATTTCAGTAAAATGATTATTTAATGATTATTGCTGAAAAAGAGACAAATTACTTTTTTTAAAGACTTAACATTAAAAGTGAACTTGAAAGAAATTACTAACTCCAACGCGAGAATGCTTCAGGATGTATGAGAAGATAGAGTTGATTGGTTGGTAAGTGAATTCTGATAGATGGAGCAAATATTCCACAGAAATCTGACAGATGCGCTGCTCCTGTTCTCAATCTGAAATATGAGTTAATTGTCTCTCTCTTCCTTACAGTGAACTTATTGACGATTCTTATCCTGTCTCGAGGAAGGTGCAGCCTTTCCAAATGTGTCACACGTTACCTTATCTGCATGTCAGCAGCCGATCTCCTGGTCGTTATCATCGATCTCATATTGCGGCAAATTCCTATCTGTTTTCGCTATCAATTTCTGTTCATAGCTCACATTAGAGTGTGTAATATCCACGCCGTCCTGCTTTACGCAGTCACTGACTGTTCTGTCTGGTTCACTGTCGTTTTCACCTTTGACCGATTCGTGGCCATTGCTGGTCAGAAACTGAAAATAAAATACTGCACCAAGAAAACTGCAACTGTGGTTCTCGGTACAGTGAGTGTGGTGTTCAGTATAAAGAACAGTTTTTGGTATTTCATGTGTGGGAAATACATATTATTTCAGTAATAGTCCTTGGTTTTGTTTTGTACATTACACTGTTACCAAATCACAAGCCTGGGCAATAGTTGAAATTCTGCATTATATTTTAACCCCGTTTATTCCTTTCGTGTTGATTCTGCTGCTCAATGTTATAATTGTGAAACACATTCTAGTTTCGAGCAAAGTCCGCAGGAAACTTCGGACCCACAAAAGTGGGGAGAGTCAAAGTGACCCAGAGATAGAAAAAAGAAGGAAATCCATTATCTTACTGTTTGCAATATCGGGAAATTTTGTTTTGTTATGGTCAGTGTTCCTTGTCTATTCTTTTTATAGCCGATTGAAACACCTCAGGTTAACCAGTGCAGCATTGCCAGAATTTGTGCGGGAACTGGGATTTATGATGCAACTCCTTAGCTGTTGTACAAACACATGTATTTATGCCGTGACCCAGACACAATTCAGAGAGGATCTGAAGAATGTGGTGAAACTTCCATTCACTGGAATTGTGCAATTCATTAAAAAGTGAATTGGTAATCATTCATCAAACTTGTTTTTCGTATGTTCTAAGGAAAAAAAACTCACAGTGAGACACACACCCTGAGTCACTCTTCTCTTCATAATCCAGACTAAGCAATGGATACGAATTATAAAATTGAAAAGCAAAGTTCAAACTTTCCCTCTCTGTCTCTCTGTCTTTCCCTCTCTGTCTCTCTGTCTTTCCCTCTCTGTCCGTTCCTTTCCCTCTCTGTCCCTTCCTTTCCCTCTCTGTCCCTTCCTTTCCCTCTCTGTCCCTTCCTTTCCCTCTCTGTCCCTTCCTTTCCCTCTCTGCCCCTTCCTTTCCCTCTCTGCCCCTTCCTTTCCCTCTCTGTCCCTTCCTTTCCCTCTCTGCCCCTTCCTTTCCCTCTCTGCCCCTTCCTTTCCCTCTCTGCCCCTTCCTTTCCCTCTCTGCCCCTTCCTTTCCCTCTCTGCCCCTTTCTTTCCCTCTCTGCCTCTCTCTTTCCCTCTCTGCCTCTCTCTTTCCCTCTCTGTCTCTCTCTTTCCCTCTCTGTCTCTTTCTTTCCCTCTCTGTCCCTTTCTTTCCTCTGTCTCTCTCTTTCCCTCTCTCTCTCTCTCTTTCCCTCTCTGTCCCTTTCTTTCCCTCTCTGTCCCTTTCTTTCCCTCTCTGTCTCTCTTTTTCCCTCTCTGTCTCTTTCTTTCCCTCTCTGTCCCTTTCTTTCCCTCTCTGTCTATCTCTTTCCCTCTCTGTCTCTCTCTTTCCCTCTCTGCCTCTTTCTTTCTTTCTTGTTTCCCTCTCTGTCGTTCTTTCCTTTCCCTCTCTGTTTCTCTCTGTCCCTTTCTTTCCCTCTCTGTCCCTTTCTTTCCCTCTGTCTCTCTCTTTCCCTCTGTCTCTCTCTTTCCCTCTCTCTTTCTCTCTTTCCCTCTCTGTCCCTTCTTTCCCTCTCTGCCCTTTCTTTCCCTCTCTGTCTCTCTCTTTCCCTCTCTGTCTCTCTCTTTCCCTCTCTGTCTCTCTCTTTCCCTCTCTCTCTCTCTTTCTTTCCCTCTCTGTCCCTTTCTTTCCCTCTCTGTCCTTCTCTGTCTCTCTCTTTCCCTCTCTGCCTCTTTCTTTCTTTCTTCTTTCCCTCTCTGTCTTTCTTTCCTTTCCCTCTCTGTTTCTCTCTGTCCCTTTCTTTCCCTCTCTGTCCCTTTCTTTCCCTCTCTGTCCCTTTCTTTCCTTCTCTGTCCCTGTCTGTCCCTCTCTTTCCCTCTCTGTCCCTCTCTGTCTCTCTCTTTCCCTTCCTTTCCCTCTCATTCCCTCCCTGTCCCTTCCTTTCCCTCTCTGTCTCTCTCTTTCCCTCTCTGTCCCTTCCACAAGATCCTGCGCCCTCCCTGCAACCGACTTGCACCCGCTTCCGCTAACTCCCTCTCTAACTCCGTACCCCGTTCACACCCTCTCCAGGTTCGAATCCCCCCAAATGTCTCACTGACTCACACCCCCCCCGAGCCTTGCTGCATCCCTCTGCCCCCCATTCCTGCTCCCTCTCCACACAGACACAGGGATTTTTATTAATATTTTTCTCTCTGGTTATAGCTCTTGTCCGAGGATTCCTCACAGCAAAACTATTTGCTCTCTGCGTCGTCAAAAGTTTCCAAAAGAATTCTCCTTGGAAGAGAGAGAGAGAGAAAATAAAGTGAAATTTGATTAAACACAAAAAAGCTGATTGTAAACAATAAAATGCACAGCAAGATCCAAAGACTTGCTGAAATTCACAATCTCACTCGGGTGCGGTAAGGGAACGTTCATTTTCACATCCCTCCTTATTAAACCCTGACAAAATGGGAACAACGTTTCCAATGAAATCAACTTCCAGATGCCTCATGACTCTCCTGATATTTAATTTATTAAAACACATCAAAGAATTTTGGGGAGGGGCTTTAGTCCAGAGACAGGCCAATGAATTAACACAGGATCCCCCCAATGAAGTTCTCCGTTCTGTCAGTCACCTCTCCTCTGTTTCTCCCTCTGTCTCTTACACGTTCCCCCCAGATCTATACATGTCTCCCTGCCTCTCTCTCTCTCTCTCTCTTTTCCTCTCTGTCTTGCTGTCTAATATTATGAAGTTGCATATATAAACATCAGTGTGGTGTTTTACAAATATAAATATTGAAAAGTTGCTTCAAAAAATACCCAAAATAACTCATCTGGCATTGAGTCTTTAGAAAGCCTGTGTCTTTGTGCTTGGGATTTTAAACTGCAAAAAACAACTTTATAACATTTGTGTCCTTGGCAGCAGCCAGAATCCCAGCAGGCTTTGAATTGGATCAATGATTTTAAAACAAGCTCTCAATCACACATACACAATCAATACACAGTTTCATTTTACAGATATTTCATTTACTCTTTGCCACCCACCAAAGCGTTAACCTGTTTGTGACGAATTATATTTTAACCCCAGAGTTTTAAACTGCAGCCCTCCCCCTCACACCCCACAATCTAACCAGAACTGGTTCATCCGAGATCCAGGGGGGAAGGATATAAAATCTGGATACACCCCCCAACATCAGTCCCCAGGAAGAGCAAAACTCCCTCTTTAACCTGGGAAGAAGCTGTGTCCATCCCTCTGGGAGAGACTTTTTTTAAAATCACCCTCCCAGCAGGGATTTATTTTTGTGAATCAGGAATCCCAGAACGGTGTGACTGAGGCTTTTCTCCAGAAACTGGGAGCTGGACACTGACTCCACATGAGAGACTCCCCCCAGATCCTGTGTCTCTTCCCACCCCCTCACTGCAACTCCCCCACAAATCTCACTTTTGTTGTCTTGTGCTGTTTACCCCTCACCACCGCCCCCCTTTCTCTGTCTTTGTCTCTTTCTGTCTCCCCGTCTCTCCCTCCCTGTCTTTCTCTTTCTCCTTGCCTCTATCTCTCTCTCTCCCTCTCCCTGTCTTTCTCTGTCTCCCTGTCTTGCTCTGTCTTTTTTTACTCTCTGTCTCCCTGTCTTTTAAATTAAAGAGCTGTTGTTCCTGATAGAGATAGAGTGTCAGATCCTGCTTTATTTTACCAATTCCTCCCACACTCCAAAGATGTGCAGCTTCGGCAGACTGGGCCGTATTAAATTGACCTCAGCGTCAGGGGGAATCAGCAGGTTAAAAGTGCACGATTACAGGAATAAGGCCTGGGTGGGAATGTGATCAGTACAGACTAGATAGGCTGAATGGCCTCCTTCTGCACTGTGGGGATTCTATGTCTAAAACCAGTAGCTTCCTACTATCTCAAACACACTTACTTAAGCTAACGAGGGGAGTATTATCCTTTTGGAGGTTCCAACATCACAGAGAAGGAAATATTATCTCAGCGTAGTAATAATATTTATAATTCCTCACTCACACCACCCCGCCCCCCCTTAGTCAATGAATAGTTCAAGTTACAATGAAGGTAATTCTGCACAGCAAGATCCCACTGGCAGTCCAACAATGCAGAAGGACACCCCACCCAGATTCTCTGTCTCTTTTTCCCCCTTCCCTTCCTGACACCCCTCCCCCCCACCCCCTCTGTTTAGCTCTCCCTCCATTTCTCTAACTCTCTCTGCCTCCTCCGCACCTCCCCAGCCCTTCTCCCCCTCCCCAGCCCTTCTCCCCCTCGGTCTTTCCTGTTTAACGTTCCACTCAGGGTCACAGTGCGAGGAATAGGGAGCCAGACTCACCTGTGTACACAGCAAGATCCCACACACAAATCCTGGTGAGGGCTGGATTGAATAAATGGGTGAGGGCTGCAGGACTGTGTGTGGGGAATGGGATCCACACCTCCCTCTCCCTCTCTTCCCCCAAATTAAATTGACAACAATTCACACTGGGGTTTTCCTTCACATTTTATTGAGAGATGAAATATAGATGGGAATGTGTGGGGAGAGAGAGAGGGGAGGGGGTGCAGGGATCGGTAAGAACACTGGAGAGACAGAGACAGGGAAAAGATAATGAAGGGGCTCGATAGGGTAGAGGTAGAAAGATGAGTTGTGTTTGCAGAAATCTTTGCAGTATTAGGGTGGGACAGTACAAAATACACTTTCTTCTCCCATCGACTGTATCGGCCTTTGATGAAGCAGAAGCTTTGCTGTTGAAAATTACCTGACACTCTGACAGAAAACAGAGAGAAAAGAATCTGGAGTCACACAGCACAGAAACAGACCCTTCAGCCCACCAGCTCAATGCTGGCCCATCAAACCCCAATCTATACTCCTCCCATTCCCCAGCACTTGCTCCATAGCTTACGATGCCTTAAAGTGCTTGAATTTATCCAACCCCCTTTCAAGCTTTTCCCTTGAACCCACTTTGCGATCCCTGAGCCAGATCTTGTTTAAAAATTACAAAAAAGTGTGGTCGCTGTTGCCGTGCGGGACAAAGGCCGCAGGCTCAGAGTGTGCAGAGCAAGAGCCCACAGCAGCATCAATGTGAAGCTGAATCAGATGGGACACTGTCCTTCTACACACCCTTCCCCTCTCGCCTGCTGTGAGCCTCCATTCACTACCCAGTGTGTGTCTGTGTCTGCATCATCCAAACTCTGCAGAAAGGGTGAAACTCCCTCTTCAATCTAAACCAAATCCTTTTTAAATCCCTGCAGTGCACAGCAAGATCCCACAATGTGCAGTCAGCTGTGTTGGTGTTTTATTTTTAATTTGGGAAATGTTTACAGGGAGAGAGTGAGGCTGAGAGAGTGAAATCCATCCCCCCCCAAAGACCCTCAGACTCTCAAATCCTACCCCGCCAAGCCATTGAAAGCCGTAGAATTAACCCGGAGACCCTGTCCCTCACTGAAGCCCCCTCCCTCTAACAGTCTGTGTCTCTCCCCCATCATCTAACCCACACCTACCGCTGTTTCCATCCCTCCCTCTCTCCCTGCTTCTCTCTCTCTGTCTCCATCTGTTTCTGCTACAGAAGAGACAGAGAGAGATAGAAAGGCAGAGAAACAGACACAGAGAGCAACAAGGAGAGAGAGAGAGAGAAAGACAGAGAGAGGAACAGACAGGGAGGGAGAGAGAACAGAGAGAGACAGAGATGGAGAGAGATATTTGCGAACGAATTGTGTATGGTCACATTAATGAGTGTGCTGTAATTTGGTGATTTGTTTTATACAGAGAGGCAGAGAGAGAGGTGAAGACAGTCACATTCTCTCCCTGGCACCCCGGCAAGTTCAGAGACACAGAAGCTGCAGACACTCTCTCACACAGCTTTGGTAAGTTTCCCAATATCTCTCTCTCTCTCTCTCTATGTCTTTGTGTGTGTCTCCATTTCTATCTCTCCCAGTAACTTTATTGCAAGTTAATGTGAGCCTTACTTGAGACACTAATAATCTTTAAAACTTTAAGTACACTCTCTGATCCTTTATCTCTGTCTTTTTATCATGTCACTGTGTGTCTGTCTCTCTCTTCTTTGCAGTGTTAATGTAAGTCTTCTGTCAGGAATAAATAAATTTTAAAACTTTGAACTTTAAAACCTCTTTGTGTCTCTGTCTGAATCCAGACCCCAGGTCAGTGCCAGATTGAGAGGGGGTCAGTATTGAGCAGAATGGACAGACAGTTTGATATAAAGTTGGAAGAAACTCCAGGGAGTGTTTGTGAAGATGTTGGGGGTTGTGGAAAGGTCACACACAAGCTCAGCTTGTGTGTAACAAGCGGAGGGAAGGGGTTTCCAGTTCACATCTTGCTGCTGTTTGGGGCAATGGGAGTTCCCTTTGCATTTACAGGGAGCTCTGAAACCTCAGGGCTTTCTGCCTGCCTCTGTTTGAACAATTTCATATGTTTAAACACTCAGACCTCTGGCCTTTGTTGGGAACATCAGAATTCCAGAATACCTCACTGCCCACCACCCCACCCCTGCACACATCCTCCTCAAACCCCCCACCCTGTGTGTGTGTTGTCCCAAGTCTGGAGACTTCCCCACAGTCCCCTGAAAGTTTTTAAACTCCCTCTGAGAAACCACCCCCCCCCCTTTTAAAACAAAATCCCTGTTGTGCACAGCAAGATCCCACAAGGTGCAGTCAGCTGTGTTGAGTATTTTTTACTTTGGGAAATGTTTATACAGAGAGAGAGAGGCAGAGAGAGGCTGAGACAGTGAAATCAAACCCTCCCTGGGACACCCAGAATGAAAATTACACAGCACAAAATCCCAGGAATTCTGCTTCCCAGATTTTACTGAGAGATTGTCCAACTAAATATTAATTCCTGGGAGAAAGAGGGACACAGAGAATAAAAAAGAGAGGCAGATAGAGGAAGGAAATGGAGAGAAAAGCAGAGAGAAATAGACAGAATAGGGGAAAAGCTGTGGAGAGGATGGAATGAAAATCTGAAGATCTAAAAACTGAATTGTAAAGGCCTCTGTGAATTTTATTTAACAGTTAGGAACAGCGCTCTGTCTCCCATCCCCTGTTATTTTAGATTGAAAACAAACTTACAGACAGTTTCATCAATAATCTACTCTTTACCAAGGGTTAATGTGTTTCCCCCTGCCCCTCCTGAGACCTTCACACCCCCACCCCCACCTTCTCTCTGTTTAACTCTCCCTCCATTTCTCTCTCTCTGCCTCCTCCCTCTTCCCAACCGTCCTCATTCCCCTCAATCTTTCCTGTTGAAAGTTCCTGGTCACAGTGTGAGGAATAGGGAGCCAGGCCCACCTGTGTACACAGCAAGATCCCACACACACAGCCTGGTGAGGGGCAGATTACATAAATGTTGTGGGTGAGGACTGCAGGAGAGTGTGTGGGGAATGGGATCCACACCTCCCTCTCCCTCTCTTCCCCCAAATTAAATCGACACCAATTCACACTGGGGTTTTCCTTCACATTTTATTGAGAGATGAAATATAGATGGGAATGTGTGGGGAGAGAGAGAGGGGAGGGGGTGCAGGGATTGGTAAGAACACTGGAGAGACAGAGACAGGGAAATTCTATAACAACCACCAATCCAAATAGAAATTCCTGGGAAAACAGAGAGAGGGAAAATAATCTGGATTCACACAGCACAGAAACAGGCCCTTCGGCCCACCAGCTCAATACTGGCCCATCAAACCCCAATCTATACTCCTCCCATTCCCCAGCACTTGCTCCATAGCCTACGATGCCTCGGCGATTAAAGTGCTTGAATTTAGCCAACCTCAAGCCTTTTCCTTGAACCCAATTTGCGATCGCTGGCCCAGATCTTGTTTAAAAATAAAAAGTGCAGTTGCTGTTACTGTACAGGGCAAAGGCCACAAGCCTTTGTGGCACAGCAAGATCCCACAGCAGTATTAATGTGAACCAAAATCAGGTGGGACACTGTCCCCCACCCTCTCGCCTGCTGTGAGCCTCCTTCCCCACTCCCTACCCTGTGTGTGTATGTCTGCATCATCCCAAATCTCCAGAAAGGCTGAACTCCCCCTTAAAACACAGCAAAACTCCTTTTTAAATCAAAATCCCTCTGGTGCACAGCAAGATCCCACAAGCTGCAGTCAGCTGTGTTGAGTGTTTTTTTACTTTGGGTAATGTTTATACAGAGAGAGAGTGAGGCAGAGAGGGGCTGTGACAGTGAAATCCCCACCACCCCTCCGGGACCCTCAGAATTAAACTGAAGCCCCTCTCCCTCTAACAGCCCCCTGCATCTAACCCACACCTCCAGCTGCTTCCATCCGTCCCTCTCTCCCTGTCTATGTCTCCATCTGCTTCTGCCAGAGAAGAGACAGGGAGAGAGAGAGAGACACGGAGAGAGAGAAAATGACAGAGAGAAACAGAGACAAGGAGAGAGAGATAAGGACAGAAAGAGAGAGACAGAGATAAATAGAGAGAGAGATTTGATACTTAATTGTGTCTGGTCACATTACTGAGTGTCCTGTAATTTGGCGATGTTTTTTATATACAGAGAGGCAGAGAGAGAAGACTTTGCGGACACTGGGCCAGATTTTGTTTAAAAATAAAAAGTGGGATCGCTGTCGCAATGCGGACAATGGCCACAGGCCCAGTGTGTGCACAGCAAGATCCCACTGCTGCAGCAGCAATGTGAACCTAAATCAGATGGAACAGTCTCCTTGTTCACACCGCACCCCCCCCACCTCTTGCCTGCTGTGAGCCCCCAGTCCCTACCCTGTGTGTGTGTGTGTCTGCATCATCCCAAATCTGCAGAAAGGCTGAAACTGCCTGTTAAAACACAGCCAAACACTCTTTAAAACAAAATCCCTGTGGTGCACAGCAAGATCCCAGAAGGTGCAGTCAGATGTGCTGAGTTTTTTTTAATTTGGGAAATGTTTATACAAAAAGAGAGAGAGAGAGTGAGACACAGAGAGGCTGAGACAGTGAAATCCCCCCCAACTCTCCTGGGATCCTCAGAATTAAACTGAAGCCCCCTCCCTCTAACAGTCTGTGTCTCTCCCTGCATCTAACCCACACCTCCAGCTGTTTCCATCCCCCTCTTTCCCCACCCCCCCCCAGTCTCTGTTTCCAACTGTTTCTGTGAGAAGAGAGAGAGAGACATAGAGAGAGAGAAAGAGAGAGAGAGAGAAACAAAGGAGAGAGAGATAAGGAGAGACAGAGAGAGACAAGGAGGGAGCGACACAGATAAAGAGAGAGAGATAGAAATTTGATAATTAATTGTGTCTGGTCACATTATTGAGTGTCATTTAATTTGGTGATTTATTTATACAAAAAGAGAGGCAGAGAGAGGAGCCTTTGCGATCCCTGAGTCATATTTTGTTTAAAAAAATAAAAAGTATTTTTATTTGTGCACACACTGGGCCGGCAAAAGCCGCAGGCCCAGTGTGTGCACAGCAAGATCCCACTGCAGCAGCAGCAATGTGAATCTAAATCAGATGGGACACTGTCCTCCCCCACACAGCCCCAACTCTCTTGCCTGCTGTGAGCCCCCAATCCTTACCCTACCCTGTGTGTGTGTGTGTGTGTCTGCATCATTGCCAAATCTGCAGAAAGGCTGAAACTGCCTGTTAAATAAAAGCCAAACACTCTGTAAAACAAAATCCCTGTGGTGCACAGCAAGATCCCACAAGGTGCAGGCAGCTGTGTTGAGTATTTTTCAAATTGGGAAATTTAACTTTAAAACCTCTCTCTGTCTCTGTGTCTCTGTCTGAATTCAGACCCCAGATCAGTGCCAGATTGAGAGGGGGGTCAGTATTGAGCAGAATGGTCAGACAGTTTGATACAAAGTTTGAAGAAACTGCAGGGAGTGTTTGTGAACATGTTGGGGGTTGTGGAAAGGTCAGTGTGTAACAAGCTGAGGGAAGGGGTTTCCAGTTCACATCTTGCTGCTGTTTAGGGCAATGGGAGTTCCCTTTGCATTTACAGGGAGCTCTGAAACCTCAGGGCTTTCTGCCTGCCTGTGTTGGAACAATTTCATATGTTTAAACACTCAGACCTCTGGCCCTTGTTGGGAATATCAGAATAACTCACTGCCCACCTCCCAGTACACACCCGCCCAAACCCCCACCCTGTGTGTGTGTTGTCCCAAGTCTGGAGACTTCCCTACAGTCCCCTGAAAGTTTTTAAACTCCCTCTGAGAAACTACCCCCCCGCCTTTTAAAACAAAATTCCTGTCGTGCACAGCAAGATCCCACAAGGTGCAGTCAGCTGTGTTCAATGTTTTTTACTTTGGGAAATGTTTCTACAGAAAGACAGAGAGAGTGAGGGAAAGAGAGGCTGAGACAGTGAAATCAATCCCCCCCCCCCCCCCGGGACACCCAGAATGAAAATTACACAGCACAAATTGCCAGAGAGACATTCTGGTGAATGATAGGGAAGAAAGCTAGTGAGAGACAGAGACATTATGGAGAGTGATAGACAGATAGGGGAGAATTCACGAAGGAGAGAGAGAGAGAGATGAATGGAAAGAAACAGGAAGGGAGAGAAAGCTGGAGATAGGTGAAAAGTACTGGAGAGAGAGAGACAGACAGAGAAAAACTCAGAGAGAAATGGACAGAATGGGGAAGAAAGCTGTGGAGGGGAAGACAAGTGTAAAGGCTGAACTTCAGAAAATTGAATTGTAATGTCCTGTGTGAAACTTATTGAACATTCGGGTAAATCACTCTCTCCCACCCTGTTATTCTGGATTTATATCAAACTTTTAGACAGCTTAATATTACAGATATTTAATTTACTCTTTGCCACCCACCAAAGTGTTAACGTGTTTGTGACTAATTACAAACCCCAGATATTTTAATCCCAGGGTTTTAAACTCCAGCACCCCCACACCCCACAATCTTACCAGAACTGGTTCATCCGAGGAAGCGACATTAAAATTAAACCTGGATCGGGATAATAAAGAGACAATAACTCACGTGTGGCCTATAGAACAGAACTCAGTCCATCCATCCTCCTCTGGAGAAAAGCCCCTTGTCCAAGGATTCCCAGTCCCATTGCAGTCTTCAAAATTCAATTCCCTGGGGAGAAGAGAAAATAATTAATTAAAATACCAGAACGTGTTTAAATTAAACAGCACAAGAGCCCAGGATTCCCCCTTCTCAGATCTTACTGAGAGATTGTTCAGCTCAATATTATTTAGTTGGGGAAGAGAGAGAATTTAATTAATTTAAATACTAGAAAATGTTTAAATTAAATAGCACAAGAGGCAGGATTCCCCTTTCTCAGACCTTATCGTGAGATTGTTCAGCTAAATATTAATTCCTTGGGGAGAAAGAATCTAATTCATTTAAATACTAGAAGATGTTAAAATTAAATAGCACAAGAGACAAGGATTCCCCCTTGTTAGATTTGACTGAGAGATTGTCCAACTAAATATTAATTCTTAATATTAAAGGTCTTTTTAAAAGACTTCTGGATGAATACATGGGATTTAATAGGATTGAAATTTATAGGTAGGCTTAGTAGGTAGAGATATGATCAGTGCAACTTGTGGGCTGAAGGGCCTGTTTGTGCTGTAGCTTTTCAATGATTCTATGTTTCTATAATTCTTAACTCCTTGGGAAGAGAGAGAGAATATAATTAATTTAAATAACAGAACATGTTTAAATTAAATAGCACAAGGACCCAGGATTGCCCCCTTCTCAGATCTTACTGAGAGATTGTTCAGCTAAATATTAGTTCCTGGGAGAGAGAGAATAAAAAAGAGAGGAAAATGGAGGGAAAGAGAGAGAGTTAGTAGAGAGAAATAGACAGAATGGGGGAAAAGCTGTGGAGAGGATGGAATGAAAATCTGAATGTCTGAAAGCTGAAGTTCAAAGGCCTCTGTGAATTTTATTTAACAATTAGGAACAGCGCCCTGTCTCCCATCCCCTGTTATTTTAGATTGAAAACAAACTTACAGACAGTTTCATCAATAATTTACACTTTGCCACCCACCAAAGGGTTAACGTGTTTATGGCTAATTACAAACCAGGATATTTTAACCCCAGGATTTTAAACTCCAGCACTGCCCCCCCCCCCACCTTCCCCAAATGTCCCACAATCTAACCAGAACTGGTTCATCCGAGGAAGCGAGATTAAAATTAAACCTGGATTGGAGAGCAACAAGGAGAAAGAGAAAGACAGAGAGAGGAACAGACTGGGAGGGAGAGAGAACAGAGACAGAGATAGAGAGAGATATTTGATAATGAATTGTGTACGGTCACATTACTGAGTGTGCTGTAATTTGGTGATTTGTTTTATACAGAGAGGCAGAGAGAGAGGTGAAGACAGTCACATTCTCTCCCTGGCACCCCGGCAAGTTCAGAGACACAGAAGCTGCGGACACTTTCACACACAGCTTTGGTAAGTTTCCCAATATCTCTCTCTCTCTCTCTCTATGTCTTTGTGTGTGTCTCCATTTCTATCTCTCCCAGTAACTTTATTGCAAGTTAATGTGATCCTTACTTGAGACACTAATAATCTTTAAAACTTTAAGTACACTCTCTGACCCTTTATCTCTGTCTTTTTATCATGTCACTGTGTGTCTGTCTCTCTCTCTTTGCAGTGTTAATGTAAGTCTTCTGTCAGGAATAAATAAATTTTAAAACTTTGAACTTTAAAACTATCTGTCTCTGTCTGAATCCAGACCCCAGGTCAGTGCCAGATTGAGAGGGGGGTCAGTATTGAGCAGAATGGACAGACACTTTGATATAAAGTTGGAAGAAACTCCAGGGAGTGTTTGTGAACATGTTGGGGGTTGTGGAAAGGTCAGTGTGTAACAAGCTGAGGGAAGGGGTTTCCAGTTCACATCTTGCTGCTGTTTGGGGCAATGGGAGTTCCCTTTGCATTTACAGGGAGCTCTACAGGCTTTCTGCCTGCCTCTGTTTGAACAATTTCATATGTTTAAACACTCAGATCTCTGGCCTTTGTTGGGAATATCAGAATTCCATAATAACTCACTGCCCACCTCCCCAGCACACATCCTCCCCAAACCCCCACCCTGTGTGTGTGTTGTCCCAAGTCTGGAGGCTTCCCCACAGTCCCCTGAAAGTTTTTAAACTCCCTCTGAGAAACCACCCCTCCCTTTTAAAACAAAATCCCTGTGGTGCACAGCAAGATCCCACAAGGTGCAGTCAGCTGTGTTCAATGTTTTTTACTTTGGGAAATGAGAGAGAGAAAGGCTGAGACAGTGAAATCAAACCCTCCCTGGGACACCCAGAATGAAAATTACACAGCACAAAATCCCAGTATTGCTGCTTCCCTGATTTTACTGAGAGATTGTCCAACTAAACATTAATTCCTGGGAGAAAGAGGGACACAGAGAATAAAAAAGAGAGACAGATAGAGGAAGGAAATGGAGAGAAAAGCAGAGAGAAATAGCCAGAATGGGGGAAAAGCTGTGGAGAGGATGGAATGAAAATCTGAAGATCTAAAAACTGAATTGTAAAGGCCTCTGTGAATTTTATTTAACAATTAGGAACAGCGCTCTGTCTCCCACCCCTGTTATTTTAGATTTAAAACAAACTTACAGACAGTTTCATCAATAATCTACTCTTTACCAAGGGTTAATGTGTTTCCCCCTGCCCCTCCTGAGACCCTCACACCCCCACCCCCACCTTCTCTCTGTTTAACTCTCCCTCCATTTCTCTCTCTCTGCCTCCTCCCTCTTCCCAACCGTCCTCCTTCCCCTCAATCTTTCCTGTTGAAAGTTCCTGGTCACAGTGTGAGGAATAGGGAGCCAGGCCCACCTGTGTACACAACAAGATCCCACACACACAGCCTGGTGAGGGGCAGGTTACATAAATGTTGTGGGTGAGGACTGCAGGAGAGTGTGTGGGGAATGGGATCCACACCTCCCTCTCCCTCTCTTCCCCCAAATTAAATTGACAACAATTCACACTGGGGTTTTCCTTCACATTTTATTGAGAGATGAAATATAGATGGGAATGTGTGGGGAGGGAGAGAGGGGACGGGGTGCAGGGATTGGTAAGAACACTGGAGAGACAGAGACAGGGAAAAGATAATGAAGTGGCTCGATAGAGTAGAGGTAGAAAGATGAGTTGTGTTTGCAGAAATCTTTGCAGTATTAGGGTGGGACAGTACAAAAATAAACTTTCTTCTCCCATCTACTGTATCGGCCTTTGATGAAGCAGAAGCTTTGCTGTTGAAAATTACCTGACACTCTGACAGAAAACAGAGAGAAAAGAATGTGGATTCACACAGCACAGAAACAGGCCCTTCGGCCCACCAGCTCAATGCTGGCCCATCAAACCCCAATCTATACTCCTCCCATTCCCCAGCACTTGCTGCATAGCTTACGATGCCTTAAAGTGCTTGAATTTATCCAACCCCCTTTCAAGCTTTCTCCTTGAACCCACTTTGCGATCCCTGAGCCAGATCTTGTTTAAAACTTAAAAAAAAGTGTGGTCGCTGTTGCCGTGCGGGACAAAGGCCGCAGGCTCAGAGTGTGCAGAGCAAGATCCCACAGCAGCATCAGTGTGAAGCTGAATCAGATGGGACACTGTCCTTCCACACACCCTTCCCCTCTCGCCTGCTGTGAGCCTCCATTCACTACCCAGTGTGTGTCTGTGTCTGCATCATCCAAACTCTGCAGAAAGGGTGAAACTCCTTCTTCAATCTAAACCAAATCCTTTTTAAATCCCTGTAGTGCACAGCAAGATCCCACAATGTGCAGTCAGCTGTGTTGGTGTTTTATTTTTAATTTGGGAAATGTTTACAGGGAGAGAGTGAGGCTGAGAGAGTGAAATCCATCTCCCCCCCAAGACCCTCAGACCCTCAAATCCTACCCCCCCAAGCCATTGAAAGCCGTAGAATTAACCCAGAGACCCTGTCCCTCACTGAAGCCCCCTCCCTCTAACAGTCTGTGTCTCTCCCCCATCATCTAACCCACACCTACAGCTGTTTCCATCCCTCCCTCTCTCCCTGCTTCTCTCTCTCTGTCTCCATCTGTTTCTGCTACAGAAGAGACAGAGAGAGATAGAAAGACAGAGAAACAGACACAGAGAGCAACAAGGAGAGAGAGAAAGACAGAGAAAGGAACAGACAGGGAGGGAGAGAGAACAGAGAGAGACAGAGATAGAGAGAGATTTGCGAACGAATTGTGTATGGTCACATTACTGAGTGTGCTGTAATTTGGTGATTTGTTTTATACAGAGAGGCAGAGAGAGAGGTGAAGACAGTCACATTCTCTCCCTGGCACCCCGGCAAGTTCAGAGACACAGAAGCTGCAGAGACTCTCACACACAGCTTTGGTAAGTTTCCCAATATCTCTCTCTCTCTCTCTATGTCTTTGTGTCTCCATTTCTATCTCTCCCAGTAACTTTATTGCAAGTTAATGTGAGCCTTACTTGAGACACTAATAATCTTTAAAACTTTAAGTACACTCTCTGACCCTTTATCTCTGTCTTTTTATCATGTCACTGTGTGTCTGTCTCTCTCTCTTTGCAGTGTTTATGTAAGTCTTCTGTCAGGAATAAATAAATTTTAAAACTTTGAACTTTAAAACCTCTTTGTGTCTCTGTCTGAATCCAGACCCCAGGTCAGTGCCAGATTGAGAGGGGGTCAGTATTGAGCAGAATGGACAGACAGTTTGATATAAAGTTGGAAGAAACTCCAGGGAGTGTTTGTGAACATGTTGGGGGTTGTGGAAAGGTCAGTGTGTAACAAGCAGAGGGAAGGGGTTTCCAGTTCACATCTTGCTGCTGTTTGGGGCAATGGGAGTTCCCTTTGCATTTACAGGGAGCTCTGAAACCTCAGGGCTTTCTGCCTGCCTCTGTTTGAACAGTTTCATATGTTTAAACACTCAGATCTCTGGCCTTTGTTGGGAACATCAGAATTCCAGAATACCTCACTGCCCACCGCCCCAGCACACATCCTCCCCAAACCCCCCACCCTGTGTGTGTGTTGTCCCAAGTCTTGAGACTTCCCCACAGTCCCCTGAAAGTTTTTAAACTCCCTCTGAGAAACCACCCCCCCCTTTTAAAACAAAATCCCTGTTGTGCACAGCAAGATCCCACAAGGTGCAGTCAGCTGTGTTGAGTATTTTTTACTTTGGGAAATGTTTATACAGAGAGAGAGAGAGGCAGAGAGAGGCTGAGACAGAGAAATCAAACCCTCCCTGGGACACCCAGAATGAAAATTACACAGCACAAAATCCCAGTATTGCTGCTTCCCAGATTTTACTGAGAGATTGTCCAACTAAATATTAATTCCTGGGAGAAAGAGGGACACAGAGAATAAAAAAGAGAGACAGATAGAGGATGGAAATGGAGAGAAAAGCAGAGAGAAATAGACAGAATGGGGGAAAAGCTGTGGAGAGGATGGAATGAAAATCTGAAGATCTAAAAACTGAATTATAAAGGCCTCTGTGAATTTTATTTAACAATTAGGAACAGCGCTCTGTCTCCCACCCCTGTTATTTTAGATTTAAAACAAACTTACAAGACAGTTTCATCAATAATCTACTCTTTACCACCCACCAAAGGGTTAATGTGTTTACAAGTTACAAAAATGTTGTGGGTGAGGACTGCAGGAGAGTGTGTGGGGAATGGGATCCACACCTCCCTCTCCCTCTCTTCCCCCAAATTAAATTGACAACAATTCACACTGGGGTTTTCCTTCACATTTTATTGAGAGATGAAATATAGATGGGGAATGTGTGGGGAGAGAGAGAGGGGAGGGGGTGCAGGGATTGGTAAGAACACTGGAGAGACAGAGACAGGGAAATTCTATAGCCACCACCCCCCACCCCCCAATCCAAATAGAAATTCCTGGGAAAACAGAGAGAGAGGGAAAATAATCTGGATTCACACAGCACAGAAACAGGCCCTTCGGCCCACCAGCTCAATGCTGGCCCATCAAATCCCAATCTATACTCCTCCCATTCCCCAGCACTTGCTCCATAGCTTACGATGCCTCGGTGATTAAAGTGCTTGAATTTAGCCAACCCCCTTTCAAGCCTTTTCCTTGAACCCAATTTGCGATCGCTGGCCCAGATCTTGTTTAAAAAATAAAAAGTGTGGTTGCTGTTACTGTACAGGGCAAAGGCCACAGGCCTTTGTGGCACAGCAAGATCCCACAGCAGTATTAATGTGAACCTAAATCAGGTGGGACACTGTCCCCCACCCTCTCGCCTGCTGTGAGCCTCCTTCCCCACTCCCTACCCTGTGTGTGCATGTCTGCATCATCCCAAATCTCCAGAATGGCTGACCTCCCCCTTAAAACACAGCAAAACTCCTTTTTAAATCAAAATCCCTCTGGTGCACAGCAAGATCCCACAAGCTGCAGTCAGCTGTGTTGAGTGTTTTTTTACTTTGGGTAATGTTTATACAGAGAGAGAGAGTGAGGTAGAGAGGGGCTGTGACAGTGAAATCCCCCCACCCCTCCGGGACCCTCCGAATTAATCTGAAGCCCCTCTCCCTCTAACAGCCCCCTGCATCTAACCCACACCTCCAGCTGCTTCCATCCGTCCCTCTCTCCCTGTCTCTGTCTCCATCTGCTTCTGCCAGAGAAGAGACAGGGAGAGAGAGAGAGACACGGGGAGAGAGAAAAAGACAGAGAGAAACAGAGACAGGGAGAGAGAGATAAGGACAGAAAGAGAGAGACAAGAGATAAATAGAGAGAGAGATTTGATACTTAATTGTGTCTGGTCACATTACTGAGTGTCCTGTAATTTGGCGATGTTTTTTATATACAGAGAGGCAGAGAGAGGAGACTTTGCGGACACTGGGCCAGATTTTGTTTAAAAATAAAAAGGGGGATCGCTGTCGCAATGCGGACAATGGCCACAGGCCCAGTGTGTGCACAGCAAGATCCCACTGCTGCAGCAGCAAAGTGAACCTAAATCAGATGGAACAGTCTCCTTGTTCACACCACCCCCCCCCACCTCTTGCCTGCTGTGAGCCCCCAGTCTCTACCCTGTGTGTGTGTGTCTGCATCATCCCAAATCTGCAGAAAGGCTGAAACTGCCTGTTAAAACAAAGCCAAACACTCTTTAAAACAAAATCCCTGTGGTGCACAGCAAGATCCCAGAAGGTGCAGTCAGATGTGCTGAGTTTTGTTTTAATTTGGGAAATGTTTATAGAAAAAGAGAGAGAGAGAGTGAGACACAGAGAGGCTGAGACAGTGAAATCCCCCCCAACTCTCCTGGGATCCTCAGAATTAAACTGAAGCCCCCTCCCTCTAACAGTCTGTGTCTCTCCCTGCATCTAACCCACACCTACAGCTGTTTCCATCCCCCTCTTTCCCCACCCCCCCAGTCTCTGTTTCCAACTGTTTCTGTGAGAAGAGAGAGAGACATAGAGAGAGAGAAACAGAGGAGAGATAAGGAGAGACAGAGAGAGACAAGGAGGGAGCGACACAGATAAAGAGAGAGAGAGAGATAGAAATTTGACAATTAATTGTGTCTGGTCACATTATTGAGTGTCATTTAATTTGGAGATTTATTTATACAAAAAGAGAGGCAGAGAGAGGAGCCTTTGCGATCCCTGAGTCATATTTTGTTTAAAAATAAAAAGTATTTTTATTTGTGCACACACTGGGCCGGCAAAAGCCGCAGGCCCAGTATGTGCACAGCAAGATCCCACTGCAGCAGCAGCAATGTGAATCTAAATCAGATGGGACACTGTCCTCCCCCACACAGCCCCAACCCTCTTGCCTGCTGTGAGCCCCCAATCCTTACTCTACCCTGTGTGTGTGTGTGTGTGTCTGCATCATTGCCAAATCTGCAGAAAGGCTGAAACTGCCTGTTAAATCAAAGCCAAACACTCTGTAAAACAAAATCCCTGTGGTGCACAGCAAGATCCCACAAGGTGCAGGCAGCTGTGTTCAATGTTTTTTACTTTGGGAAATTTAACTTTAAAACCTCTCTCTATCTCTGTGTCTCTGTCTGAATTCAGACCCCAGGTCAGTGCCAGATTGAGAGGGGGGTCAGTATTGAGCAGAATGGACAGACAGTTTGATATAAAGTTTGAAGAAACTCCAGGGAGTGTTTGTGACCATGTTGGGGGTTGTGGAAAGGTCAGTGTGTAACAAGCTGAGGGAAGGGGTTTCCAGTTCACATCTTGCTGCTGTTTGGGGCAATGGGAGTTCCTTTTGCATTTACAGGGAGCTCTGAAACCTCAGGGCTTTCTGCCTGCTTGTGTTTGAACAATTTCATATGTTTAAACACTCAGACCTCTGGCCCTTGTTGGGAATATCAGAATAACTCACTGCCCACCTCCCAGTACACAGCCGCCCAAACCCCCACCCTGTGTGTGTGTGTTGTCCCAAGTCTGGAGGCTTCCCCACAGTCCCCTGAAAGTTTTTAAACTCCCTCTGAGAAACCACCCCCCCCCCTTTTAAAACAAAATCCCTGTGGTGCACAGCAAGATCCCACAAGGTGCAGTCAGCTGTGTTGAGTTTTTTTTAGTTTGGGAAATGTTTATACAGAGAGAGAGAGAGAGGCAGAGAGAGGCCGAGACAGTGAAATCAAACCCTCCCTGGGACACCCAGAATGAAAATTACACAGCGCAAAATCCCAGTATTGCTGCTTCCCAGATTTTACTGAGAGATTGTCCAACTAAATACTAATTCCTGGGAGAAAGAGGGACACAGAGAATAAAAAAGAGAGGCAAATAGAGGAAGGAAATGGAGAGAAAAGCAGAGAGAAATAGCCAGAATAGGGGAAAAGCTGTGGAGAGGATGGAATGAAAATCTGAAGATCTAAAAACTGAATTGTAAAGGCCTCTGTGAATTTTATTTAACAATTAGGAACAGTGCTCTGTCTCCCATCCCCTGTTACTTTAGATTTAAAACAAACTTACAGACAGTTTCATCAATAATCTACTCTTTACCACCCACCAAAGGGTTAATGTGTTTTCCCCTGCCCCTCCTGAGACCCCTACCCCCACCCCCACCTTCTCTCTGTTGAACTCTCCCTCCATTTCTCTCTCTCTCTCTGCCTCCTCCCTCTTCCCAACCGTCCTCCTTCCCCTCAATATTTCCTGTTCAAAGTTCCTGGTCACAGTGTGAGGAATAGGGAGCCAGGCCCACCTGTGTACACAGCAAGATCCCACACACACAGCCTGATGAGGGGCAGGTTAAATAAATGTTGTGGGTGAGGACTGCAGGAGAGTGTGTGGGGAATGGGATCCACATCTCCCTCTCCCTCTCTTCCCCCAAATTAAATTGACAACAATTCACACTGGGGTTTTCCTTCACATTTTATTGAGAGATGAAATATAGATGGGGAATGTGTGGGGAGAGAGAGAGGGGAGGGGGTGCAGGGATTGGTAAGAACACTGGAGAGACAGAGACAGGGAAATTCTATAACAACCACCCCCCCCACCCCCCCATCCAAATAGAAATTCCTGGGAAAACAGAGAGAGACGGAAAATAATCTGGATTCACACAGCACAGAAACAGGCCCTTCGGCCCACCAGCTCAATGCTGGCCCATCAAACCCCAATCTATACTCCTCCCATTCCCCAGCACTTGCTCCATAGCCTACGATGCCTCGGCGATTAAAGTGCTTGAATTTAGCCAACCCCCTTTCAAGCCTTTTCCTTGAACCCAATTTGCGATCGCTGGCCCAGATCTTGTTTAAAAATAAAAAGTGTGGTTGCTGTTACTGTACAGGGCAAAGGCCACAGGTCTTTGTGGCACAGCAAGATCCCACAGCAGTAATAATGTGAACCTAAATCAGGTGGGACACTGTCCCCCACCCTCTCGCCTGCTGTGAGCCTCCTTCCCCACTCCCTACCCTGTGTGTGTATGTCTGCATCATCCCAAATGTCCAGAAAGGCTGAACTCCCCCTTAAAACACAGCAAAACTCCTTTTTAAATCAAAATCCCTGTGGTGCACAGCAAGATCCCACAAGCTGCAGTCAGCTGTGTTGAGTGTTTTTTTACTTTGGGTAATGTTTATACAGAGAGAGAGAGAGAGAGAGGCAGAGAGGGGCTGTGACAGTGAAATCCCCCACCCCTCCGGGACCCTCAGAATTAAACTGAAGCCCCTCTCCCTCTAACAGCCCCCTGCATCTAACCCACACCTCCAGCTGCTTCCAACCGTCCCTCTCTCCCTGTCTCTGTCTCCATCTGCTTCTGCCAGAGAAGAGACACGGAGAGAGAGAGAGACACGGAGAGAGAGAAAAAGACAGAGAGAAACAGAGACAGGGAGAGAGAGATAAGGACAGAAAGAGAGAGACAGAGATAAATAGAGAGAGAGATTTGATACTTAATTGTGTCTGGTCACATTACTGAGTGTCCTGTAATTTGGCGACGTTTTTTATATACAGCGAGGCAGAAAGAAGAGACTTTGCGGACACTGGGCCAGATTTTGTTTAAAAATAAAAAGTGGGATCGCTGTTGCAGTGCGGACAATGGCGACAGGCCCAGTCTGTGCACAGCAAGATCCCACTGCTGCAGCAGCAAAGTGAACCTAAATCAGATGGAACAGTCTCCTTCTTCACACCACCCCCCACCACCTCTTGCCTGCTGTGAGCCCCCAGTCCCTACCCTGTGTGTGTGTGTGTGTGTCTGCATCATTGCCAAATCTGCAGACAGGCTGAAACTGCCTGTTAAAACACAGCCAAACACTCTTTAAAACAAAATCCCTGTGGTGCACAGCAAGATCCCAGAAGGTGCAGTCAGATGTGCTGAGTTTTTTTTTAATTTGGGAAATGTTTATACGAAAAGAGAGAGAGAGTGAGGCACAGAGAGGCTGAGACAGTGAAATCCCCCCCAACTCTGCTGGGATCCTCAGAATTAAACTGAAGCCCCCTCCCTCTAACAGTCTGTGTCTCTCCCTGCATCTAACCCACACCTACAGCTGTTTCCATCCCCCTCTTTCCCCCCCCCCCCCAGTCTCTGTTTCCAACTGTTTCTGTGAGAAGAGAGAGAGAGACATAGAGAGAGAGAAAGAGAGAGAGAGATAAGGAGAGACAGAGAGAGACAAGGAGGGAGCGACACAGATAAACAGAGAGAGAGAGATAGAAATTTGATAATTAATTGTGTCTGGTCACATTATTGAGTGTCATTTAATTTGGTGATTTATTTATACAAAAAGAGAGGCAGAGAGAGGAGCCTTTGCGATCCCCGAGTCATATTTTGTTTAAAAATAAAAAGTATTTTTATTTGTGCACACACTGGGCCTGCAAAAGCCGCAGGCCCAGTATGTGCACAGCAAGATCCCACTGCAGCAGCAGCAATGTGAATCTAAATCAGATGGGACTCTGTCCTCCCCCACACAGCCCCAACCCCCTTGCCTGCTGTGAGCCCCCAATCCTTACCCTACCCTGTGTGTGTGTGTGTCTGCATCATTGCCAAATCTGCAGAAAGGCTGAAACTGCCTGTTAAATAAAAGCCAAACACTGTAAAACAAAATCCCTGTGGTGCACAGCAAGATCCCACAAGGTGCAGGCAGCTGTGTTGAGTGTTTTTCAATTTGGGAAATTTAACTTTAAAACCTCTCTCTATCTCTGTGTCTCTGTCTGAATTCAGCCCCCAGGTCTGTGCCAGATTGAAAGGGGGGTCAGTATTGAGCAGAATGGACAGACAGTTTGATATAAAGTTTGAAGAAACTCCAGGGAGTGTTTGTAAACATGTTGGGGGTTGTGGAAAGGTCAGTGTGTAACAAGCTGAGGGAAGGGGTTTCCAGTTCACATCTTGCTGCTGTTTGGGGCAATGGGAGTTCCTTTTGCATTTACAGGGAGCTCTGAAACCTCAGGGCTTTCTGCCTCCCTCTGTTTGAACAATTTCATATGTTTAAACAATCAGACCTCTGGCCCTTGTTGGGAATATCAGAATAACTCACTGCCCACCCTCCCAGTACACACCTGCCCAAACCCCCACCCTGTGTGTGTGTTGTCCCAAGTCTGGAGACTTCCCTACAGTCCCCTGAAAGTTTTTAAACTCCCTCTGAGAAACCACCCCCCCACTTTTAAAACAAAATCCCTGTGGTGCACAGCAAGATCCCACAAGGTGCAGTCAGCTGTGTTGAGTTTTTTTTAGTTTGGGAAATGTTTATACAGAGAGAGAGAGAGAGGCAGAGAGAGGCTGAGACAGTGAAATCAAACCCTCCCTGGGACACCCAGAATGAAAATTACACAGCGCATAATCCCAGTATTGCTGCTTCCCAGATTTTACTGAGAGATTGTCCAACTAAATATTAATTCCTGGGAGAAAGAGGGACACAGAGAATAAAAAAGAGAGGCAAATAGAGGAAGGAAATGGAGAGAAAAGCAGAGAGAAATAGCCAGAATAGGGGAAAAGCTGTGGAGAGGATGGAATGAAAATCTGAAGATCTAAAAACTGAATTGTAAAGGCCTCTGTGAATTTTATTTAACAATTAGGAACAGCACTCTGTCTCCCATCCCCTGTTACTTTAGATTTAAAACAAACTTACAGACAGTTTCATCAATAATCTACTCTTTACCACCCACCAAAGGGTTAATGTGTTTCCCCCTGCCCCTCCTGAGACCCCCCACCCCCACCCCCACCCCCACCTTCTCTCTGTTTAACTCTCCCTTCATTTCTCTCTCTCTCTCTGCCTCCTGCCTCTTCCCAACCGTCCTCATTCCCCTCAATCTTTCCTGTTGAAAGTTCCTGGTCACAGTGTGAGGAATAGGGAGCCAGGCCCACCTGTGTACACAGCAAGATCCCACACACACAGCCTGGTGAGGGGCAGGTTACATAAATGTTGTGGGTGAGGGCTGCAGGAGAGTGTGTGGGGAATGGGATCCACACCTCCCTCTCCCTCTCTTCCCCCAAATTAAATTGACAACAATTCACACTGGGGTTTTCCGTCACATTTTATTGAGAGATGAAATATAGATGGGGAATGTGTGGGGAGACGGGAGGGGTTGCAGGGATTGGTAAGAACATAGAAGATGTTTTGAGAAAGGATACATTGGTCTTTAAAATGCAGGGACCTGATTAGGACAGTCAGCTGGCTTTGTAAGTGTCTCATATATTTGATTTTAGTTTTTTTGAAAGGGTAACCAAGAAGATTGATGATGGCAATGCAGTTGATGTTGTCAACCTGGACTTTAGCAAGCCAAAAGAGAAAATGCTGGAAAATCTCAGCAGATCTGGCAGCATCTGTACGGATCGAAAGGACTTTAGCAAGGTCTTTGACAAGGTACCACATGGATAAATCTCACGGGATCTACAATGGTGCAGCTAAATGGATACAAAATTGGCTTGATGATAGAAGCCAAAGACTGGATGTTGTTTCTCAAATTGGAACTCTGTGACCAGCAGTGTACCTCAGGGATCAGTGTTGGGTCCACTGTTATTTGTCATTTATATTAATTATTTGGATGGAATACAGGAGGCATGGTTAGTAAGTTTGCAGATGACACCGAGATTGCTGGCAGAGTAGGCAGTAAAGAAGGTTATCTAGGATCGCAATGAGATCTTGATCAATTGGGCCAGTGGGCTGACGAATGGCGTGAGTTGGCTTTGATAGATTGAGGAGAGTTACTTAAAGGGATGACAGTGGATGGGTGGCACAGGGAGCAGTCCTGTGATTACAGCACAAGAGGTCCTGCTTTTTAACTTTCTACCTAACTCCCTTAACTGCTGCTGTAGGACCTCATCCTACCTTTATACCAATATGTACCATGACCACTGGTTGTTCACCCTCTCACTTCAGAACGCTTTCTGCCCTTTTAGAAACTTCCTGGCCCTGACACCAAGGAGACAACATAACATCCTGGAGTCTCTTTTATGCTCACAGAAGCATCTATCTGTATCCCTAACTATAGAGCCCCTTATAACTATTGCTCTAGTCTTTGTATTTTCCTACTTAACAACAAAGCCAGCTGTGGTTTCAGTGCTCTGGTTGCTGTATTTATCCCCTGATAGGCTATAATCCCCAATAATATCCAAAACAGTGTACTTGTTAGAGAAGGAGATGACCACAGGGGATTCTTGCACTGTCTGCCTCCTCGAGCAGTCACCCATCTATCTGCCTGCACCTTGGGTGTGGCCAAGTTTCTAAAGCTCCTGTCTGTGACACTTTCCATCACCTTCATGCTGCTATGTGCATCCAACTGCTGCTCCAACCTATCTGTGCCATCCATAAGGAGCTGCAATTGGGTGCACTTCCTATAGACGTAGTCATCCGAGGCGCTGGAAGCATCACACATTTCCCACATCTCACAAGTGCAGCACTTAACCCCCACTGACTGACATTTCGAGCACCAACTAAATTATTTAAGAAAATTGATAAAACTCTTACCTTCGCTTTTACCTTTTTAGATAAATTGGGGTTGTTCTCCTTGGAGGAAAGTAGATTGATAAAGGTATAAAATGGTACCTGGAGGTGTCCAAATTTACATGTTCTGTTTACATATGGGTCATCCAGTCTCAAAATGTTGGTTCTATTCTCTCTAATGTGGAGATGCGGTGTTGGACTGGAATAAATACAGTAAGACATCTGACAACACCAGATCAAAGTCCAATGGGTTTATTTGGTAGCAAAATCCACTAGCTTTCGGAGTTCTGCTCCTTTATCAGGTGAGTGGGAGTTCTGTTCACAAGCAAGGCAAATAAAGAGACAAACTCAATTTACAAAATAATGATTGGAATATGAATCTTTACGGGTAATTAAATCTTAAAGGTACATACAATGTGAGTGGAGAGAGTGTTCTATTCTCTTTCCACAGATGCTGTCAGATCTGCTGAGATTTTCCAGCATTTTCTCAATAACATCATCACCCCCTACAAACGTGGCGGCCGCGCGTGCGCACTGCTGCATATTGCCCCCTATAAAGATGGCGAACGTTAACCCGGGACGAATCTGAGGAGTTGCAGCCCTGCTCGGTACAAACTGGGTCTGGGAACCTCTCTTCCGCGGTTCGCTGCTTATACAACATGTCTACGCAGCATTTCCCCCCACCTGGGCGATTCATTGCTCTCTCCGTACCGTCAATCAGTTCTAACAGATATCGGAGCCTAAAACAGAAGCCGCTTTCCATCGCCATTACTCACACTGCGCATGCTTCAATCAAAGCTGGCCCCGCCCCTCATTCGCTCCTATTGGTCGGAGGACCAACCGCTCGCGATCGGTCCTCCTGCACTGTGCCCTCTTCCCATTGGTCCGTGCCGCCGTCAATCAGCCGGGCATTGTGATGGTGTCTTCCTGCTTGTCCAATAATAACAGAGTGTCAGTGTGACAATGATACACACAGGCTCCAGTACAATCAGAGTGGAGATGGAGCACAGAGAAAACACAGCGAAACACTGAGTCACTCTGAGTGTAACATAAAACAGTGTTTGTTCAAATAATAAGAGTTACATTGCAGTATGTTAGTGATCACCGCATTAGACCCAATACAGTCAGTATCCAGTGCACCAGAACCAAAGTTTAGGTTTCATTTGACAGTGTGAGTGAGTTATCGTCTGTTGATATAATGTTTTTAAATTCCAGTGTGTGATGCTCTTGCCACACTGTCAATATCGAACAATAATCTGTCTGTTATTCCAATTCTGCTGTATTTTCCAACATCGATGGTAGTCATGATGTGGAGATGCCGCCGTTGGACTGGTGTAAACAGTTATCCCACAAGCTTTACTATCAAATAAAGTGTTTAGACTTAAACCTGGTATTGTGAGACTTCTTGCTGTATTTTACAACTGCAGCTCCTGGGGCTGATTGGAGTCTGGTGTAATAATAATCACAAAGGTTGGTTTCAGTGTCTCTGAGATCGTTTGAACTGCAGGTAATCTGACCTTAAGGGAGACAAAAAGGCCCAATAAACAATCGATTATAATAGGAGGACAAGGTTAAGGGAGCAATGATATTTTAAGGTGTCTGTGTTATGGTGAGTGTCACTGGGACGTGAGTGATAAAATGGAAGTGGAAACATCATAACAGAGACACATGTGACTGACTCAGCCTGACTGGGAGCTGTTAAGTTCATGGCGAGAATAAAGAGGACCTGGGGATCTCCTGAGATTTCTGATATCTGAGGTGTACCTGTTAGAGGAAGTGAAAATAATCAGTTCCTTCTCATGGTTATCTGCAGTTCTCAAGTTACACAGACACACAGGAAACAGATCTGACAGCTTATCAAACCCAATGGTTTAATCTTCTGTTTCAGACACATTGTGATTGAAAAGATCAAATATTAAAACCCTAGGAGAGAAACATTCAAAATGTCAAAAAGATAAGTGAACTATCTAATTAATCCCATTCACCATAACTTCGTCAATATTTATCCAATTTCCTTTTAAAGTTACTATTAAACCTACTTTTTAGCACCAGTCAGATTGTGCATTTCAGACCATTTTATCGTGTAAAAAAAAACTCCTTATCACCCCCTTCAATTCTGTTGTCAATTATATTAAATCTCGGTGTCCTCCATTTAAGGTCTAGATAGGAATAACTGAGAGATATTTAGGGCAGAGATTACTGATACAAGCCCAGATTGTAATAACAGTGAGGATTAACAAAGAACAAAGAACAACACAGCACCGGAAACAGGCCCTTCGGCCCGCGCTGCCGTCCTAACGTCGTAATGACATATAGGGACAATTTGTTATCCAATCAGCCTAAGAGCACATTGTTGGGATGTGGGAGGCAACCGGAGCACCCGGAGAAAACCCACGCAACCACGGGGAGAACGCGCAAACTCCCGCAGACACAGGCCCAAATCCATGTGTCTGCACAGCAACAGCGATAGCCCCTGAGCTGTCATGGTGCCCATCAGATGGCCTTTAGGGCAGAGATTACTGATACAAGGCCAAGAATGTAATAACTAAGAGAAGTTCAAAGAATACTGATGCTAGGCTCAGACTGCAATAACTGAGAGAGTTTCAGGGCAGAGATTACTAATACAAGACCCAGATTGTAATAACTGAAAGAAGTTTAGGGCAGAGATTAGTGATGGATAGGGATAGGCATGAACCTGGGGTCAGTAGTTATAGCTGGGGGAATGGTAATTATGAGGCCATTAGGAGGGAATTAGGGTGCATAGGTTGGACTAGGAAACTACGGGGACTGGGAACTTCTGAAATGTGGAGCTTATTCAAGGAGCAGCTACTGCGAGTCCTTGATAAGTATGTCCCTGTCAGGCAAGGAGGAAATGGTCGAGTAAGGGAACCGTGGTGTACTAAAAAAAGTTAATTCACTGGTTAAAAGGAAAAAGGAGGCTTATGTCAGGATGAGGCTTGAAGGCTCAGTTAGTGCACTGGATAGCTATAGATTAGCCAAGAGGGAGCTAATGAGTGAGTTGAGAAGAGCTAAAAGAGGACACAAGAAGATCGCTTGAGGCCCAATCACTCTCTGTCTGGTTTTGTTTTGTCATGTTTATGTTTTCAAACATCTGTTCCCCTTGTTGGGAATCTCACTGCGGTTTGAGAAAAGCAAACACTGATCCCACACTAAACTCCCCCTAACACAGGACTGAGCAGAGAGTGTGAAATAGAACTGCTGTGAGTGTGGATAGTTTTTTTTTTAAAAAGGAGAGAAACACTCCTTCATTTTCAAATCTTTACCCTGCTTCTGTAGCGTCTCGGACTCCCCTGACACTCACTATCCATCTGAGTGAATCTCAGTGTCTAACTCTCACTCTCTGTATTGCTCCCTCTCCCTATCTCTCTGTCACTCTGCATCGCTCCATCTCTCTCTCTCCCTCTCTCTCTCTCTCTCTCTCTCTCTCTCTCTCTATCCCTCTCCCACCGTCTGGTTTATCATTAAGGGGTCGTATCACGGAGAACACAAACACTTTTTCTGTTTCAGTCTTGGCAGAATTAGCAACATTAGTGGATCTTTCCAGACTGGATTCACACAATACAGACAGAACGCTGCTGAGCTCAGCTCAGATGGGATCGTAATGTTACAATAAGATTGAATCTGTAATCGTGCAACTGTCTAAACTTCACTCGATTAATTTGATTTATTATTGTTACATGGAATAGAATCATAGAATCCCTACAATGCAGAAGGAGACCACAGTCTCCCCAGTGTGGTGCCTGTTTGGGCACACATAGGGAGAATTTAACATGGCTGGTACACCTAACCAGCGCGTCTTTCAAACTGTGGGAGATAACCAGAGGAAACCCATGCAGACATGGGGAGAAGGTGTAGACTCCACACAGACAAAGAACAAAGAACAAAACAGCACGGGAATCAGGCCCTTCGGCCCAACAAGCCCACGCCGCCACCCCGATGTTCTCACCTCTACCCGCGATCCCTGTCCATGTTTATAGATCTATGGATTAAAAACCAAATTTGAGACAATTTAGGGAGAATTTGTTTTTGCCAGTTAGCCTAAGAGCACATCTTTGGGATGTGGGAGGAAACCGGATCTCCCGGAGAAAACCCATGCAAGCACGGGGAGAATGCGCAAACTCCCACAGACACAGGCCCAAATCCATGTATCTGCACAGCACAGCGATAGTCACTGAGCTGTCGTGTTGCCCATCAGAAGGTCCAGGTTTTGCGAATTGAACCTGGGTCCCTGGCACTGTGAGGCAGCAGTGTTAACCACTGTGCCACCCTGCCATCAGGGGGACACTGTTTAAAATTCAGGAAGTTCCCATTGAAGATAGAGATGCAGAGGAATAATTTCTTCTCTCAGTGGGTGGTTAGTGTTTCGAATTCCCTTCCCCTGAGAGCAGCGGGCATTGGGACATTGAACATATACAAGGGAGGGGAGGGTTATGGGGGAGACAGGCAGATCAGTCATGATCTTATCAACTGGGGGAGCAGGCTCAAGAGGCAGAATGGCCTCCTGTTCTGTGTGGTATCTGTGTGATCACTGCCCTCAGCATTGCAGGAACACTGTCTGACTCTCTCCATCTTAATCACTTCCTCCCTCCCTCTCTGAGACTCTCACCCCATTGCTATCCTCCCCTCTCTCTGTTACTCTCTCTCTCTCTCTCTGAGACTCTCACCCCATTGCTATCCTCCCCTCTCTCTGTTACTCTCTCCCTCTCTGGGACTCTCACCCCATTGCTATCCTCCCCTCTCTCTGTTACTCTCTTCTTCTCTGAGACTCTCATCCCATTGCTATCCTCCCCTCTCTCTGTTACTCTCTCTCTCTCTCTCTGAGACTCTCACCCCATTGCTATCCTCCCCTCTCTCTGTTACTCTCTCTCTCTATTGCTTTCTCTCTGTTTCCCTCTCCAGCTGGATGGAGAGTGAGAAAGAGAGGCTGATATGGAGGGAGTTTTCTTCTGTATCGAACTGCATTTCTTTAACTGCCCTGTCCTTGTTTGTTGAAACAGTGAAGAGGGTAATTGATTTTGTAATTGTCTATCTGTGTGTGTGTGTGTGTGTGTGTATCTGTGTGTGTGTGTGTGTGTGTGTTTGGGGTATGGGTCCTTGCTAAAAGCTCTGCTGAAGTCCAAGAAGACTACGTCAAATGTATTATCCTTCTCTACAAGTCTTGTCACTTGTTTGAAAAAATGGTGCAGTTCTGGAATCCACGGGATCGGAGGGATGTGGTAGCACTGGAAAGGGTGAGAGGAGATTTCCCATGATGTGACCCGGCCCAGAGAGTTTCAGTTCATAGACTCATACAATTCTTACAATGCAGAAGGAGGACATTCGGCCTTTCAAATCTGCACTGACTCTCACCCAGGCTTACCCCATAACTCCATGTATTTGCTCAATAATCCCCCTAACCTATGTATCTTGGGACCTTAAGGGCAATTTAGCATGGACAATGCACCCAACCTGCACATCTTTGGAGTGCAGGAGGAAACCAGAGCACCTGAAGGAAATTTTATGTCTCTGCCTAAGAATTACTCAATACCGGCTCAGAGTGGGTGCATCACTAGAATCAAACATACATCGGTGTTCTTTAATTCCAAGTTCATACATCAGCCTGGTGTTGCTTTTGCCACATCAGGGTGTGGTGTGAGTTTGGATCTCTCTGTTGTATTGGGAGTCACTGGCAATGTCCAATTTCAGGATAAACTTCTACTTGGTTACAAAGGCTTTTAACCTTGGACTGCACCATTGTTTGAATGTAGACCTGGTCAACAACCATCATTGAGATTTATCTGAACATGTCAAGAAATATTGTTTTCTGAATAAATATCCCGACATTTGCACAGTCTCTGCCTCTTGTTTGTGCATCTGTTGATTGTTCACTGTTGGCGATGGGGCAATGTTAAAGTTTACTCAGATTTGATCACATTTGGACTTACGAATGTTTTGCCAGGGCTGGGGAAATTGCAGCTATGAGGAAAGGATTGGATTGGCGAGGGTTATTTTCCTGAGAGGTGACCGAACTGAGGTGTCTAAAATTCTGAGGGGGGCCAAGACAGGATGGACGGGGAAGGCCCGCTTCCCCCAAACAGAGACAGGAAGCGGGGTTCACACAGATTGAAGGTGATTGGTAGGAGGATGTCAAGGGATATAAGGAAGATGCTTCTCACTCAGAGGGTGGCGGATGCCTGCAAAGTGCTGCCTAAACTGGTGGTTCAGATAGAAACCCCTCGGCTCACTCACTCGGCACCCGCATCTGTGGCTGAACCACTGTGACCTGTAAAAAGGAGATTAAGGCTGGGTTTGCTGGAAGATGTGATTAGAAGGCACAACTAGTCTTTATTTCCCAAGCTGGGACAGATGCGATGGGCTGAATGGCCTTTCCTGCACTGTAACCTTTTCTCTGCTTTCAGTTAGCCCTGTTGATGGGTGGGACAGAGGAGTGAGCTGGTTTTCAATAAGAAACAAGAAGAAAAATAGAAGAATTTTTTGAGACAAAGCTGATTTTTCCTGATGTTCCCCCCACCATCAAATTGAGATAGCGATACTCCCACCTGCCCCCTGAACCCCCCCAAATACATTTGCCCCAGTGTCAGCATGGTGGCACAGTGGTTATCACTGCAGCCTCACTGTGCTAGGGACCTGTGGGTCATTTGCACATTTTCCCCATTTCTGTGTGGGTTTCCTCTTGTTACCTCCCCCAGTCTGAAAGACGTGTTGGGTTAGGGTGGATTGGGCCATGCTTAAATTCTCCCTCAGTGTTACCCGAACAGGAATGCGGAGACTAGGGGAATTCTTATAGTAACTTCACTGCAGTGTTAATGTAACCCAACTTATTCGTGACACTAATAAATAAACTTAAACTGGGGGTCTAGGTGCTGCAGTGACAATGCACCCTCTTGTTTAAACACTCTGCAATGCTGAGACTGGGGAGAGGAGTGAACAACAGGGAGCAGCATTGCAGCTTCTCTCCCCCCATTGAAACTGGGATTGTTGCTCCATCTGCTGCACCATCCCCACCACATCCACTAGGGGGCAATCTGGACAATGGGCTGCAGGCAGGACCTTACTGCGCCTGCGCCACAATCACACCCACCGCCGCCGTCCATCTTGCGTTGCCAAGGGAGACGGCCAGCGGCCATCTTGCGCTGCCAGGGGAGACGACGAGCGTCCACCTTGCGTTGCCAGGGGAGACGTCCAGTGGCCGTCTTGCGTTGCCAGCGGAGACGGCCGTCGGACGTCTTGCGTTGCCAGGGGAGACGGCCGGCGGCCATCTTGCGTTGCCAGGGAGACGGCGTTCCAGACGCAGCACTCTGGGGGAATTCCACTGCCGCACATGCGCCCAGGCAGTAACATTTTAATCTTTTAATATTTTGAATCTTAATGATTATTATTCACATCCTCACCCGTAAGACTTTCGGTTCCTTCTCCATTCGGGAATATCGTTTCTTTTTTATTTTTTTTCAATCTCACCCGCGCGGTGTGCTCTGTGAAAATACTAATGCACATGCGCGTTTCCGCCACCTGTCTCTTTATAAAAACATGTATTTTATTTAATTTTAATTCCGCTCCCGGCGGGATTTCCGGGTGGGAATTTCTCTCACTTTCTACATTTCTGAACCGTCGCTTTTCCTCGACCGGGGGGGAGGGGCTGATGGCGACGTCACGACAACATGGCGACTGTCCCCGCCTTTCTTCCGGACCCGGATGTTCCACCAACGAGCAGCGGCCGGGCTGAACTGGGCAAGAGGTGACACTGGGCGGAGCAGCGCCCGGGCGTCTTACAACGACCCCTGGTGGTCAGGAAGGGAAATAGCAGCAGCACAGTCTCTGCCCAAAGACTTCCCCAGTTCAGCTGATCAGAGACACTGGGGAACTTCAACTGAGAACTTCAGCTTCTCACATTCACCCCGCTGTGTTCAGTCATTGTTTAATATAAAAATCGCTGTAGTGAGATCAGAATCAACTTGTTCACACTAAAGGTGGTGGGAATCAGAACAATTCTGCTCAAAAGGCTGTGCTTGCCTCGAAATTTCAATTGAAATGTTCAAGATGAGAATTTATAGATGCAAATCATGTTGCATGCGGAACGCTCATGATGCCACAATAAGATCAGTGCAGACATCTCACAGGGTTGTGTGACTGCAGGAGATGTCAGAAATGCGCGTTCATAAGAGAAAGTCTGGAATTACGAGAGAGAGTTTGGCAGGGTACAAACTGAGAGATTGTATAAGCCTCTAATTCTGTGTGTGCCCTTGTATCTGCGAATGCCCAGATTCACTGTTTGTATGTCCCTGATTCTGTGTTCGCCTTTGTATCTTTCGAGTTACCAGTATCTCTATATGTCTGTGCCTGAATCTTGGTGTATCTGCATCTATATGTGTCCCTGCATCTTTATGTCCCTGAATCTGTGTATATCACCCTGTATCTCTGTCGGCCCCAATACCTCTGTGTGTGTGTGTGTCCATCCCTGTGAATGTCTGATTCTTTGTGCCTTTTTAAAGACTAAATCGTGAAAATACCTGACAAACGAATTAAAGAGAGCAGGAATGTTTACCCACAAAGATTCTGAATGTGATTAACGTGTGATAACAGCATCGAATGTACAATTTGAAGTCTCAAATAATCCCAACTTTAATCTCCAGACATTATCTCCCAATGGGAAATGAAGAACACGGTTTATCTGCGGCGTGTGGTTATAAAAAGGGCGAATACGCCAGGCGAGATCCTTCTATAAACCCCAATCGCGGACAATATCGTTCAATATTTATAATTCAGCAACCGGTTCGCAGACTCACAACAAGCAGCGCCTGCAGTCGCTCTGAGCCGCCAGCAGATGGTGGTGTTGTATCACTTTAATCACAAGACAGTGCAGCAGGTTAAAAAGAACAATCAGTAAAGCAATGGCATTGATATCTCTGCCAGTAACATTCCCAGGGAAACCTGGCTGAAGGACAGCGAATTTAATAGTTGCATTCATATTTGTCTTTCCGCTAGTGGACATGTAGATTACCAGCTGATTATTGGATAACCTTACATTTTAGTAATTTAAAGATTTGCCTATTTTCTCGTCCAAACATTATCAAATAATATTTCATTATAATTGGACACATATCTCTTTTTCGCTGGATTTTCCATTCTTTGGCTTTTTTGTTTTATTACTGCCTTCAGAAATCCAGCCGAACCCTGCCTCTATGTTGTGTTTTGTGTATATTTAAAATGTAGTTGTCTGTTATAATTTTTCACTTCAGCACATTTCGAGCCCTAACTCACTCTGATCTATAACACACACTGCAAATTGTATGAGCCCCTCAAACTGACTTACTGTGCACTGATTTTAGTTATTAGCTCATTATAACAGTCGCACTGTCGGATGTTATATTATATTTTGTTATATGTTATATGTAATGTGTTATATTACAGGATTTTATTAGGTACATTCGCAGACATTCCAATTTTCTGTTCGAGCTGCAATATGACTCTGAATGTAACTCAAAGGAAGTTTGGGGCTGGTATTTCATGGAAATGATTATCTTAATACCCATCATAATTTCCCATGCCCTCCGCACGTCCCCCCCGCTCCACGACCCAAACGCCTCCCTCCCCTCCCACCTCCACCACCCCCTCCAACAACCCCCTCCCCCCACCCACCCCACGCACCCCCACCCTCCCGGCCGCAGACCAACACCATTAATTAATCGACATCCCACTTCTTCAATTTACCATCATTAGATTTAATAGTTGGAGAGATGGAGGGTGGGAGGGCGGGTCCAAATATGCGAGGGTTCAGTGAGGTTTCAGAATTGGTAGGGTCACCACCTCCCACCCACTTATCATGGTGGTACTACATTCTGGAACGGGATTGATGATAAACTGTCAGCTAAACAGAAGATTTTACTCATCATGTGATCCGTTTCTGGAGGTGAGTGTATTTGAAAGCAAAGGAAGAGTATATCATTTACTGCAGGCGATAGAATGACTGTGTGACTATATCTGTAGTGGCAGTGACCTGGAATGAAGCAATGGAGACCATAAAGATGATCAGTGAGATACAAATCTCAGCTATCAGAGCAGAGCTGTGAAAAGCTAATGTTGTTCAGCAGATTTCCCACAAGAAGCTATAGAAGAGGCAGAGGCTACGAATGATCTTTGAATGTGGTGAGCTACAGTGAAATGTAGTGGAGTAGAATGTATTATTATTCATTTTAACAGGAGGAAGCAGCAAGGGGAGTGTAAATAGAAGTTGCCAGAATTGGGCCAGTGGGATTATTTTGATTTTCCAGGTAGTTCAAACTGGCACCATGATCACTCTTGTTTTCCATCAGGAAGGGATTTCAGCCCCTCCTGAATCTTGTGCTGGTCGGCAGCAGTAATACCTACATTCCCTGACCGGGAACCGAACCCGGGCCGCGGCGGTGAAAGCACCGAGTCCAAACCACTGGACCACCAGGGAAGACGCGAGCAGTAGCGTTAATCTGACTGATACATTGTAGCGTTTTTTAAGTTCTCAAGAAAAGGTTTGTTGGGGAAAAAGACTCTCATGTTTAGATAGAACAGGAATAACTGCTTCAGCCAACAACAGATTACTGCAGATGCTGAAACTTAAAATAACAACTTAAAATGCTGGAAAATATCAACAGGCATGAGAGTGTCTCTGGAGAGAGAATAGAGCCAACATTTCAAATCTGTATGACCAGTCATCAAAGCTGAAAACAGGAAAAGAGGACGAGATTTCCACTTTAAGTGTGGGAGATGCGGGGTGGCGGTGAGGGTGGGGACCGTGGGTAAGAGTTGACAGAGCTGTGACAGAGAAAAAAATCAAACGGGATGTAACTGGTGGAAGTTAAAGCAAAATACTGCAGATGCTGAAATCTGAAACAAAAACGGAGTTTGAGGACGAATTGGCGAAGATGATGAAATGTGGTGAGTTGGAATGGATGGTGGGAGATGTGTCTTTGGGTTTGATGGTAGGAGTTTGAGGATGAATTGAGGTGGATGGAAAGAGTGGGGAGTTGGAGTAGACGGTGAAAGGCTGGGAGTTGGGGTGGATGGGAATAAGTGTGGGTTGGGTTGGATGATATGAGATTTGGCAAGGGATTGAAGTGTGTGGTGAATGGTAGAGATTTGGAGTGGATTGAGAAGAATGGGGAGTTGTTCTGATGGTGAAGGATGGGGAGTTGTTGTCGATGGTGAAATATGGGAGTTGGATTGTATGGTGGGAGGTGTGGGGTTGATTTGGATGATAGGAATTTGGTGGTGAGTTCTAGTGGATGGTGGAGGGTGGGGAGTTTGGATGGTGGAACGTGTGAGTTGAGTTGGACATTGTGTGGCGAGGGGAGGTGTTGGTGTGAATGGTGAAGGGTGGAGAGTTAGAGTACATGGTAGGAGGCCTGGGGTTGTGTTGGATGGTCGAAGTTGGGTGGTGATTTCTGGTGTTTGGTGGATAGTAAGGAGTTGGGATAGATAGGTGGGGAGTTGGAGTGGGTGGTAAGAGGTGTGTGCTGGGTTGGATAGTAGATGTGTGAGGAGGAGTTAGGGTGGATCGTGGAAGATGCGTGTGGCCGAAGCTAGGTGTTCTCTTTCTGGGGATGGGTTGGAACTGAAATAAAATCTTTTCTCACAAATTAACCTATCAATTCTCTGGAACTCTCTGTGTCCAGTCCATGATGAATCAAAGGATCTAACCGATTGGAATCGACAGTAATATGTTTGAACTTTGCTTTTCAATTTTATAATTCGTATCCATTGCTTAGTCTGGATTATGAACAGAAGAGTGACTCAGGGTGTGTGTCTCACAGTGAGTTTTTTTTTACTTAAAACATATGAGAAACAAGTTTAATGAATGATTACCAATTCACTTTTTCATGAATTGCACAATTCCAGTGAATGGAAGTTTTACCACATTCTTCAGATCCTCTCTGAATTGTGTCTGGGTCACGGCATAAATACATGTGTTTGTACAACAGCTAAGGAGTTGCATCATAAATCCCAGTTCCTGCACAAATTTTGGCAATGCTGTACTGATTAACTTGATGTATTCCAATCGGCTACAAATAGAATAGACAAGGAACACTGACCATAACAAAACAAAATTTCCCGATATTGCAAACAGTAAGATAATGGATTTCCTTCTTTTTTCCATCTCTGGGTCACTTTGACTCTCCCCACTTTTGTGGGTCCGAAGTCTCCTGCGGACTTTGCTCGAAACTAGAATGTGTTTAACGGTTATAACATTGAGCAGCAGAATCAACATGAAAGGAATAAACGGGGTTAAAATATAATGCAGAATTTCAACTTTTGCCCAGGCTTGTGATTCGGAAACATCAGAATCTACAAAACAAAACCAAGGACTATTATAGAAATAATATGTATTCCCATACATGAAATACCAAAAACTGTTCTTTATACTGAACACCACACTCACTGTACCGAGAACCACAGTTGCAGTTTTCTTGGTGCAGTATTTTATTTTCAGTTTCTGACCAGCAATGGCCACGAATCGGTCAAAGGTGAAAGCGACAGTGAACCAGACAGAACAGTCAGTGACTGCGTAAAGCAGGACGGCGTGGATATTACACACTCTAATGTCAGCTATGAACCGAAATTGATAGGAAAAACATATAGGAATTTGCCGCAATATGAGATCGATGATAACGACCAGGAGATCGGCTGCTGACATGCAGATAAGGTAACGTGTGACACATTTGGAAAGGCCACACCTTCCTCGAGACAGGATAAGAATCGTCAATAAGTTCACTGTAAGGAAGAGAGAGGCAATTAATTCATATTTCAGATTGAGAACAGGAGCAGCACATCTGTCAGATTTCTGTGGAATATTTGCTCCATCTATCAGAATCCACTTACCAATCAATCAACTCTATCTTCTTATACATCCTGAAGCGTTCTCGCGTTAGAGTTAGTGATTTCTTTCAAGTTCACTTTTAATGTTAAGTCTTTAAAAAAAGTAATTTGTCTCTTTTTTCAGCAATAATCATTAAATAATCATTATACTGAAATATTATTTCATTTCCAGTTGTATTTTGTGATAGGCTCCATAATCAGAAAGCAGAGCAGGAAAAGGTGAAGTGTATTGGACATTGTTCCAAGTTTCAGAGTTTATTTGTGATCTATCTGCCAGCGCAAAGTTTCACAGAACTGCAACATTAAACACATGCAACAGCTTCCAAAAGCCGCTTCCCATATATTTTCCTGATTCATTCTGTAATTCAGTCCAGAAAGCAATCTGCATCTTCCCATGAAGGGGAGCTGAAGGTTGAATAGATTTTCTGTGATTATCTCCGCATTTAATTAAACAGAGTTAAAACAACTGGGGCCATACGCGCTGGCTGCTTTAAAGTATTTGTGATCAGCAAGTCGGCTTTAGATCAAATATTACCTGTAATGTTTTCAGTGCATTGCCAGATACAGGCTATGAATATTCCGCAGAATGCAATCAGTAATTGTATTTCATGGATCAGGTGATAATGCAGTGAAATATTACTCACCAGTGACACCAACTGCAGCGAGGAGCGGGTAGTAAATTATTTGGATGTCGCGAAATACCCAATTTATACGAAGTTGAAGTGGAATAATCCAGAACATAGCGGGACTTCTTTGAGAAAAAAACTTGCTGTCTGAACTGGTGATGATGTTCACGTAACCATTGCTACACACACTGTAAATATTACCTATTTATGAAGTAAGAAATGTCCCCAGAGAAACAATTAAATGAAGTGCTGACTGACATTAATCATAGTCACTGAACAAACAAGATGATACATATTTCTTGCCAAGTACATGTTTAATGAAAATGCTTTGCACTCATGTTGAACAATATTACCCAATGCCAACGTACACGTCCAAATAGTTCCATAAAAAGTGAAATATTGAATCACAAAATATTAATGATCTGAAGTGAAAGAAATTCCTAAAGAGTATTCCAGTTAATTAATATCATTTTACAATTTCAATATTTCAATCTGCTCGTAAGTGTGAGTTTAGTGGAGTTTGTGGAAATAATGTTTATCCATCAGATGTTTATCCATCGAGAATGCCAGAAGCACAATTATTGCAAATATTACACTGCTGCTACTCAGCAAAATTACAATTGTTGTGTGTAGTTTGGAGTAAGTGTATCATTATTAATTATGTGGACCATGCTGGGTTTCCGGGTAGGAAATGCTTGATGGATGTGAACATACCTGAGGTGGAGAGCCGGAAGCTGGAAGATGAAACTTGAAAGTGGCATTATTTGATATGCGTTTCATGAGATTCTTCTTCAGAGTTTTACATCTCTGACATTTCCAGCTCTCTTACAAATTCATCCAACTGAAGATTAACCTTGTTTCTCCCTTCACAGAAGGTGTGAGGCATGTTTTCATTAAGTGAAGAATTAAACAAAAATTTATTCACTCCGTGACTGGGAATCATACCGGGAATCACTGTGTTGAATCCAGATCACCAGACCCTCAGGGAAGCTGAAGAGAGAGAGTTGATTATCTCTTTATTCATTGTTTCATTTCAAATAAATTTCACTAAAAACACAGTCGCAATGAAGAGTTATGGGAAGCATACATACCAGGATTTGTACTTCAGTTAGAAAATTCCAATCCATCAACTTATCCCCTTGGCCGGGAATACAGCCTCAATGTTTGTGATCCTTTTGCTCATTCTGCCTGTGTTTTCGTGTGTGCTCTCTACCGTGACAACTTCAGCCCTTTCACAGAAGCTCCTTCACACCAACAACTGTTCACACTTGCACTGTCACTTCTCTTTATTTCTGCGAGAAACAACACCGCAAACGCTCCTGTATTCAATCTGAGTTGTTGGACTTCAGCTGGAAGCACAAGAATTCAAACGCATTTTGGCAGCGATACGTTTTGAACACCACTTCTGCAGGATCTTAACACTGCACTTTAGAGTGTTTGGCCACCACGTTAAAATATATCACACTCATGTTATTTACTGATATATTTTCCTGAAATTTATTAAAAACTGCGGAACTGGGAAAGGCTATAGGTGCCTTGAGGCCGCTCCTTCACTGGATCAGATAATCATGAACTGTGTAACAAACACAAATCACATCCACTCAGGAACACAATGAGCTGCCATGAAATGCCGGTACCAGTTACACGGTGATTAATCACCTCTTCTTCCCCATCTCCTGCCAGAAATGACAAGAAAAAATCCTGCTGAATTTGTTCAGGATCTCCATTTCTAAAAGGACAACATACGAGGCGAGACTAAGATTTATGTGTTCAAAAAGGAAATGACTGATATTCACTTCGGGGTTTTGATCTGAGCAATAAGTTCATTTCCTGACCGGTAGTTACAGCTTGCTTTGCAATTAGCTTTACCCAAGCTCCTTTTGTTATTTGAAGTTTCACACCAGGCCTCTTTCATCACATACAAGATTCTCCTGCAAAATGGCACCTTCTTGTTCAACACCAGTGGTTTGGCTAAAATAATGACAACATATAACAGTTACTCCACTAAAGTTATCACTTTTGCTTCTCAGTGGATGGAGTTCAGATTCTTCTGAGAAAGATCTATTTCAAATCCATTTTTATTGCTGTTTTGATTGCAAGTCAGGAAATTTATTATTCCCCTCCAATCCGTGAAAATGAATATCATTTATTTCCCGGCAGAACGCACGAATATCAGTCTCGCCCTGTATCCTGTCCTTTCTCAAGTAAAGGCTTGCAGCAAATTCAACAGGAAGCCATGCTGTCCTTTCTGGGATCCAGACGAGATTCAGTGACGATTTCTTCATAAGCCAACACAGCTCTACAGATTTTGATATGTTTCAGTATGAATGCAATGAAATAACGTGATTGTCACATTACTCCCGTCTGATAGCGTGGCCGAGCGGTCAAAGGCGCTGGATTTAGGTTTCAGTCTCTCTCGAGGCGTGGGTTCGAATCCCACCGCTGCCAGAGTTTGTTTCATCTTGTACCCTTGCAGCTGAAGTTCTGATTCAGTGTGGGTGGCCTCGTTTTTTGACAAACACCCTTGTAAGAACAGGTATTTCGCTTGACTCATCAACCGACAGTTTCGACGTGCCACAGCAAGAAGAAAAAAACTCACCGACCTCCTCAGAATACAAATATGGGACAAGGACACAGTCCCTTCCTTCTCCACTACTTCCCCAGAGTGGAGAAGCTACCACATCTTCTTCGGAACCTTCAGCATGCAATTCATGAAGACAAATATCTGGCGAAAGCCACCTCCATTCCCCCGCTACTTTCCTTCAAAACACAGAACACCCTCAAACAGTCCTTTGTTCACAGATAACTACCCAGCCTGCAAAGAACAGCGACAATGACAGCACACAACCCTGTCATAGCAATCTCTGCAAGGTGTGTTGGATCATCGAAATGGATGCCATCATCAAACGTGAGAACAGAATCCACCAGGTAGACAATATATACACATGTAACTGAGCCACTGTTATCTACCTCATACACTGCAGGAAAGGATGTCCCGTGTCATGGTATATCGCCCAGACCATGCAGACGAAACGACAACGGATGAATGGACACCGCTCCACAGTCACCCGACAGGCTATTCCATTCCTGTTGGGGAACATGTAAGCAGTCAAAGACATTCAACCACCCATCTTCAGGTAAGCGTTCTCCAAGGCGGCCTTCAAGATGCACCAAAACGCAGAATGGTTGAGCAGAAACTGATAGCCAAACTCCATACAAATGAGAACAGCTTCAACCAGAATCTTGGGTTCATGAAATACAACTTGTAACCCCTGCCATTTGGCCTGGCCTTGCAAAATCCTACTAACTATCCTGGTTTGAGACAATTCACACTGTCATTGTTCTCCACTCCACTTAATCTCACAGTTACTGCTTCTGAGTGAAAACTGCCTCCTCTTCACTGGAGAATTACTGCTTAATTCAATGAAAGTGTTTTCTTGTCATTGAGCTGGAGATTTGGACCCAGATCAGCGAGATATTTGTGTCAGTAGAAAGAATAAATTTTCCCCCATTAACAGCCAGATTTTAACCCGCATCAGCATTTTATACCATGGGCGCTTTGTAGTCTATCACTCTCTCCCTCTCTCTGTCTTGTTCTTAACGTGTGACATTTCCAATCCAGACGCAAATGAGGAAATCTCCCTGATATTGATTCTGACAGACCTGAAAGCAACATAAGGTTGTTATACAGCAATAGATCTATATTCCCAGACCGGGAATCGAACCCGGGCCGCGGTGTGAAAGCGCTGAATCCTAACCACTAGACCACCAGGGAAGCTGATGCAAGTTCTTTAAAATATTAATTTATCCATGAACCACTGCTTTTTATTTCGGACTTATTATTCAGTAGATAAATGTTTCTCCTTCAAATTGTCATCTTTATTTCACACACATGTGACTGTATCAGCCAATGAAAGCAGCGATTCCTGTTAGCTGCAACATGAAATGGACAGTGAGGTGAAATAGTCCCACAAACTGCTCATGGGACACTTTCAATTTCCAAAACCCATCAACTTCATCACTGTGTCGTTTCTGTGAAACTTATAAGTTAAAACTTAGCAGGCTTTCATCTGGAGGGTAACGGGCACAGGTCATTTACCAAACGCTATCATGCCGCTTCTCTTCCTGTTTGTGTCGCTGCCTCTCTTCCAGCTCCCTCTGGCTGTTCAGCTCCCAGAGTCAATTAGCTGCTTGATACAGAAACAGATAGTTAGTGAACCCGAGCTTCACCTGGAAAGCAGAGAAAGCGAATGTATAACACACGGCATTAAGAGGCGATAGAGTTTGAGATGACAGTACAAGGAAATAAAAAATCTCATCTTCCCAATCCAATGATTGAATACGGATCGCTGTCACGCTCTCTTTCCAGCTTTGAGCACAGGGTTAAGTATTTGAAGCCGTGCTACAGTTATTTGGGGTTTTGGTGAGACCACATTTGGAACAGTGTGTGCAGTTTGGATCTCCGCATTTTAGACAGAATCAAAGCAAAATCTTAGAATGCTGGAATCTGAATCGAAAACCAGAAAACGCTGGAAAATCTCAAAAAGCTTTAAAGGGAAACAATACATAGCATTTAAAATTCGAGTCATTATTCTTCCTGACCTGGGAATCTAAAACACGGGAGCACAATCTCAGGATAAGGCGCTGATGATTTAGGGCAGTAATGAGGAGAAATTGCTTCATTCAAAGGCTCGTGAATCTTGGGAATTCTCTACTCCAGAGGGTTCTGATGGTTCATCATTGAACACATTTCAGTTCGGGTCAGACAAATTAATGATCTATTCAAGAATGAATGGAAACAGGGATATAGAATCGGAACAAATGCTCAGCCACAAGTTCATGTTCCGATTGCAATTGTTAATTTTAATGGTATAATGCAAGCATGTATATAATGTTATATGTAAGATGTTTGAAGTCAATTGTCATTAAACAATGATAGTAAAACCAGATAACAGTCGAGCAGGGGCAGCTTTTTTTTTATATGTTATCGCCTACGGACCCGTTGCCAACCCGTTGCCTGTGAATGCTGATGGTGAGAAAATAGTAAAACCGCGTCCCTGGGTGGTCTCGAACCACCAACCTTTCGGTTAACAGCTGAACGCGCTAACCAATTGCGCCACAGAGACTGAGACAGTAATAGTTAAATATATTCTAAACTAGTGTGTCACTGATCATAATTCTATTGCTGCAAAACCTGTTCCAGAACTGCAGCATGACCGCACTGTTTACAATTCTATACAAGTACCTTTCGCTCCGTTAATCCCGCAGCGCTGCTGTGGTGTGTTGGTTATTCTCTTTCTCCTTTGAACGGGCAGGTAAAATGAATCCATGTCTCTTATCACAGGGAGGAATTCAACGGGAGGGAAGGGAACTGACCACCAGTAACCCAGCGATCCAATACTTTCCAATCATCAATAACACCATTCACAACTGCACCTCCATCCAAATATTGTGATCCATTTCCCTCAGGATTTGTTCCAAGATTTAATATTTCCCTTGTATTTATCTCCTCATTTTGACATAAGTTTCGCTTCAATATACAACACAAATGGAATTACAAACCTGAGACTAACTGTGAGAAACAAGTCTCTGGATAACACAAATCCCGTGATGCTCATTTCCAGATTCACAACACTCAGCTTTTCAACCAAATGGGGGAATTTATCACTGAAAAGTTTTGGAAAGTTGGTGTGAATTTTACCTGTGAATCACTCGGGTGTTGTGTAAATGCTACTCGAAGGTTCAGTGAGCCGGATATAATTTATCTGCGTTTTGCTGAGCTTGTGTTGGGTGTATGGGGAGGTTTGAACGGGGTCGGACCTTGTGTCCCAGGGATGTGCAGTAACCCGCTGATTGAATGCTGATGGTGAGAAAATAGTAACATTCCGTCCTTGGGTGGTGTCGAACCAACAACCTTTGCGTTAACAGCCGAACGCGCTGACCAATTGCGTTTTCTGCTGGCGATTGGAGACTGCGGGATATAATCCTGCTGCTTCTCCCTGTCTCACTCACTGTGGAGCCGGGGGAAAGAGAATCATTGGTGGGTTTGTTTCCCAGTCTGAAATATCGCCTCGAATAATGGTTATTAACGGAAGTAATGCTGGTTAGATCTTTTAGCTCATTTCCAAATTAAAGAAAGGTTCCACCGAGATTTGAACTCGGATCGCTGGATTCAGAGCCCAGAGTGCTCACCATTACACCACAGAACCCAACACACGGAGACAGACTGTAAATCTTCATTCAACATTTGTGCCATTATGAACATCAGGGAGAAATATCAGTCCCAATGCACGATCCAGTCAATCACCCACACCAAGTCATATTTACATTGCCCTTGCTGGTCCCTCCTGTAAAAATGAGTAGGCTACCTTCAACTGCATTACATTTCACTGTAACTGACTATATTCAAAGAACAATGTCAGCATCGAACTGATGTAGACCTTACGGCGGTAAATCTACTGAACAACATCAGCTTTTCACAGCTCTACTTTCATTACACTGGAAGCCAATGTGAAAATATACACAATTTCAAATCTTAACAATCAGGAAGGAGAGTGTGAGTTCGGATAATTGGCGCTGTGCACATTCCTGTAATCAGTGTCTGGGAGAATCAGGCAGGTGGGATCCTGGTGCTCTCGTGGTTAGGAATCGGCGTTTTCAGTTTCGCAGGCTGCATTTGATACATTCAGATTGAATGATTTTTTAATAAACAAATCAGCAATACTTCCTGATCCAAAGCAGCTCTGCCAGAATGGGTGGTGTGAGATTTGCATTTTGGAAATGTCACATATGCAGCAGGTCAAGAATAAACACAGACAGTGAAAGACAGTGATATGATGCAAAGCGCTGCCAATAGAGATTGTGGTACAAGGTAAAATCTGGATGGTAACGGGTCAAGTTTAACAGTTTGCATTGACAGAAATATCACTCATTTCTGAATAAAATTCTAGGGCTAGCTGACAAGAAAACTTCTCCATAAATGGAACACTAAACTATTTGACCTTGACTGATTGCAAGCAGTTTCCATTTAGAAAGCAGTAACTGTGAGAATGACAAAGCAGAATGGAGAAAGTCTCAGTTTGAGAGGCGGCACTGCCGTGGGAATGGAGAGCTGGAGTTCACCCAGAAAAGCAACAAAGTTTAAAAATAACGGGTTTTAAAAACTTCAGCGGGAATCTCAACCTTAAAAAAACACTTGAATTGTCCATGAAGGATAGGCAAGTGAAAGACAGAATCGTGTCTTACTGTGCACTACACTGGGAGCCACAATGGATGAGGTTCCCGCTCGCCTCCTACAAACTCTGGCACATGTTGAGAATCAATGATTCATTGTCAGGACAACACATGGGGTGAAACATCAGAGAAAATTTACCCATATTGCACGTGCCAATACAGTCCCGTTTGAGTGCTTTCCCTCACTGAAGTTAAAGGATTGTCACTGTTGCGAAATTTGATAAAATTTACTCATATTAATATCAGTTCAAGTCCTTTATTTCCCCGATCCCATTCACACAAACCCGCAGATCTCGCAGATGAACAATGTCATCAATCGGTACTTTAAATGTTCCAGATCTTTTAACTGTCTTGCAGATCACACCTTTTAAAAGCGATCACATATGAAAGGCAGGCTCGAAGTTGTTACATGTTGATTTCGCTGGGTTAAAATTATTGACTATAACATGTGTGCCTTATAAACAAACAAAAAAATCACTTGCAAACAATTGAAGTGAAAATAGAACACAGAACTTGGAAAATAGAACATTACAGCGCATAATAGGCCCTTCAGCCTTCGATGTTGCGCCAACCAATTATGAAAAAAGCAATGACCCTCCAAACTAAACCAAGCCCTTCTCTTCCATAAACTTATCAACTAACTTCTTAAACGCCACCAAACTTGGCGCATCTACAACTGCCACAGGCAGGGCATTCCACGCCCTAACCACCCTCTGGGTAAAGAACCTACCTCTGATATCCGTCCTATAACTGTCACCTCTTAATTTAAAGCTGTGTCCCCTCGTGATAGCTTTCTCCATCCTAGGAAAAAGGCTATCACTGTCCACCCTATCTAAACCTCTAATCATCTTATATGTTTCGATAAGGTCTCCTCTTAGCCGCCATCTTTCTAACGAAAACAACCTCAAATCCCTCAGCCTCTCTTCATAAGACCTGCCGTCCATACCAGGCAACATCCTGGTAAACCTCCTCTGTACCCTCTCCAATGCCTCCACATCTTTCTTATAATGTGGGGACCAGAACTGCACACAATACTCCAAGTGCGGCCGCACTAGAGTTTTGTACAATTGCAACATGACGTTGCGGCTCCGAAATTCAATCCCCCTACCAATAAAAACTAAGACTCCATATGCCTTCTTAACAACCTTATCGACTTGACTACCTACTTTCAGGGATCTATGCACAAATACACCAAGATCCCTCTGTTCATCAACACTATTAAGAATCCTACCATTAGCCGTATACTCTACACATTTATTATTCCTGCCAAAGTGCATTACCTCACACTTTTCCACATTAAACTCCATTTGCCACCTCTCGGCCCAGCTCTGCAACTTGTCCAAGTCTCTCTGCAAACTATAACAACCCTCTTCACTATCTACCACTCCACCGACTTTAGTGTCATCTGCAAATTTACTAATCCATCCTTCAATACCCTCATCCAGATCATTTATAAAAATTACAAACAGCAGGGGCCCCAAAACAGACCCCGAGGTACACCACTTGTCACCGAACTCCACGATGAATATCTCCCATCAACCACCACCCTCTGTCTTCTATCTGCTAGCCAATTCCTAATCCAATTAGCTAAATCACCCTCTATCCCATACATCTGCATTTTCTGCAGAAGCCTTCCTTGGGCCACCTTATCGAACGCCTTACTAAAGTCCATATATACCACATCAACTGCCTTACCCCCATCCACCTCTTTAGTCACTTTTTCAAAAAACTCAATGAGGTTAGTAAGGCATGACCTACCCTTCACAAAACCATGCTGACTATCCCCGATCAATTCATTTCTCTCTAAATAACTATAAATCCTATCCCTAATAATTCTCTCCAATACTTTGCCCACAACAGAAGTAAGACTCACTGGCCTATAATTCCCTGGAAAGTCTCTCTTCCCCTTCTTGAACAATGGGACAACATTCGCTATCCTCCAGTCTTCCGGAACTGTACCCGTAACCAACGACGACCTGAAGATCAGAGCCAGAGGCTCTGCAATCGCCTCTCTTGCCTCCCAGAGAATCCTAGGGTAAATCCCGTCCGGCCCAGGGCACTTATCTAACTTCAAACCCTCAAGAATATCTAGCACAACCTCCCTATTTACTTCAATACTTTCCAGTTTGCAACCCTGTACCTCAGTGTTCTCCACAACCACATTTACATCTCCTTGCGTGAATACCGAAGAGAAATATTTGTTCAGTGCTTCTCCAATATTGGACGGATATTTTGCTGGAAGTTAAAACCCACAAATGCTGATGCGTGAGCTTTGTTTTTTTAACAATTTCGAATTTCACTCGCGGTGTTAGAACTGCTTTGTAGAAAGTTAAACAATTTTTATTTTGTCTTTCCCTGACCTGCGGCCTCGTTGGTCTAGGGGTATGAGACTTGCTTAGGGTATCTCAGCCCGTTAGCATACGAGAGTTCCCGGGTTTAAATCGTGAACAAGTCCTTTCTTTGTTTCCTTTTGGCCAAGTCAAACATTGTGATTTCTTTAAGGTGTAAACGGCAGAATGGACTCCTGCTGTCTGGCTCCGAAAAAAAGCAGAGTTTTAGAGCATGGAAAGATCCCACATGGCAGGCGCAGACACGAGACCTGTGCATCTGGACGGGAAACGTTAGTTCTGATTGCCGCTCCACAGATTGTGCCAGAAATACTAACATAACCCAGTGTTTTCTGTTTTCACTTCAGATTTCGAAAGCCCACAGTATGCCACGTTATATTAGGATTTATGTGTTTGGCTGATAAGGGGCAAATAACATTCACGCTACACAAATGCCAGACAATGTCCATCACCAATTAGAGAAAATCTAACCACCGCTGCTTGACATTCAATAGTTTTTCCATTACTGATTCCCCCACTGTTAACATTCTTGCAGTTACCATTGACCAGAAACTCATGTGCACTCTCCACATAAACACAGTGCCTCCAAGAGCAGGTCAGAGGCCAGGAATACCCCGGCAGAGAAATCATTTCTTGATTCCCTAGAACCTGTCTACCATCTGCAAGGCATAATTCAGGAGAGTGCTGGAATATTCCCCACTTGACGGGAGGGGTGCCGCTCCAACAACACTCAAAAAGGTTGACATCATCCAGGACAAACAAATTGATTGGCACCAGATCCGCAAGCTTTCAATCCCAGTACAACCGACGCTCAGTAGCAGCGATGCTACGATCTAAAAGATGCACAGCAGCAATTCACCAAAGCTCCCTTGACAACAGCTTTGAAATCCACGATTACTTCCATCCAGAAAGTCAACGGTAATAGACACATGGAAACACCACCACCTGCAAGATTTCCTCCAAGTCATTCACAATCCTGCCTTGGAGTTATACTGCCATTATTTCGCATGGCCTCATTCTATGGTCTAAACATTTTCTGATTTAATGCATACCTCACTGAGGGCGTGACCTGCAAAGTATTTTTCCTTGTTCATTTCTCTCATCTCTCCCTCGATGCCAACAAAACGAAAGAGATTGCCATTGACGTTAGAAAGCGCAGAGCTGTATATGCCCCTGTCTATATAAAAGGGGACAAAGTAGAATGGATCGAGAGCTTCAGGTTTTTCGGTGTCCAGATCATCAACAACATGTCCTGGTCCCTCATGCTGACACTATATTGAAGGAAGCCCGCTAACGCATCTACTTCCTCAGAAGACTTCGGAAATTTGACACGTCAGCGACGACGGTCACCGAGTTTTACATGCGAACCATAGAAAATTATGTTTTTAGCTGTATCACAGATGAGTAATGCTCCTGCTCTGCCCAACTCCGCAAGAATCGACAAAAGGTCGTGAATGTAACCCGATCCATCACGCAAACCAGCTCCCCATCCATTGACTCTGTCTCCGCTTCCTGCTGTCTCAGCAAAACAGCCAGCGTAATTAAGGACCCCACCTCGGACATTCTCTTCCAATTTCTACTTTCAGAGAAATATAGCCTGAAGTCACTCAAGAATAGCGTTTTCTCTGCTGCCATCACACTTTTGAATGGATATTACTTTGCATTAAGTCGATCTTTCTCCACATTCTGATAAAGACTGCAACACCAGATTCTGCAATCTCCCATTTCCTTCTCTATGAGTGGTACGCTTTGTATGAAAGCGCGAAAGAAAAAGATGTTTTTTTGCTGTACACTAATGTGACAATAATAAATGAAACCAAATCAAATCATTTTCATTTCTCCTGACTTCCACACGATTCTGATGTTAAATTTCCTCTTCCTAAGTTTCACTCGTTCCAAACTCCCACTTTTTTTCATTTTTTTTCCTGTTGTAATGAAAGGTCGTGGACGTAAAAGATGAACTTTGTTTCCCTGTCCACAAATTCTGTTTGAATTCCTAAGTTTCTGCAGCATCTTCCACCTTTGCTGATGTTACCTAATCGACTTTGACCCTGTTGGAATTACCATAAGGCCCTGATATGCCAGATCCAGAACTGCTTTTGTTTCTACAAAAATATACTTCATTTGTAAAATATCTGGAAGTTTACGAACATTTCAAAGTGGCCATCACACAAAGTGCAATAATGTACAGTTCCTCCATGTATGTCATTTTGCACTCTAAGGTGTATCTATTCAGTCAAATAAACATTGCAGCCGTTGCAAAATGGTCATTATCAACGGTACAAAAGCACTTCAGTTCTTTACACTCTGTTGTCGATGATGGTGACAGCCTCTGAGTCCTTTTTCCCGTCTTCAGCATTTATGTACATCCCATCCATACAGAGTAAGTCATTGAGTTTGTTGTGATACGACATGTCTTGGATCGAAAGGAGTTAACTGAACTTGTTTGTTCAGTGAATGAAATTAATGTCACCCTCCATGGATCCCAACTGCGTCACTGGAGAGTTTCTCCCTTCTATTAATAAAGGACTATTTTCAATGGAAACATAAACTCCGGCAGTCAAGCTCGAGTGAGAAGGAGTTCAGAATCTGAGAATAGATTGGGATGTTGCAAAATGGATCAAGATCAGAGAACAATAGATTGGATTCTTCCAACAATCGATGAAGGTTTCTTCTTGAACATTGTCGAGTCAATTGACATTGAGAAACCTTTGAATTTCCAGATCAAGGATATACTGGTACGGATTCAAGAGGCGTATTATCCCATTCTGGCTATTGTTGGTGTCCCTGGTGAGTTTCTCTATCCATTTTTTAAAAATTCCATAAAACATATTGAACTGTATTTTTCTTCTGCGTGTCTTCATTTTGAAAAAATAAAATGAATTCATCCTCTTCAGCTAGTCACTAATTCCATTATCAATATAGTGGCCCTTATGTCCCTCTCCGGCTTCTGTCTGGGGCTGTTCACAACTTCCAATTTCTTCTCGACCCAAACTAGATTTCCAACATCATATTCCGTACATCCAGATCCAATCCACTGTCACCCCCAACTCTGCCTCAGCTCAGCCGGGTAATAAGACATCGTAGCCTTGCTAATTTTATCAATCTTGCGATTGAATCCTCCAAGGTTTCACTTTTGCTACTAATCCCATTCTCCTGTCCTTTTCCCAGATTCCTGCAAATTCTTCCCATTCATGATTTCCCGAATTACTCGTTTGAAATGTATTTATTTTTCGCCTCCTGTTTGTGATTCATCTCCACATGTTCATCATTGCGAGCTTATAGAAACACAGAAACAATAGATTGAAATGGGAGGCGCCCTCATTCACTTCCCGCTGCCTTCTGTGGGATACCTATGTTGGAGGGGACATTTGAACATCTCTGACACATGCCACATGTCTTTGTAACTTGGTTTATGCCTGTCCATTAGTCATTCCCAGCAGGACGTATGTTCAGCCACACGAGAAAGCTCCCTTTAATTTTTATTTTTATCTTAAATATATTTGCTTTCTGTTAATTTAGCACACAGTCATAGCTGGTGGAATGCAGATTGATAATTTACCCATATATAAATATGGACGAATCCATTAGAATTCAATCACAGTGTTCTGTATGCACAGAACTTCCACATATACAAAAAAGAGAGATGAATTAACAACAGGGGATAAAAGAGGATAACCGTCAGCAGTGTGTACTAGCTACAAGACGCACTGCAGCAATTCAACAACGGTTCTTAGACAGTACATTCCAAAACCACAATCGCTTCCATCTTGAAGGATAAGAGCAGCAGAAACATGGGAACACAAGCACTTGCAAGTTCTCCTCCAAGCCACTCATAATCCTGACTTGGAAATATATTGGTTATTCCTTCGCAGTTTCTGGATCCGAATCCTGAATTCTTCCTCAATGGCATTGTGGGTCAACTTACAACACATAGACTGCAGGGATTAAAGATGGAAGCTCACCACCACGTTCTCAAGGGCAACTAACGAGGGGCAATAAATGTTGGCTGGCCAGTGACGCCCATGTCCCATGTACACACCATGCTGTAGAGAGGCAGTGCTACCTAGCCTATGGACAGCTTGTAACAGAGGTCAGACCTTATGGAGCCAGTGTATTTGAGGTTGGGGTTCCATACTTGCCAGAGTGTGTCAGATTTGGATCAGGATGTATAAGTTAGGAATTCCATTGGGGCACGTTCCATAACAATTGGATGCCAATTCTGAACAGAAGGAGACTATTCACTGATCCATGACCAAAGGATATTCCTTGCATATGTTAGGATATTGTCCACATTTTTCCAATTGGCATCATTTTTTTAATCTTTGATCCCCAGTATCAAGAAAATAAAAGTCAAATTGTCAGACTACATCAAATATCGTCTCCAGCTCTTTAAATATGCCCAACCAGTAGGATTTAACTTTAATATAGGAACAAACTTAACAGCTTTTTTCAAGGTTCACAAATGGTCCTAATTAATATTATTTTATCCCATGTCTCTGAAGGTATTTCAAGTGATCATCCTAGTATCTTTTAAATGTTGTCAGTCTGTCAGTGTGTATGTGTCGTGTCTACAGGAAGGATGTTACCAGCTATTTACTCCACACTCCTGAGGCCAGAGAATTTCACAAAAAGCCAAATCTTCATTCACAGCCTCAGGATGGGAAAATTCCACTGACCTGAATGGCAACGAATTTCCTTCTCTGTGTTCGTGTGTGTGTTTATCTGTGTGTTTATGCATATGTTTGTGTGTGAATTTGTGTGATTTTGGTTTGAGTTTCTGTTTCTATTATATATTTCTGTGCATGTATGCCTGTCTCTACATATGTCAATGTATGAGTGTGTGTGCGTGCATGTGTGTTTATGTGTATGTGTGTGTGTGCGTGTGCTTGTGTGTTTGTGTGTGTGTGTGTGTTTATCTTTGTGTGTATGTTTCTGTATATGAGTGTATATGGGTTTGATTTGATATATTTCTGTCTGCGTGTGTTTTTGTGTGTCTGTGCATGTGTGTGTGTTTATCTGTGTGTGTGTTTCTGCATATGAGTGTGTATGTGTGTGATTTGACATAATTCTGTGTGTTTGTGTGTGTGCGTGACTAGCTCTGAGCACCAGCTCACCAATCTTTCAGAATAAAAGCCAAAAGAAAAATCCAACATCTATTTGTCTTCAAGAACCGAAGGGATAATCATTTTCGGTCTACAAACATTTCAATATCCATCTTAAGGAGCAAAAAGTATGACATCTTCTGTTCTGCATTTTTAATAGTCTAATTCCAACCCTGGAGGATTTAAGCACTCTCTCTCACAAAGATATCTTGTTGCAGTGAGTAAATCTTTGTGAAAAGATGGAAATTATCCACACTTCTCTCTGCCGCTAACAGGCCCATCATCTTTGGCCCATCCCAATCATCCCAACTCCCTAGCATTCCTGAGTTCTCAATCACCTCTGCCTCCCACTGCTGTCACCAGGATCCCGCTTCACTTTAAGTTCTCTGCGTCACCTCTGACTCCATGTGTCATTTCTGCCTCCTCTGTTTATTTCATAGTGTAATCATAAAAATTATAAGGTCTCTGCAGTTCAGTAGGAGTCCATTCAGCCCATCAAATCTGCACCGTCAGTAATGCTGCCCATGCCCTATCATTGTAACCTCACGCTGTTCCTCTGACATTAAGGGGAAATTCAAAAGAAGTCTGTTCCTCGTACCCCGAGATATTTACTCTGCTAATCCCCCTGATCTGTGCATCTTTGGATAATCCACTTAAACTCTACATCTTTGGAATGTGGGAGGAAACCGGTGGAAACACGCACAAATATGGGGAGAATGTGTAAATTCCACACACTAAGAAGTCTCACAACACAAGGTTAAAGTCCAACAGGTTTATTTGGTGGCAAACACCACTTGCTTTTGGAGCACTGTTCTTTCGTCAGGTGAGTGGGAGTTCTGTTCACAAACAGGGCTTCTACCATACAGACAGAGACCTAAGGCTGGAAATGAAACTGGGCCTCTGGTGCTTAAAGTAGCAGCACTAACCACTGTGCCTCCATGCCAGCTAAATCTATGATATGAAGGAATCTGTGATTCCTCCCATTGTATCACAGACGTTTCCATTATATTCTGTATTTATCCTCATGCAATACAGGGTGCAGTAGAAAGTGTCAATAACTCCTCATTCAAATTGGTCATTTTGCCAGGAAGCTGATGCATATTTTCATTGTTTATTTCCTTCCTTCCTTACAGTGAACTTAGTCACGATTGTGATCCTCATCCACAAAAACTGTGATCTCTCCAAATGTGTCACTCGTTACCTCATGGCCATGTCATTGGCGGACCTTCTGGTTATTATACTCGACCTGATATTGAGACACATTCCAGTTGTTTTTAATGAACAATTTATTTTCCTGGAATCCATCCCCGTGTGCAACATCCACGCTGTCCTGCTTTATGCAATCACTGACTGTTCTGTCTGGTTCACCGTCACTTTCACCTTTGATCGATTTGTGGCCATTTGTTGTCAGAAGCTGAAAATTAAATATTGCAGTGAGAAAACGGCGATTGTGGTCCTGGGAACAGTGACAGCACTGAGTTGTTTAAAGAATATTTTCTGGTATTTTATGGTAACAGGTCAGTATATATTGATAAATGACCCTTGGTTTTGTAATTACTCATTTGATGTCATGTTTTCTCCAGTCTGGGGAGCAATTGTGTTCCTTCATTACATTGTAAACCCGTGTATCCCATTTGTTCTGATTCTGCTGTTCAATGTTCTCACCGTCAGGCACATTTTAGTGATGAGCCGGGCCCGCAGGAGACTTCGGGCTCAGGGCAATGGGGAGAGTCTCAAAGACCCAGAGATGGAAAGTCGAAGGAAATCCATCATTTTACTGTTTGTTATTTCAGTCAATTTCATCCTGTTATGGTCAACGTTAATGGTTGATACTTTGGCTTTTCAGATGTTCTGGTTGGGGTATCCATCCCTATATAACAAAGCATTTGTTCAGGATTTGGGCTTCATGCTGCAGCTTCTGAGTTGCTGCACCAACACTTTTATTTATGTGGTAACCCAGAATAAGTTTAGGGAGCAGTTGAAAATTCTGCTGAAGTATTCATTTACTCCAATTCTCCACTTCATTAAATGATTAGCAGAATTAAATCATAAAGCTTTTCCAGAATTTCTCATGTAATTTTACATTTCCTGAAGGAGAGGTGGGACAGGCCCCATAGGATTTTCGTCTCATATTTGGCCAAGAAACTGCTCAATATCCAGTGATCTTATTCCAATTTGACAGAAAACCAACTGTATCTCAAATGCTCCCTTTACCATTCCAGCTGCCTGTCATCCTGCTGCTTCACACTAGTTGTCATGATGTGGAGATGTCAACATTGGATTGGGGTAAGCACAGTGAGAAGGCTCACAACACTAGGTTAAAGTGCATTTTAACTTGCTGTTGTGAGATGTCTTACTCACACTGTGTGGATAGGTTTCATTAAACCATCACTTTCTTGGACAGTGGGTCTACATTTTGCAGGGTGCACCATGGGCTGAGCAGAAGTGAGATCATAGAAACTGCATGAGATAACCAAAATGAAGTGAGGGTACAGAGGAAATTCACACTGATAGCAGGGGTTAAGGGTTAAGTTGTGGGCTGTCGAACTACAGCCAAAAATGGGAAGAGGAATTAAAGGGGAACTGGAATGTTATTAGGATCCAGAATCAGTCTCAGCAACAGAGTGAGTGAGAGATGAATTCTGTGGAAAGAAAACAGTAGGATCAAACATCTAGAAAGAGAGACAAGGGGAGAGAACAAGGCAGACAGAGAGAGAGAGAGAAAGAGAGAGAGAGAGATGGAGGGAGCAGAGATGCATTGTAGAAAGAGAGAGAGAGACAGAGATACAGACAAACAGAGAGAAAAAGAAAGAGAGAGACAGAGAGAAGAGGCTAGACATGAAGGTGGGGGACAATGATAAAGACAGAGGATAGCGAGAGAGAGGGGGACACTGAGAGCGGAGCAGAAACGAGAGAATGGCCATAGAAAGAGAAAGTGGGGCAGTGAAAGCATGGAGTACAGAGTTAGAGAAAGAGCCCGAGATGAAGAGCAGCAGACAGAGAGAGAGAGAGAAATAGAGAGAGGGAGGGAGAGATAGAGGAGCCACAGTGAGAGTGGCAGCAGAGAGAGTCCAAGGTTGCTGTTCTCTGCCTTGTGGTCGAAGTGTGGTGAGCGGGTACTATGAAGAAAATACTTGGACTTTTGCCACATTGAAAATGATACAATAATTGGAGCAGTGCCCCTACAAAAAATACCCAGTTTCTGCATTTATAACTCTCTCTCTGACTGTGAAAGTCAATCAGCCAACAAAATGACTGCAAAACATTTCTGAAATCAATGTTGAAGATCTTGACACCTAAAGAATCAACAACTGCGAAAAAAACCTCGGCTCAACTCTCAGCATCTCCGGGAATAAAAAACAGACACACTACTACAACTTGCGAAAAAAACCTCGGCTCAACTCTCAGCATCTCCGGGACAAGCAACTTTTTATTTGTATTTACTTATTATTAAACACAATTGTCATTCGTAATATGTATGAATGCAGAGGGATCTGTCTTTCTATTCATTCTTATGCCCTTAGTAGGGAATAAAATTTCTTGGTGGAATTTAGGAATTCATACACCCGTTGTGCAGAAGAAAAATGTTTTAAAATCGGGCATGAATGAGTCAGCATGAATGACACCCGTTGCGATTTTACAATACCTGGATTTTCAGCGTGGTCGGCCTCACACCAGGAATGGGCTAAAGGTTGATTACTTCACTTAATTTTGTTTAAGTGTTGAATTCAATGTGTTTGATGACCTGGCACTCAATTGTCTGGGCCTGCTTGCCTTTATGGCCTCCCTCTGAAAGTTTCTCATTAACGAATAAAATAGCTGCTCAACCTGAATGGGGAATAGTGGACCTAGAACATAGAACATAGAACATAGAACATTACAGCACAGAACAGGCCCTTCGGCCCTCGATGTTGCGCCGACCCATATAAAAAGCAATGCCCCTCCAAACTAAACCATTCCCTTCTCTTCCATATACTTATCAACTAACTCTTAAACGCCACCAAACTTGGCGCATCTACAACTGCTGCAGGCAGGGCATTCCACTCCCGAACCACCCTTTGGGTAAAGAACCTGCCTCTGATATCCGTCCTATAACTATCACCTCTTAATTTAAAGCTGTGTCCCCTCGTGCTAGCTTTCTCCATCCTAGGGAAAAGGCTATCACTGTCCACCCTATCTAAACCTCTAATCATCTTATATGTTTCAATAAGGTCTCCTCTTAGCCGCCTTCTTTCTAACGAAAACAACCTCAAAATCCCTCAGCCTCTCTTCATAAGACCTGCCCTCCATACCAGGCAACATCCTGGTAAACCTCCTCTGTACCATCTCCAATGCCTCCACATCTTTCTTATAATGTGGGGACCAGAACTGCACACAATACTCCAAGTGCGGCCCCACTAGAGTTTTGTACAGTTGCAACATGACGTTACGGCTCCAAAATTCAATCCCCCTACCAATAAAAGCTAAAACCTGGAGGACCTGGAGCTTTTGAGGCACTCAGAGTAAATTGATTGCAAAACAGAGGCACCCCCTTGGGCAATTTCAGACTGGCACTGCCAACCTGGGGCCTGGGCTATGTTAGTCTGGCACCTGGGCAATGTTAACCTGGCATCTGGACCATGCCCATCGGATAGTAGGAGTCGGGGCCAGTGGGGAAAGTGCCAGGGGTGGGGATACCTGCGCGAATCCATGAGGAAGGGGGTCCCACTGCCACTTTGCCTGTGATTGGTGATACAAGAAGGAAGGTTGTGAGTGAGCTGGCTGACAGGGATTGCATCTCAGACCTCTGATCCCCGTGATTGTGAGGTGGGGCGGCGGGGAGAGCGGTGAGCTAATTGTGACTGCCTGTAGCAGCAGGGGTCTGACAGCTCTCTCTCTGTCTGAGAGACATGTGCAATTCCTCCTCTACAGATTTTTGGTGAGTTAAGTCCTGCTCACAGCCTCTCCAGCTAGAAATTGACTATCCCATATTTTCAGAGAGACATTGTGTATGAAAACTTGTCCCTAAAGCTGATCTGGAAATCTCTCATTTTCAGACTAGCTGGCCTCTTTGAAAAAATCTTGTAAAATTGTGGTGTGCATTCAATCAAAAAAAAGACTGATTAAATTAGCTCCTGCTTCGAACATAGCTATTGGTCTGTAAATGATATTAAAGTGAAAGAAATCCTTGATATATTAAATATTGAAGCAACGTGCAGAGGATGGATTGAAAAAATTCAATGGAACCAGTCAGGCCTCCACACCCAGGCCCATGTTTTTTTATGGGTGGGGGAGGGGGTGGGAATGTGACAAAAGAGAGAGCGAGAAAGACAGAGAGGGAAGGAGGCAAGTTCGATGGATTGACAGTGAGACGTGGGGAAAAAGAGAATTGAGGCAGGAAACTAGTGCGATAGATTGAGAAGGTATGGATAGAGGGAGGACGGGGAGGGACAAGACAGAGAGAGAAAGAGACAGAGAAAGAGGAGCGAGAGAAACAGATTGGAAATGAGAGAAACAGATCAACAGGATAAGCCAGAGAGACACAGCCAGAGAGTGTGAGAACAAATGTAGAGAGAGGAGAGGCAATTAGGCACCTGGAGGCAGAAAGGGAGAGATGGATATAGAGGGCACAAACAGAAACTGATGATGCAAAGGAAGAGAGCAAGAGGTGAGAAAAGGCATAGAGACAGGAAAACGTCACAGAGTGTTTGGTTTAATGGAGCCAGGATGGAGACAATGTTGGGTATAAATTTCCCATAGTAGGTTACCAACTCCAAAAATGCTCTGGAATCCCAGATGGATGTCAGAGCCGGGGCATGTTTTATCATCTGCAACTTTTTCTCCGATTTATTGCTCAACATTGTCCAAACCTCATTGTTCTGACTTTATCCTCAAAAGTTCATGTATGAATAAAAAAACTTCTCTTGTTCCTTATTAGCAATCTGTGCTGTTGAGCTGTGTTTTCTCTCTTTCTGGTCTCTGTTACAGTTGTACAGATCCTGGGCAGTTCAGATCGAATGGATTCTGATCCATTCTGAAGCTCAAAGATCGTATTCACAGTGTTAACTTTAAAATCAGTTTTCCTGTCAAATATTCTCTGAATTTTTAAATAAACATTGAATGCAAAATTAACTAATTCTGACTTTGTCTAACTCCATCTCTTTTTCTCTATATCTCTGTTAGTATGATTTTGTGTGTGTGTCTCTACACACCACTCTACATATCTGTGTGCTTCTGTGTATTTCTCTGTTTCTGTGTCTCTTTCTGTCTCCTTGTCTGTACCTGTGTATCTCTCTGTGTTTCTGTACTTCTCTGTATCTATGACTCTCTATGTCTGTGTATCTATGTCTGTGTCTCTATCACTCTGCCTCTCTCTCTGATTCTGTCTCTCTCTCTGTCTCTGTATTTCTCTATATTCATATCTCTCTGTGTCTCTGTGATTTTTTTTCTCTATTTGTCTCTGTGTTTCTCTGTGCCTTTGTCTTTTTTCTCTCTGTGTGTCTGTTTGTCTCTGTATTTCTCTGTGTCTCTGTATTTCTGTGTTTTGCTCTGTGTGTGTCTGTGTGTCTCTATGTTTCTCTGTGTCTCTGTATTTCGGTGTTTTTCTCTGTGTGTGTCTGTATGTCTTTGTGTCTCTGTGTTTCTCTGTGTCTCTGTATTTCCGTGGTTTTCTCTGTGTGTCTGTGTGTCTTTGTATCTCTGTGTTTCTCTGTGTCTCTGTATTTTTCTCTCTATGTGTCTCTGTGTTTCTCTGAGCCTTTGTGTTTTTTCTCTGTGTGTCTGTGTTTCTCAGTGTCTCTGTCTCTCTGTGTTTTTCTCTCCCTCTGTCTGTGTGTCTCTGTCTGTCTGTGTTTTCTCTCTGTGTGTCTCTGTCTCTCTGTTTTTCTCTCTACGTTTCTCTGTGTTTCTCTGTGTCTCTGTCTCTCTCTGTGTCTCTGTGTCTCTGTCTCTCTGTTTTTCTCTCTCCGTGTTTCTATGTCTCTGTATTTAAGACAGATATAAGTGACATACGGCACAGATTCTAGTAACAGAGAGAGGTTCAGTGCTTAGTTTACTGATTCAAGGCTCACATTGTAATAATGGGAGAGGTTTAGCACAGAGATTATTGATACAAGGCTCAGATTGCAATAACAGAGAGGTATAGGGCAGAAGAGGTTTAGGACAGAGATTACTGATAAAAGGCCCAGACTGTAATAACCAAGAGTATATTAATTGTAGTTAATAGTTTTCTTGTAGTTTAATTTTCATGTATAATCAAATAACTTTTCTCGTTCCTTATTCACAATTGTTCATTTTCTGTGATGTTGAGCTGTGTTTTTCCTCTTTCTGGTCTCTGTTACAGTTGTACAGAAACTGGGCAGTTCAGAATTTTTTTGAGACAAAGCTGATTTTTCCTAATATTCCCCCCGCCATCAAACTGAGACAGCGATACTCCCACCTGCCCCCTGTTCCCCCCAAGTACATTTGCCCCAGTGTCAGCATGATGGTATTGTGGTTATCACTGCAGCCTCACTGTGCTAGGGACGTGTGGGTCATTTGCACGTTTTCCCCATTTCTGTGTGGGTTTCCTCCTGTTTATTCCCCCAGTCTGAAAGACGTGCTGTGTTAAGGTGCATTGGGCTGTGCTTAAATTCTCCCTCAGTGTTACCCGAACAGGAATACGGAGACTAGGGGAATTCTTACAGTAACTTCACTGCAGTGTTAATGTAACCCGACTTATTCGTGACACTAATAAATAAACTTAAACTGCAGGTCTAGGTGCTGCTGTGGCAATGCACCCTCTTGTTTAAACACTCTGCAATGCTGAGACTGGGGAGAGGAGTGAACAACAGGGAGCAGCATTGCAGCTTCTCTCCCCCCCATTGAAACTGGGATTGTTGCTCCATCTGTGCACCATCCCCACCACATCCACTAGGGGGCAATCTAGACAATGGGCTGCCGGCAGGACCTCACTGCGCCTGCGCCACAATCACACCCACCGCTGCCGCCCATCTTGCGTTGCCAGGGGAGGCGGCCAGCGGCCATCTTGCGTTGCCAGGGGAGATGGCCAGTGGCCATCTTACGTTGCAAGGGGACACGGCCAGTCGCCATCTTGCGTTGCCAATGGAGACGGCCAGCGACCAACTTGCGTTGCCAGGGGAGACGGCCAGCGGCCATCTTGCGTTACCAAGTGAAACGGCCAACGGCCATCTTGCGTTGCCAGGGAAACGGCCAACGGCCATCTTGCGTTGCCAGGGAGATGGCGTTGCAGACGCTGCACTCTGGGGGAATTCCACTGCCGCACATGCACCCAGGCAGTAACTTTTTAATCTTTTAATATTTTGAATCTTAATGATTATTATTCACATCCTCACCCGTCAGACTTTCGGTTCCTTCTCCATTCGGGAATATCGTTTCTTTTTTATTTTTTTCAATCTCACCCACGCGGTGCGCTCTGCGAAAATACCAATGCACATGCGCGGTTCCGCCACCTGTCTCTTTATAAAAATATGTAATTTATTTAATTTTAATTCCGCTCCCGGCGGGATTTCCGGGTGGGAATTTCTCTCACTTTCGACATTTCTGAACAGTCGCTTTTTCCTCGACCGGGGGGCGGGGCTGATGGCGACGTCATGCAACATGGTGGCTGGCCCCGCCTTTCTTCAGGACCCGGCTGTTCCGCCAACGAACAGCGGCCGGGCCGGAGTTGGCAAGAGGTGACACTGGGCGGAGCAGCGCCCGGGCGTTGTACAGCGACTCCTCGCGGTCAGGAAGGGAAACAGCAGCAGCACAGTCTCTGCCCAAAGCCTTCCCCAGTTCAGCTGCTCAGACACACTGGGAACCTCTTCAACTGAGAACTTCAGCTTCTCACATTCACCCGCCGTGTTCAGTCATTGTTTAGTATAAAAGTCCCTATAGTGAGATCGGAATCAACTTGTTCACACTAAAGGTGGTGGGGATCCGAACCATTCTGCTCAAAAGGCTGTACTTGCCTTGAAATTTCAATTGAAATGGTCAAGATGAGAATTTATAGATGCAAGTCATGTTGCATGTGGAACGCTCATGGTGCCACAATAAGATCAGTGCAGACATCTCACAGGGTTGTGTGACTGCAGGAGATGTCAGAGATGCGGTTTCATAAGAGAAAGGGAATAACCAACACACTACAGCAGCGCTGCCGATCAAAGGAATTAAAGAGACTTGTATAGAATTGAAAACAGTGCGGTCATGCTGCAGTTCTGGAACAGGTTTTCAGAAACAGAATCTGATCATTGGTCACAAACTGGTTTAGAATATATTTAACTGCTGCTGTCTTAGTCTCTGTGGCGCAATTAGTCAGCGCGTTCGGCTGTTAACCGGAAGGTTGGTGGTTCGAGACCACCCAGGGACGGGATTTTACTATTTTCTCACCATCAGCATTCACAGGCAAACAGTTGTCTCTTGGGAATGGATCCGTGGGTGCCAATAAATAAAAAAACTGTCAATTGTTCCTGGTTGTGCTGTTATCTGGTGTTACCAATAGTATTTAACGACGATTAACCTCAAACATATTACATATAACATCATACACATACTTCCATTATAACATTAAACTTAAAAAAATCATGTTCCAGCTAACAGAAATCGCTGCTTTCATTGGCTGAAGCAGTCACTTCTGTGTGAAATATACATGATAATTTCATGGATAATCTTGCATTTGGTGAAGAAAAAGACAGGCACAAAACAAAAGGCAGGTGGTTCATGGATAAATCAATATTTTATAAAATACGCATCAGCTTTCCTGGTGGTCTAGTGGTTAGGATTTGGCGCTTTCACCGCCGCGGCCCGGGTTCGATTCCTGGTCAGGGAATGTAGACTTATTGCTGGACAACAATCCTGTGTTACTTCCCGGTCTGCACCAGTTCTGTCAGAATCAGTGTCAGTGAAAATGATGCATTAATGAATAGATGGAAATCATTGCTCCCTTAGATATTTGCGAGACGAACGCGTTTCAATTTTGATGTTCGGGATAAGTCGTACAATCAGATTAAAAATAAAAGTTTTCTTCCTGAATTCAGTGATATGAGCCCTTAGTCTAACCATCAGAACCTACAGCAACACAGCGGAGTTGGACATGCATTGCGGCGGATTTGCTCGCACTATTTTTTAGGTTGGTTTCGAGTGTAGCGGTTATCTACAGTCACTCAAACGCAAAAGAATCCCCTGGTTCGAAACCACGCAGAACCTCGTTTATCTTTCCATATCTCGGGTAATGAGCCGGATATAATCTATCTGCGTTTTGGCTGAGCTTGTGTTGGGTGTAGGGGAGGTTTTAACGGGGTTGGACCTTGTGTCCCAGGGATGGGCAGTAAGCAAAACGAGACATGTTTGAAAATGTTGGTGGCAGTGTTTGTTTGTACAAGAAACGCAGGGATTTAGTTTGTTCAAAGGGGAAATGGCACTTTGACCTTTCTTGTCAAAGGATTGGAGGACAACAATAAATAGGTTTTAGTACAGTTAATAGAGTTTATTAAGATCCCATGTGGAAAATTCTGCGCAATGCTGGTCTCCATATTTAAGAACAGATATTCTTGCATTGCAGACCGTGCGGCGAAGGGTCACTAGTTTCCCGCGAGAGCTCGGGTTTAAACTGCGATGAAGGTTTGAGTAAATTCGGCTGAAATTCTCTTGCGTTTTGAGGAATGAGAAGTGATCTCATAAAAACCTGTTCCATTCTGAATGGGATCGAGAGGGTGGACGATGAGAATTGTTTCCATTGAGCGGGAATCGAAAACAGTATCAGCAAAAGGAGCGTTTAGGGCAGCGTGGAGTTTGCACATTCTCCCCGTGTATTTGTAGTTTTCTCCGGGCACTTCGGTTTCCTCCCACAGATCAGAGATGTGCAGGTTCGGTCGGTTGGTCTTGGCAAATTGCTTCTTAGTGTCCAAAGATGTGTAGGTTAGGGGGATTAGCAGGATGGATGCCTGGAGCTTCGGGAATGGGACCTTGATGTGGTCTCAGTCGGATAGTCGTTGCGGAGTCAATCGGGCCGTATGGCCTGTTCCAGTAGTGCAGCGGTTCTTTGAGATCAGGGGAATTTACTTCACGCAAACTGCTGTGAAAAGCATTGTGGATGTTCCATCATTGAACACATTTCAGACTGTGATGGAAAAAATTATAGTCCGTAGTGGAATTAAGGGATATAGAGAGCTAGCGGGAAAATGGAGTTGAAGCCCAAGATCGGCTATGATGGCATTGAATGGCGGAGCAGACTCGATAGGCCGAGTGATCTATTCCTGCTCCTATTTATTGTTTATACGAATATGAAAAAAACAGTAATTCATGTTTTAATACAAACTGAAAGCTCCAGAAGTTCTCAGCAGGTTGGGAAGTCTTGTTGAAATTGTACAAGACATTTTAAGGGCACATTCGGAAAACTGTGTGCGATATCCTATTATAGAAAGGATGTTATTAAACTGGAAAAAGTACAGAAAAGATTTATTAGGGTGTTACTGGGATTTGGCGGATTGAGTTATAAGGACAGGCTGAAAAGACTGGGATTTTTTTTTCTCTGGAGCGTAGGAGGCTAGGGGTGACCTTATAGAGTTTTATAAAATAAGAAGGGGAATAGACAAGATAGTTAGTCAATATCTTTTCCCAAGATAGGGGAGTCTAAAGTTGGAGGGCTTAAGGTAAGAGGAGAAAGACACAAAACTGTACAGAGGAGCATTTGTTTTCATACAGAAGATTCCAGAGGTAGTAATAGATACGGGTACAATTTTATGATTAAACAAAAAATAGATAGTTATATGAGTACAATGGGAATAGAAGAATATGGGCCAAATGCGGACAATTGGGATTAGTTTAGGGGTTTAAAAAAGGGCGTCATGGATAATTTGGGCTGAAGGGCCTGTTTCCATGCTGTTAACTTCGCTGTCTCTATGAGCAGATCTGGCAACAAATATTAAGAAAAAAACAGAGTTAAGATTCAGAATCCAATACAATGCTATTCAAATCAACATTCGAGTTATAATAATTTGCACAACATCGAGACAGGGAATTGAATTCAATCCAGGCAATGAAAGCCCTGAATTTAAACTGCTACTGTATTGCTGTAGTAAAATTACTCAAGGAAGTTAGCTGCTAACTGAAAGTCTGGAGGCTCAATCGCACCGTGAGTTGCGAACAGTTTTCCTCTGTTCCTGCTTTTACTTATAATCCCAACATAGACATACTGTGTTTCCTTCTGCAATGAATAAATGTTATTCAAGCTTTGCCAGTCTCGCTGTTATTCAGTAAGTTGACATACAAATATATCTATGAATATTCATTTCAAATAATACAAGAGTTATTAGATGATGTTTCAGTATATTTCCAAACTATTAGAAACATTGTGTTCACAATAAGTGGTAGAAATTGATGCTGTGATTGCAGAGATAGATCTGGAACCCAACATCACACCGAGTGAATCCACTGTCTGTTTAAATGTTGATCAGTGAAAATGCCAAATCATCCTCTGTGACATACGGATACTGAGTCAATAAGCAATATCCAATCAAAAAAGAAGCCAAAATCAGTCAATCTTCCTCGCTACTTTCAAACATGTTGTTATTTTTCTCTGCCTTTTGCCAGTGAGGTGTATAAAAAAGGAAACGCAGTTTGTGATGGAAAAAATGTGTTCACTCCTTCAGGGAACAGAATGACATTGATGCACAGAGCGACCCACACAGACACAAAGACGGACAGAGGCTTGAGGAAATGCAAACATCCAGAAATCAAAGATGTCCCCAACTGATGAACATAAATGAAGGAATCTGGAAGTGAAGCCGGAAAAAAAACAATCTGGGATATTTGGAAGGATTTGATTACATTGAGCGAAGAATTAATCCTGCAGTCACCCAAAGGAATGAAAGCTGAGCAGCTCAGTGGGTGGAATTCAAA